>NC_069414.1:19495378-19525378 GCF_026875155.1 Cherax quadricarinatus | reverse complement strand
TCATTATCATAATAAATATTAGTATAATAATAATATAGTAATAATAATAATAATAATAATAATAATAATAATAATAATAATAATAATAATAATAATAATAATAATAATAATAATAATAATAATAATAATTATTATTATTATTATTATTATTATTATTATTATTATTATTATTATTATTAAAAGTGGGTATTATGAAGGGGCGGGAAGTGTGGATTATCAGAGTGTGTCAGTGTAGCTTCTAATGGAAAAAAGAGAAAAAGGGTGTAAGATCTGTAGTGACCTCGTGTGGACTTTTGAAATGACACTTTTTTTTTTTTTAAAAACAACGTTTCGTTTGGTATTTTTTTTATATATTATATTTTTAAATTTATTTTTTATAAAATTTTTTTTATATATATATATATAATATATTTTATTAATATAAATTATAAAAATAATATTTTTATACTTTTAATTTAACATTTCTACACAAAAATAAGCTTAGCGGCATTTATCTCCTCCCGTTTAATTTCAATTACCCTTTTAAATTTTCCCCTTTTCCCCTCACCCAAAAATTTTTCCCCTTTTAAAGAGCAATTTTTCTCCCCAAAAAAATTTAATCATGGGGAATTAGAGTTTTTCCTCCCCATCTCCCATTTTTTGGGGAAAGGAAACGAGGTCCAGAACACTCCCTTTCTGTTTTTTATTTTCCCCCCCCCAAACCCGCTTTTTTTTTCGGGGCCATAACTAAGTTGGTAATTGGTTTAAAATGCAAGTATTTTAAACCCCTTACGCCCGGGAAACGTGGCCCCCCCTTGCGCCCGTATCCCTGTGCCGGCTTTTGTCGTACCACCCTCGAAGTCATTGCTTTTGACGAAATTTAGATCTCCATCCTTCATCTATAAAAACGCCGTTGGCAGCCATAAGTCGGGGCCATTTAATTCTTTGGGTCGTTTTTCGTTGTCATACTTACCCTAAAGTCACTATTTTTGGGCCGAAAATTTTTTCCCCCATCTTCCAAAACTTTTTAAAATTGGGCACGTTGGCGGGTCGTAAGTCGTGCCAGTATCTCTGCGTCGTCCAATTTGCCCATATTTCCCCGAGTTATGATTTTGTCTTTAATTTTACCCTTATCTCCCCCCCATCTAAAACCCCAAAACGTCTGGCAGTCTTTAAAGTCGTGCCAGTTTTGGGCTGCTCCCCGTCAGCCCTACGTCAGTTTCCCAAGAATTTTATAGACCCCAAGCGTTTTTTTTTGAATTTTTTCCCAAACCCAACATTGCACACCCCAAACACCAAATTATTAATATATATATATATTATATATATATATAAAATATATTTAAAAAATATTATATATAAAAATTTTATTATTTATTTTCACCCCGGGCCCCCGATTCCCCCCCAAAGGGGCAGGGGGGCCCCAAAAAAAAGAAAAACTTTCCCCCTCTTTCATTAACACCCACCTGTCTTGCCAGAAGGGGGGTTTTTACACTACATTTTTTTTAAAATTTGCAACTTAACACCCCTCCTTCAGAGTGAGGCACTGTACTTCCCCATCCCCCGGGACTCAAGCCCGGGCCTCCCGGGTTTTCCCTGAACCCCCTTCTTAAATTTTAAACTTTGCTCCAAAACTCCAACAGCACGTCCAAATATTAAAAACCATTTGTCTTTCCCTTTACTCCTATCAAAAAAACGCTCACGCATGCCCCGCTGGAAGTCCAAACCCCCCGCACCAAAACCTCCTTTAAAACCCCCTCCCTCCAACCCTTCCTAGGCCGACCCCTACCCCGCCTTCCTTCCACTAAGACTGATACACTCTTAAAGTCATTCTGTTTCGCTCCATTCTCTCTACATGTCCGAACCACCTCAACAACCCTTCCTCAGCCCTCTGGACAACATTTTTTGGTAATCCCGCACCTCCTCCTAACTTCCAAAAACTACGAATTCTCTGCATTATATTCACACCACACATTGCCCTCAGACATGACATCTCCACTGCCCCCAGCCTTCTCCTCGCTGCAAACATTCATCACCCACGCTTCACACCCATATAAGAGCGTGGTAAAACTATACTCTCATACATTCCCCTCTTTGCCTCCAAGGACAAAGTTCTTTGTCTCCACAGACTCCTAAGTGCACCACTCACTCTTTTTCCCTCATCAATTCTATGATTCACCTCATCTTTCATAGACCCATCCGCTGACACGTCCACTCCCAAATATCTGAATACGTTCACCTCCTCCATACTCTCTCCCTCCAATCTGATATTCAATCTTTCATCACCTAATCTTTTTGTTATCCTCATAACCTTACTCTTTCCTGTATTCACCTTTAATTTTTTCTTTTGCACACCCTACCAAATTCATCCACCAATCTCTGCAACTTCTCTTCAGAATCTCCCAAGAGCACAGTGTCATCGGCAAAGAGCAGCTGTGACAACTCCCACTTTGTGTGTGATTCTTTATCTTTTAACTCCACGCCTCTTGCCAAGACCCTCGCATTTACTTCTTTACAACCCCATCTATAAATATATTAAACAACCACGGTGACATCACACATCCTTGTCTAAGGCCTACTTTTACTGGGAAAAAATTTCCCTCTTTCCTACATACTCTAACTTGAGCCTCACTATCCTCGTAAAAACTCTTCACTGCTTTCAGTAACCTACCTCCTACACCATACACTTGCAACATCTGCCACATTGCCCCCCTATCCACCCTGCCCATACGCCTTTTCCAAATCCATAAATGCCACAAAGACCTCTTTAGCCTTATCTAAATACTGTTCACTTATATGTTTCACTGTAAACACCTGGTCCACACACCCCCTACCTTTCCTAAAGCCTCCTTGTTCATCTGCTATCCTATTCTCCGTCTTACTCTTAATTCTTTCAATTTAAACTCTACCATACACTTTACCAGGTACACTCAACAGACTTATCCCCCTATAATTTTTGCACTCTCTTTTATCCCCTTTGCCTTTATACAAAGGAACTATGCATGCTCTCTGCCAATCCCTAGGTACCTTACCCTCTTCCATACATTTATTAAATAATTGCACCAACCACTCCCAAAAATATATCCCCACCTGCTTTTAACATTTCTATCTTTATCCCATCAATCCCGGCTGCCTTACCCCCTTTCATTTTACCTACTGCCTCACGAACTTCCCCACACTCACAACTGGCTCTTCCTCACTCCTACAAGATGTTATTCCTCCTTGCCCTATACACGAAATCACAGCTTCCCTATCTTCATCAACATTTAACAATTCCTCAAAATATTCCTTCCATCTTCCCAATACCTCTACCTCTCCATTTAATAACTCTCCTCTCCTATTTTTAAACTGACAAATCCATTTGTTCTCTAGGCTTTCTTAACTTGTTAATCTCACACTCCAAAACTTTTTCTTATTTTCAACAAAATTTGTTGATAACATCTCACCCACTCTCTCATTTGCTCTCTTTTTACATTGCTTCACCACTCTCTTAACTTCTCTCTTTTTCTCCATATACTCTTCCCTCCTTGCATCACTTCTACTTTGTTAAAAACTTCTCATATGCTAACTTTTTCTCCCTTACTACTCTCTTTACATCATCATTCCACCAATCGCTCCCTCTTCCCTCCTGCACCCACTTTCCTGTAACCACAAACTTCTGCTGAACACTCTAACACTACATTTTTAAACCTACCCCATACCTCTTCGACCCCATTGCCTATGCTCTCATTAGCCCATCTATCCTCCAATAGCTGTTATTATCTTACCCTAACTGCCTCCTCTTTTAGTTTATAAACCTTCACCTCTCTCTTCCCTGATGCTTCTATTCTCCTTGTATCCCATCTACCTTTTACTCTCAGTGTAGCTACAAATAGAAAGTGATCTGATATATCTGTGGCCCTCTCTATAAACATGTACATCCTGAAGTCTACTCAACAGTCTTTTATCTACCAATACATAATCCAACAAACTACTGTCATTTCGCCCTACATCATATCGTGTATACTTATTTATCCTCTTTTTCTTAAAATATGTATTACCTATAACTAAACCCCTTTCTATACAAAGTTCAATAAAAGGGCCCCCATTATCATTTACACCGGGAACCCCCCCAAATTCCCTTCCACCCCCTTTCTCTAAAATTTTTCCCTTTCTTTGGGAATTCAAGCCCCACCACAATTACTCTCTCCTTGGTTAAAAAGGTTCCAAACCCATTAAACTTAACTTCCCCCAAAAATTCTTCTCTCTCCTCTGCATTCCTTCTTTCCAGGTGCTTAACGTTTTATTATAAACCCTTTCTCGCAAAAAAACCTTTACTTTAACCCCCACATAATTCTTGAATTTACACATTCAATTCTTTTTTTCCTTCCTTTAAACTGATCTTTTAAAAACATTACTGTTTCCCCCTTCCCTTTGTTCTAATCTTCAGAAAATCCAGATTTAATCCCAAATTTATTTACCCCCACTGAAATTTCTCCTCCCCCTTTTGCTTTGTTTCCCCTTTGGGCCCGGCATCCAACTTTTTTTCTTTCATAACTCAGCAATCATCTGTTTTTGTATCCGCATTTAACATCCACGCACATTTAAGAAAACCCATTTTTAATAATTTTTTTCTTCTTCCCCTTTTTTTAGAAATTTGTATACAGGAAAAGGGGGTTTTACTCCCCTTTGCCCCCGGGGAATTTTAGTTCCCTAAATACGACACGCATGGCTTACGGGAGGAAAGATTTTTTTCCCAATTTCCCCCCGTGGAAAATTTAAGAAGAAAAAAAAAAGAAAAAGAGCTTTTTAGAAAAAAGGAGAAAAAAACCTAGATGTATGTTTATATTATATAGCAGGGTGGGGTGTCTGTAAAGTGTGACCAAAGTGAAAGTAGGAGTAGCAAATACCCCTGTTATCTTAGCGTGTTTATGAGACAGAAAAAAAAACCGCAAATCCTACCATCATGCAAAACATTTTTCCCAAGGGTTTTTTGTTTCCAGTCTTTGGGCCGGGGGACGGTATTTTCTTCCCTGGGTGGGTTGCTTTTCTACCAACCCCACTACCTATATATAATATTTATATATTATAAAATTTAATATTTTAATATTTATATATTTTATTTTATAAAAATTTTTTTTATTAACAAAAGGGGCCTTTTTTCCCCCCGGGCTGGGGGGGCCCCCCAAAAAAAAAAAAACTTTAATCTTCATTTACCCACACTGTTTGCCCGAGGCCCATGTTTTACATTTTTTTAGGGGGTTATAAAAGGGGGAAAACATTAAACCACCCCCCCCTTTCAGAGCGCCGGGTTTTCCCCTGAACCCCTTCATAATGTTTTCCAAGTTTTTACTTTTCTAACAGCCCCGTCAAGTTTTTAAAAAAATTTTCTTCTTTTCACCTTTTTAAAACACGCTCACCCCAGGGCCTGCGGGAAAATTTCCAACCCCCTCGCACAAAAAATCCTTTACCCCCCCCCTCCAACCTTTCCTAGGCCGCCCCAAACCCCGCCTTTTTTCCACAAAGACGGGAAAACACTCTTGAAGTCATTCTGTCTCCCCCTTTTCTCTTACATTCCGAACCCCTCAAACAACCTTCTCAGCCCTGGACAACAGTTTTGGAAATTTCCCGCCCCTCCCCCTAACCCCAAACTACAAATTTCTCTCCCCATTTTTTCAAAACCAAAAAATTGTCAGACTGCCATCCCCTTTCCCTTTCCCCCTTTCTCCGGCAAAATTCATAACCCACGTTTCACCCCCTAAAAGAGCTTTGGTTTAAATATATTTATACATTCCCCTTTTGGGCTAAAGGGAAAAAGTTTTTTGGGCCCTTCAGACTCCTAAGTGCACCACCCCACTTTTTTCCCCCTCATCAATTCTATGATTAAACCTCATCTTTCTTTAAGAAACTTTCCGCTGACACGCCCACCCCCGATATCTGAATACATTCACCTCCCCCCCATACATCTCCCCCCCAATTGTTACCCAAATCTTTCATCCCCCTAATTTTTTTGTTTCCTCTTCCCCTTAAATTTCTTTCTATTTTCATTTTTAAATTTTCCCTTTTTTTACATACGCAAACCTTAAAATATCCGGCAGCCTCTCGGTTCTAAATATCTTTTCCTTCTGCTGCTGTCAGCCGGGTTGACACTTTTAATGGTTTCATTCTCATTAAAATTTAAAAATTTCCCAATTTTTAAATTTTTTTAGGGTTAAAATGGGGGGGTTTTAAAGGTTTTTGGGGGTTTTGTGGGGTTTTTACAGGGGGGAGGGCCCTGGGGGACACCTGCGGGCTAGGCTTTTGAGCAGACTTAGATTAATTTTTTCACATTTAATTTTTTAAACAGATTTTTGGTTTTTGGGTTTTAATGGACTACATCAAAAATTTGTGATTTTTTAGGCAATGTAAAATGCTTTTTTTTTTGGGCACAATACGGGGTTTTGTCTATATTTGGGTATCATGGGGCAAACTTTTTGGATTGTTAGGATTTTTTTTTAAAAGTTAAGATTAGTATTTCTGGGGGTTTTGTCATGGGGTGAGTGAGTGTAATTGTGAACCGCCGGGGTGGTTATCTTGTATTTTGTTGTGGGGGTGGTTCGGGGATAAGATTTTTTTCAAACTGTATTTTTTGAAAAGGATGAATGGGGCGGGCTGTTCTAGAGTTTTTGGGGTAGGGTTTGTTCCCAGATTTTAGGCCCTTTGGGAAAATACATTAAATTTTTTTGTAAAGGTTTAGCCCCAAACACGGGGAATGTCAAGGTTGTTTGTGTCGGGGTTTTAAAGTGTGGTTCCTGTCAAATTATCGAAAAAGTGTTTGGGGTAAAGGTTAATTTTAAAATTTTAAAGGTCCTGTAGAAAATTAGATTGCCCCGTGGTAAGTGTGGATGTTTAAACGGGGAGTAATTTTGGGTTCTATGAAGAGGGGGGGGGGGGGAGGTTTTCCCAAAGGGATGGGATTTAGTGATTATTCTTACTGCGGCTTTTTGTTGGGTTATTTTTGGGCTTTAGTGTTTTGCTGCATTTGGGAGCCCCAAGCAAGATAGCATAGGTGAGGAAAGGGGATATTTTAAGTGAATGGTATGTGTGAGAAGGGCATTTTGCGGCATGTTAGTATCGTATTTTGGAGATCCCCCTTTTGGATACTTTTTTTCGTTTGTGTTTGGGTATGGGTGCTGAAATTTGGTTGTTTTCGGGTATAGGCCAAGGAATTTGCCCTCATTTTGTCTTTTGGGAATTTGAGTTTGTCGATCTTAATGTTAAATTGGGAAACCCGGGTTGCTACCAAACTAAAAATAGTAGGTTTTGTCAGTGTTAAGTGTAAGTTTATTGGCGGGCATCCCGTCGAATTTTGATCAGCTCCTCGTTAACAATGGTTTTTGGGGGGTGGGAAAATTTTGGGTGGGAGATGAAAATTTGTCGTGTCGTCAGCAAAGAGAATGGGTTTTGGGTTTTTGGGATTTTGTTTGGAAGATCATTGGATGTAAATGAGGAAGAGCAGGGGGGCCCAGGACAAAATTTCCCGGGGGAAAATCCCGTATCAAGTGGCCCTATTGATGAGGCTGTCTTTAATGGTGGGCGTACTGTTTCCCCATTAGAAAGGTTGGATTTAAAATATGCAAGGCATGGCCTCTTATACCATGGGTCAAGTTTGGGGGAGTAGGATGCTGGGGGTTTTTTGTGTCAAAAAACCCCTTTTTTAGGTCAGTATTAAAAAATTTCCCAGGTTTATTTCCTTTTTTTTCCCAATGGGGTTAAAAACAGGGTTAGAAATTTTTTTAATTGTATTTGTTGGGTTTTATTTTTCCTGAATCCAAAAAGGGAGGGGTTTTAGTATGTTTTGTGGGCCCTTATGAAAGAATTTGTCTCCCGTGCACGGTTTTTCTAGAATTTGGATAGGGAATGGTTTTGTTTGATATTTCCCCATATTGGTGTAACCCTTGCTGTTTGGTAAATGTGGGGAAAAGTGCTTGTTTTTTAGTAATCTTGTTAAAAAAAAAATGTAATGAAGCGATAGGCATGGGCGCTCGCTTGTACAAAAAAAAGGGTTTGGGGGTGAGACAGGGTTTCCGAGTTAAATTTTTTAAAGGGCTTTTTGGGTTTGCCCATGACCTTTTCCCTGGGGGGCAGTTTTTGGGCAAGATAAGGGAAGGGAAATTTTGGGGAAATTTTCCCCTCTAGGTAGTCCCCCCGGGACGGGCATTGGTACGTGGGTTTTATGGGGATTAGTTTCCCAGTTGGAAGAAGTCGTTTATCTTTTTAGCTGTTCGGGGGGATGCTGTTTGGGGTTTCTTTTAGGTTTTGTTGAACAATATTTTGTTTTTTTTTCAGTTTGTGGGGTCTCCCGAATCTGGGAAAAATGTTTTCCCGGTCCCCTTTTTTTTACTCCCCTTTTTGCAGGGAAACTGCTGGAGTAGTACAGTTTGGGTTTTACTTTCTTTATTTAAATTTTGGGGAGAACTGTTTTAATATTGTTTAAGAATATCTAACAATATCCCAAAAAATTCTTTTTTTAAATTGGTAAATAAATTTTTTACCACTTTTTGAGTTTTCTAAATTTGTACCCTTTTTGGTCGGGTACAAACCCGCTGTGTGTTCCATATATGGCCCAAATATTTGTTTTTGGGGAAAAAACCGTTTCGTAGCATTTGGGACCAATTTTTATATTTTTAAGAGCATTTTATAATTTGCTAGTTTAGCATGTAATAGGAGGATTTTCTTAAATTTTTGATTTTGGTCGTCCGGGGGATATTTTTTTTCTTTCTAAAAAAACCCCTGAGTTATTCCCGTATGTTCGCTGGCTTCATTTTTTAAAAGATTTGATTTCAAAGGGTTACGGCACTATGTTTTCCTTTTTCCTTTTGGCTACTACGGGAAGCCTGGTCCCCTGACCCGGCCGTCCAGCGGTCATCATATGGGCTAAGACCCAAACGTTTGGGAAGCATTGTTTCCCTTTTTTTTTGGAAAAAAATTACCCACCCACCTACCTTGGTACCTGACCTCCCCGAAGGGGATATGTTCTAAATTTCCCCTTTGTGGAAAGGATAAATTTTTCTGTATCCTATTATAAAACCCAAAAGGGGCTTCCTGTTTGGTCCGTTCCGGGCTTTTGTTAGCCTCAAGTATAATTTTTTTTTTACGTCCTTTTTAAAGTTTCTTGGGATTCCCCCAATTAACTGTTTCTGTGGGATTAATATTTAATATATTTAAAAAATTTTTTTCTTTACTGAACCAATTTTTAAAATTTGTTTAATATATCATACTTTTTCTTGTTATTTGAGATTTTTTTGAAAAGGCAGAGAAGAAAAAGGGCAAGTTTACTCGGGCCCCTGTAAATACAACTTGGTGATTTTTTATACCACACACCACACACACACAACACACACACACACACACACCACACCACACAAAACACAACACACACACACACACCACACACACCCACAACCCCCCAAAAAACCCCCTTCCCTCTCAATCTATTCCCCCCCCTTTCCCCTTTTTACTGGGGAGACGAATCAATGGGAAATTTAAAAAATGTGGGTGGGGCGGTTTTTGGGGCCCCCTTTAAAAAATTCAATTTTGAAGGTATTCATCATGGTGACTAGAAAGGCCAGATGTCCCCACACCTCCCCCCCCCGGGGGAGGGGGGGTGGGGGGGGGTGGTAGGAAAACAAGGAGAAAGGGGGAAAAAGGGGGGGGGAAGGGGAGGGGAAAGCAAGGGAAGGAAGGGGGGCCCGCTTGGTAAGGCATTTAGGGGGAATAGAGAAGGGGCTCTTAGGGTGCGTTTCAAAGTTTTTTTTTTTTTTGGGAAAAGGGGGGTATGGAAAGGGGGTTTTTAGGGAAAAGAGGGAGGTCCAAAGGGAAAGGGGGGGGAGATTTAAAAGGGGGAAGTAATGGAAGTGGCGTTTCTGTGGGGGTTTGGGGTTTTAATTTTTTTGTCAGGGGTGTTTTTTGTGGTGTCATTTTTGCGTGGAAAAAAAGGGACATGGTGTTGTAGTGAGTGAGGGGAAAGAAGAAAGGGAAAATGAAAGGAGGGAGGGGGGGAAGGGAAGAGGGGGGGAAAAGGGGGAGGAAAGAAGGGAAAAGGGGGGGAGGGAAAAACAAAAAGATGGTGGGAAGGGGAAGGGAAGTTGAAAAGGGGAAAAAAAAAGGGACGAAAGGGGAAGAAGGGAGAGAGGGGGGGGAGGGGAAGAAGAGGGAAAGGGGGGGAGGAAGGAGGAGGGAGGAGGAGAGGAGGGGGGGGAAGGAGGAGGGGAGGAGGGGAGGAGGAGGGGAGGAGGAGGGAAAAGGAGGAGGAGAGGGGGAAAAGGGGAGGAGGGGGGGAGAAAAGGGGGGGAAGGGGGAGGAGGAAAAAGGGGAGGGGGAGGAAAAGGGGAGGGAGGAAGGAGGAGGAGAGGGGGAGGGGGGGAAAGGGGAAGGATGGGAGGAGGAGGAGGGGGGAGAGGAGGGGGAGGAGGAGGAGGGGAAAGGGAGGAGGGGGAAAGGGGAAAAGAGGGAGGAGGGGGAAAAGGGGAGGAAGGAGGAGGAGAGGAGGAGGAGGAGGAGGATGGAGAGAGGAGGAGGAGGAGAGGAGGGGGAGGAGGGGAGGGGAGGAAAGGGGGGGAGAGGAGGAGGAAAAGGGGAGGGGGAAAGAAAGGGGAGGGAGGAAAAGGAGGGAGTTGGGGGAGGAGAGGAGGAAAGGGGAGGAAAAGGAGGAGGAGAGGAGGAGGAACAGGAGTTTTTTTATAACAAAAATCTAGCCTTTTTTATATATTATATATATATATATATAATATATATATATAATATAAAATATATATAATTATTATTATATTAAATTTTATTAAATATATTAATATATAATATATATATATATATATATATATTTAATATATAAATATATAAATATTTATGTTTCCCCCAATACTTTTTTCCTCCTTTCCCTGTCCCCCTTTCTTTCCTTAATACCTCTTTTCCCCCTTCATTTCTCCCCCTTTCTCGTCTTTGTCTGTTTCCTTTTAAATTCTCTTGCACGTTTTTCTCCCCTTCTCTCCTCTCCTCTCTTTCTCTCTCTTACTTTTTTTTACACAGGGTTTTGAAGGGTTTAAGGATCCAAGCTTTTTTACAAGTTATTTACGGTTAAGGTTCCCTAACTTTATTGACAAGCTAAGAGCTGTTACCTGCATCAGCTCATTTGAAAGCATTTTTATTGTTATGAGACATACAAGTAGGGAACAGGATGAAGTTGGAGCCATCTGTGGGCCAGCATTTTCATTTGATCAACTGACTTTATCTCGTTGACATCATTATGCTGTACGAATGTGTTCCATACTCGAGTCATCCTGGGTATATATGATCTCAGATGGAGTGATGTTCTGGAGAAGGGTACAGCCAGAGTGAAGTTGCTGCTTTCTGCCCGTCTTGTGGTATAGCAAGCTTGCTTCCATACGACTCTCTCTCTCTCTCGCTCTCTCTCTCTCTCTCTCTCTCTCTCTCTCTCTCTCTCTCTCTCTCTCTCTCTCTCTCTCTTCCTTCTCCGTATATCAGTCCTCTTTATCTCCTCTCTCCCCTTCCCCATCTCTCTTCGTTGTCTTCCACTCTCCATTCCCTCTCTCTTCTTACCACCCTCTCCTTTCTCTCCGTTCTTCCTACTGTATTTATGATTCTGTGTTATGCATCTTAGACAAGACGTAGTGTTAAATTCTCTTTCCTTCCCTTCTGCCTCTCTCTCTCTCTTCTCTCTCTCTCTCTCTCTCTCTTCTCTCTCTCTCTCTCTCTCTCTCTCTCTCTCTCTCTCTCTCTCTCTCTCTCTCTCTCTCCTCTCTCTCTCTCCCTCTCTCTCTCTCTCTCTCTCTCTCTCTCTCTCTCTCTCTCTCTCTCTCTCTCTCTCTCTCTCTCTCTCTCTCTCTCTCTCTCTCTCTCTCTCTTTCTCTCTGCTTTCTCCTATCACTTTTCTCTCTCCTCCCTCTATTCTCCCCATCCACCTTCCATCTCTTTTCTCCTACTCCACATCTCTTCCTTTTCCTCTTCCACATCTACTCTTCCCTCTCCCCTTCACCTCCACTCTTCCTTCCACCTCATTTTTCCCTCTCCACCTCTACTCATCTTTCTCCCCCTCCACCCCTCTCTAATCACTTCCCCCTTTATCCTCCTCTCCCCAACTCTAACTTCTCTATATATTTCTCCTTCCCGTCTCTCATCTGGCCTCTCCTCTTCTTTTTATCTGCCTCTACTCCCTCTCCACCCTCTACCATCTCCACCCTCTACCCTCTCCCCCTCTACATTCTACCCCTCTACCCTCTACCCTCTTCCCCTCTACCCTCTCTACCCTCTACCCTCTTCCCCTACCTTCTCCCCCTCTACCCTCTTCCCCACTACCCTCATCCCCTCTTCCCTGTCCCCCTCTACCCTCTCCTCCCTCTACCCTCTCCTCCTCTACCCACTCCCCCCTCTACCCTCTACCCTTCTACCCTCTCTCCACTACCCTCTCCCCTGTACCTCTCCCAATCTACCCTCTTCCCCTTTACCCTCCCCCTCTACCCTCTCTCTTTCTATCCTTCCCCTCTACCCTCTCCCCCTCAACCCTTTCCCCCTCTACCCTCTCCCCATCTACCCTTCCCCCTCTTCCCTCTCTCCCTCTACCCTCTCCCCATCTGCCCTCCCCCTCTACCCTCTCCTCTTCTACCCTCTCCAGCTCTACCCTCTCCCCCTCTACCCTCTTCCCATCTATCCTCCCCCTCTACCTTCTCTACCCTCTCCTCCTTTACCCTCTCCACCTATACCCTCTCCCGCTCTACCCTCTCCCCTCTACCTTCACCCCTTTCTCCCCCTCTGCCCATCCTTTCTCCCTCCCCTCCTCTCCCCCTCCCCAACACTCTCACCATCATGGTGGTGGTGGTGAGATGTGAAGGTCCTAAACGATGGAGATAATTTACCTTAAGTCACAATGTATAGTGACTCGTCACTGGTCACCTGCAGTGATGTCTCAATATATTTGCACTGCCACACACGAATTTATGCCACCGCTGCCGCTGCCGCCCTCGCCGCCGCTACATCGATGGCGCCGCTACGTTTCTGCCGCTAGACTACGCCGCCACCATTTGGGTTTCCAGCAGTGGTGTTCAAAACATCGTAAATTTCATCCTATGACTCGGAACAAATCCCGAGGTGTGTGTTATAGAGTGCCACTTGATATTTGTGTATTGTAACGTTGGGGTAAGTTAGTGGCGTTGATGACGGTGTTGATGACGGTGTTGATGGTTGCCCAGTGTTAAGTTCGATGGAAATTGTTAATGATGGCAGCTGATTGTTAACAACTTTTCCCGTTAAAATCCGTGGATGACCACACGGGTCTAGTGCTCTGTTGATGATGGAGAGAGTGACACTCCTCCTCCTCCTCCCTCTTGTTCTCTTTTCTTTCTCCTACTCTTTTTTTCTCTCTCTCTGTTCCTCCTACTTTCTATCCCTTTCTCTTCCACCTTCATAATTTTCCTCTCCTTCCTCTCTTGTTTCCCCTTTTTCTTCATTCTTTTCACCCTCCTTCTTTTCTACTCTCCTACAATTTATTTCCCCTCTTCTACTTTACACTTTTCCCCTTCATCCTTCACCGTCTCCCCGTCTATCTTTTCCCTGTCAACCCTCCTTCACCCCTCCCCTCCCCCCTTTCCCTACTCAATCTTTAACGATCAAACAACACGTAGTCATCAAATTCCTATAATCGGTCGCGGCTGCCAATGACATCATCTGAAATACGCTCAAAATTCTAGCGCGAATTCCGCGACAGTTGTTTCGAGGTATGTGAAGCCGACACGAATATGAGGTGATGGTGGTCGGGGGGAGGGCCCGCGGGGGCGCGACCCCTCCTCCCAGGTGACCACTAACACCACCACCCCCCCCCCCCCCATTAGACAACACACACACACGCACACACACACCAAAACACAGAGTAGCCACGCACCTGTACTCACCCACGCAGACCACCTACACCAACCCGTGTACACGTGATGACAGGTGTGTACACGAGTTCTGAAGGAAGACTAACGCGGGGGCCTCATTACTACTACTAGACTATCTAAACCGTTCTTTCCTTTCCACTGTTAAAACTCCCTGTTGGTTTTAACTTGCGCTGTTTGTTTTAACTTGGCATAATGGTGTTTGTGTCCAGTGATTTTTAAATTGTTTGTTCATTTCAGTTCTCGTTTTCATCGTGTATTTTTGATAGTAATGAACGGTAAGTGCAAGCAATTAAATTTATGTAGGTACAGGCACACGTAAACACACATATGCAAATTATCATACATAAGCCAAAGTGCTGCCTCAGGGCTTCATTTAGTACTCTAAGAGCGAGTTCTGAGTACTGTGATCAGCCAGTAACTCTCGTTGACTCGAAATTTGTTTCTAGAGTACAAGACGAACTCGGTAGGAGAAATCTGAAGAGTTTCCATACCGGGGAAGACAAAGTTGCACTCACTGCCTCTACATCACTGCTTGCACTCACTGACTCTACATCACTGCTTGCACTCACTGCCTCTACATCACTGCTTGCACTCATGATCTACATCACTGCTTGCATCACTGACTCTACATCCTGCTTGCACTCACTGCCTCTACATCACTGCTTGCACTCTACTGCTCTAATCACTGCTTGCCACTCACTGACTCTACATCAATGCTTGCACTCACTGACTCTACATCACTGCTTGCACTCACTGACTCTACATCACTGCTTGCACTCACTGACTCTACATCACTGCTTGCACTCACTGACTCTACATCACTGCTTGCACTCACTGACTCTACATCACTGCTTGCACTCACTGACTCTACATCACTGCTTGCACTCACTGACTCTACATCACTGCTTGCACTCACTGACTCTACATCACTGCTTGCACTCACTGACTCTACATCACTGCTTGCACTCACTGACTCTACATCACTGCTTGCACTCACTGACTCTACATCACTGCTTGCACTCACTGCCTCTACATCACTGCTTGCACTCACTGACTCTACATCACTGCTTGCACTCACTGACTCTACATCACTGCTTGCACTCACTGACTCTACATCACTGCTTGCACTCACTGACTCTACATCACTGCTTGCATTCACTGCCTCTACATCACTGCTTGCATTCACTGACTCTACATCACTGCTTGCACTCACTGCCTCTACATCACTGCTTGCACTCACTGCCTCTACATCACTGCTTGCACTCACTGACCTCTACATCACTGCTTGCACTCACTGCCTCTACATCACTGCTTGCACTCACTGCCTCTACATCACTGCTTGCACTCACTGCCTCTACATCACTGCTTGCACTCACTGCCTCTACATCACTGCTTGCACTCACTGCCTCTACATCACTGCTTGCACTCACTGCCTCTACATCACTGCTTGCACTCACTGCCTCTACATCACTGCTTGCACTCACTGCTCTACATCACTGCTTGCACTCACTGACTCTACATCACTGCTTGCACTCACTGACTCTACATCACTGCTTGCACTCACTGCCTCTACATCACTGCTTGCACTCACTGACTCTACATCACTGCTTGCACTCACTGCCTCTACATCACTGCTTGCACTCACTGACTCTACATCACTGCTTGCACTCACTGACTCTACATCACTGCTTGCACTCACTGCCTCTACATCACTGCTTGCACTCACTGACTCTACATCACTGCTTGCACTCACTGACCTCTACATCACTGCTTGCACTCACTGCCTCTACATCACTGCTTGCACTCACTGCCTCTACATCACTGCTTGCACTCACTGCCTCTACATCACTGCTTGATTTCACTGCCTCTACATCACTGCTTGCACTCACTGCCTCTACATCACTGCTTGATTTCACTGCCTCTACATCACTGCTTGCACTCACTGACTCTACATCACTGCTTGATTTCACTGCCTCTACATCACTGCTTGCACTCACTGCCTCTACATCACTGCTTGCACTCACTGCCTCTACATCACTGCTTGCATTCACTGCCTCTTCATCACTGCTTGCACTCACTGACTCTACATCACTGCTTGATTTCACTGCCTCTACATCACTGCTTGCATTCACTGACTCTACATCACTGCTTGCACTCACTGACTCTACATCACTGCTTGATTTCACTGCCTCTACATCACTGCTTGCACTCACTGCCTCTACATCACTGCTTGCATTCACTGCCTCTACATCACTGCTTGCATTCACTGCCTCTACATCACTGCTTGCATTCACTGACTCTACATCACTGCTTGATTTCACTGCCTCTACATCACTGCTTGCATTCACTGACTCTACATCACTGCTTGCACTCACTGACTCTACATCACTGCTTGATTTCACTGCCTCTACATCACTGCTTGCACTCACTGCCTCTACATCACTGCTTGCATTCACTGCCTCTACATCACTGCTTGCACTCACTGCCTCTACATCACTGCTTGCATTCACTGACTCTACATCACTGCTTGCATTCACTGCCTCTACATCACTGCTTGCACTCACTGCCTCTACATCACTGCTTGCACTCACTGCCTCTACATCACTGCTTGCATTCACTGCCTCTACATCACTGCTTGCATTCACTGACTCTACATCACTGCTTGCACTCACTGCCTCTACATCACTGCTTGCATTCACTGACTCTACATCACTGCTTGCATTCACTGACTCTACATCACTGCTTGCATTCACTGACTCTACATCACTGCTTGCACTCACTGACTCTACATCACTGCTTGCATTCACTGACTCTACATCTCTGCTTGCATTCACTGACTCTACATCACTGCTTGCACTCACTGCCTCTACATCACTGCTTGCACTCACTGCCTCTACATCACTGCTTGCATTCACTGACTCTACATCACTGCTTGCACTCACTGACTCTACATCTCTGCTTGCACTCACTGCTCTACATCACTGCTTGCACTCACTGACTCTACATCACTGCTTGCATCACTGCCTCTACATCACTGCTTGCACTCACTGACTCTACATCTCTGCTTGCACTCACTGCCTCTACATCACTGCTTGCACTCACTGACTCTACATCACTGCTTGCATTCACTGACTCTACATCTCTGCTTGCATTCACTGACTCTACATCACTGCTTGCACTCACTGCCTCTACATCACTGCTTGCACTCACTGCCTCTACATCACTGCTTGCACTCACTGCCTCTACATCACTGCTTGCATTCACTGACTCTACATCACTGCTTGCACTCACTGACTCTACATCACTGCTTGCACTCACTGACTCTACATCACTGCTTGCACTCACTGCCTCTACATCACTGCTTGCATCACTGACTCTACATCACTGCTTGCACTCACTGCCTCTACATCACTGCTTGCACTCACTGACTCTACATCACTGCTTGCACTCACTGCCTCTACATCACTGCTTGCACTCACTGACTCTACATCTCTGCTTGCACTCACTGCCTCTACATCACTGCTTGCACTCACTGACTCTACATCACTGCTTGCATTCACTGCCTCTACATCACTGCTTGCACTCACTGCCTCTACATCACTGCTTGCATTCACTGCCTCTACATCACTGCTTGCACTCACTGACTCTACATCTCTGCTTGCACTCACTGCCTCTACATCACTGCTTGCACTCACTGCCTCTACATCACTGCTTGCATTCACTGCCTCTACATCACTGCTTGCACTCACTGACTCTACATCACTGCTTGCACTCACTGACTCTACATCTCTGCTTGCACTCACTGACTCTACATCACTGCTTGCACTCACTTACTCTACATCACTGCTTGCACTCACTGCCTCTACATCTCTGCTTGCACTCACTGCCTCTACATCACTGCTTGCATTCACTGACTCTACATCACTGCTTGCATTCACTTACTCTACATCACTGCTTGCACTCACTGACTCTACATCACTGCTTGCATTCACTGACTCTACATCACTGCTTGCACTCACTGACTCTACATCACTGCTTGCATTCACTGCCTCTACATCACTGCTTGCACTCACTGCCTCTACATCACTGCTTGCATTCACTGACTCTACATCACTGCTTGCATTCACTTACTCTACATCACTGCTTGCACTCACTGACTCTACATCACTGCTTGCATCACTGACTCTACATCTACTGCTTGCATTCACTGACTCTACATCACTGCTTGCACTCACTGACTCTACATCTCTGCTTGCACTCACTGCCTCTACATCACTGCTTGCATTCACTGACTCTACATCACTGCTTGCATTCACTTACTCTACATCACTGCTTGCACTCACTGACTCTACATCACTGCTTGCATTCACTTACTCTACATCACTGCTTGCACTCACTGACTCTACATCACTGCTTGCATTCACGGACTCTACATCACTGCTTGCACTCACTGATTCTGCATCACTGCTTGCACTCACTGACTCTACATCTCTGCTTGCACTCACTGCCTCTACATCACTGCTTGCACTCACTGACTCTACATCACTGCTTGCACTCACTGATTCTGCATCACTGCTTTGCACTCACTGACTCTACATCTCTGCTTGCACTCTCACTGCGCCTAACATCACTGCTTGCCACTCACTGCCTCTACATCACTGCTTGCACTCACTGACTCTACATCACTGCTTGCACTCACTGATTCTGCATCACTGCTTGCACTCACTGACTCTACATCTCTGCTTGCACTCACTGCCTCTACATCACTGCTTGCACTCACTGCCTCTACATCACTGCTTGCACTCACTGCCTCTACATCACTGCTTGCGTTCACTGACTCTACATGTCTGCTTGCACTCACTGACTCTACATCACAGCTTGCACTCACTGACTCTACATCACTGCTTGCACTCACTGCCTCTACATCACTGCTTGCACTCACTGCCTCTACATCACTGCTTGCACTCACTGACTCTACATCACTGCTTGCACTCACTGACTCTACATCTCTGCTTGCACTCACTGCCTCTACATCACTGCTTGCACTCACTGACTCTACATCACTGCTTGCACTCACTGACTCTACATCTCTGCTTGCACTCTTTGTATTGACTTAGCCATCTCGTTTCTGTACAGGTTACCTCTGTATAGGTCTACCTTTCATTGTTACCCTCAGTTGATTCACTCTGTAGGTCACGTCAGTACCCACTCAACCTTCCTCGAGGTACAACTCACTTTAATTGCGTCTTCAGTTTTCCAGTTTCTTATATTTTAAACAAATTTCACATTTATAATTGTTCATGATACCGCCGAGTTATTTTGTGCAGGAGATGTGATTCTCTACCCCAGACTCTCATCATAGTTATTGTTTCACTCAAATATTCATAAATATTTTAGCAAAAACCTTTGTCACCCTCGTGTATGTATATATATATATATATATATATATATATATATATATATATATTATATATATTATATATATATATATATATATATATATATATATATATATATATGTATATATATATATATATATATATATATATATATATATATATATATATATATATATATATATATATATATATATATATATATATATACACATACACCGAGGTAAGGTTACCAGGGAAAGAAGAAAATTTTTCACTGTCGTTCATTCAATTACTGCCTTGCCAGAAACGTGATATCAGTGCTCAGATGACTTGGAACTGCAACATCCCCGCCCCTCGTTCAGGGTACAGCCGCTGTAATTTCGAAATACAGGACTCAAGCCCGGCTAATCAAATTCCCTGAATCCTTCTATAAACATTACCTTACTCACATCCCAACAGCAGGTTAAATCTTCGAAACCACTTGCTTTCGCTCCTGTCTCATATGCTCACACAAACCTGTTGCATGTTCAAGCCCCTAGCACTCAAAACCTACTTTACCCACTCCTCCAACCTTTCCTTCACTTCACACTACTTTCATACACCCTCCTAGCCATCCTATTTTTCTCCAGTCTCTCTAAATGTCCAGTTCACCTCAACCTCTCCTCAGCCTTCTGACTAATATTTTTGGTAATCCCACATCTGAATTTTCTGCATAATATTCACACACATCTCCACTGCCTCCAGCCTCCTTCTCGCTGTAACATTTAAAACCCAAGCTTCACACCCACATAACAATGTTGATGTGATGCACCAACATTGTTATGTGGGGGGATATGTACCATATGTACCATTCTATGTTGCACATTCCCTTTTTTGCCTATGTTATTCACTTCTTCTTTCACAGACCCATTCACCGACAAGTCCACTCCCAGATTCCCTCCCACCAATCTGAAATCCAATCTTTCATTCGCCAGACTTTTTTTTTTTTTTTTTTTTTTTTTTTGTTAGTCTCATCTCCTTGATCTTACCTATGTTCACTTTTAATTTCGTTCTTGTATACACCCAGATTCCTCCACCAACCTTTGAAACTTCTCTTCAGAATCTCAGAAAAGCCCCCTGTGATCAGCAAAGAGCAATTGTGACAACTCCACTTTGCATCAAATTCATTCATTTTTAAATCCCACACCTCTCCCCAACACTCTAGCATTCACTTCTTGTACAACCTCAATACAAGTATCTTAAACAACCATGGTGGCATCACACATCCCTGTCTAAGGTCTACTTTTGCTGGAAAATAATTCCCCTCTCACCTACATGTCTAACCCTGAGCTTCAATCTCCACATAAAACCTGTGCTACTTACAGTAACTTACCACTTATTCCATACACTTACAACATCTGCCACATCGCTCCCTCTCATATACAGGTGTAAACACTTGCTCTACACATACACTGCTGAAATTTAGACCGTTTTTATTTGCGATCCTACTCTGTCTTACCCTTAATTCTTACAGTAACAACTCGGCATATACTTTACAGGTAGGCTAAACAACTTTGAGGTGAAGCCTCCATCAAGGTGAAGCCTGCAACAAAGTGAAACTTCCATCAAGGTGAAGCCTGCAACAAAGTGAAACCTCCATCATGGTGAAGCTTGCAACAAAGTGAAACCTCCATCATGGTGAAGCCTGCAACAAAGTGAAACCTCCATCAAGGTGAAGCCTGCAACAAAGTGAAACCTCCATCATGGTGAAGCCTGCAACAAAGTGAAACCTCCATCAAGGTGAAGCCTGCAACAAAGTGAAACCTCCATCATGGTGAAGCCTGCAACAAAGTGAAACCTCCATCATGGTGAAGCTTGCAACAAAGTGAAACCTCCATCATGGTGAAGCCTGCAACAAAGTGAAACCTCCGTCATGGTGAAGCCTGCAACAAAGTGAAACCTCCATCATGGTGAAGCTTGCAACAAAGTGAAACCTCCATCATGGTGAAGCTTGCAACAAAGTGAAACCTCCATCATGGTGAAGCCTGCAACAAAGTGAAACCTCCATCATGGTGAAGCCTGCAACAAAGTGAAACCTCCATCATGGTGAAGCTTGCAACAAAGTGAAACCTCCATCATGGTGAAGCTTGCAACAAAGTGAAACCTCCATCATGGTGAAGCTTGCAACAAAGTGAAACCTCCATCATGGTGAAGCCTGCAACAAAGTGAAACCTCCATCATGGTGAAGCCTGCAACAAAGTGAAACCTCCATCATGGTGAAGCTTGCAACAAAGTGAAACCTCCATCATGGTGAAGCCTGCAACAAAGTGAAACCTCCATCATGGTGAAGCCTGCAACAAAGTGAAACCTCCATCAAGGTGAAGCTTGCAACAAAGTGAAACCTACATCATGGTGAAGCCTGCAACAAAGTGAAACCTCCTTCATGGTGAAGCCTGAAACAAAGTGAAACCTCCATCAAGGTGAAGTCTGCAACAAAGTGAAACCTCCATCAAAGTGAAGCCTGCAAAAAAGTGAAACCTCCATCAAGGTGAAGCCTGCAACAAAGTGAAACCTCCATCAAGGTGAAGCTTGCAACACAGTGAAACCTCCATCATGGTGAAGCCTGCAACAAAGTGAAACCTCCATCATGGTGAAGCTTGCAACAAAGTGAAACCTCCATCAAGGTGAAGCTTGCAACAAAGTGAAACCTCCATCATGGTGAAGCCTGCAACAAAGTGAAACCTCCATCATGGTGAAGCTTGCAATAAAGTGAAACCTCCATCAAGGTGAAGCCTGCAACAAAGTGAAACCTCCATCAAAGTGAAGCCTGCAACAAAGTGAAACCTCCATTAAGGTGAAGCCTGCAACAAAGTGAAACGTCCATTAAGGTGAAGCCTGCAACAAAGTGAAACGTCCATCAAAGTGAAGCCTGCAACAAAGTGAAACGTCCATCAAAGTGAAGCCTGCAACAAAGTGAAACCTCCATCAAGGTGAAGCCTGCAACAAAGTGAAACCTCCATCAAGGTGAAGCCTGCAACAAAGTGAAACCTCCATCAAGGTGAAGCCTGCAACAAAGTGAAACCTCCATCAAGGTGAAGCCTGCAACAAAGTGAAACCTCCATCAAGGTGAAGCCTGCAACAAAGTGAAACCTCCATCAAGGTGAATCCTGCAACAAAGTGAAACGTCCATTAAGGTGAAGCCTGCAACAAAGTGAAACCTCCATCATGGTGAAGCCTGCAACAAAGTGAAACGTCCATTAAGGTGAAGCCTGCAACAAACTGAAACCTCCATCATGGTGAAGCCTGCAACAAAGTGAAACGTTCATTAAGGTGAAGCTTGCAACAAACTGAAACCTCCATCATGGTGAAGCCTGCAACAAACTGAAACCTCCATCATGGTGAAGCCTGCAACAAAGTGAAACGTCCATTAAGGTGAAGCCTGCAACAAACTGAAACCTCCATCATGGTGAAGCCTGCAACAAAGTGAAACCTCCATCAAGGTGAAGTTTGCAACAAAGTGAAACCTCCATCATGGTGAAGCCTGCAACAAAGTGAAACCTCCATCAAGGTGAAGCCTGCAACAGAGTGAAACCTCCATCAAGGTGAAGCCTGCAACAAAGTGAAACCTCCATCAAGGTGAAGCCTGCAACAAAGTGAAACCTCCATCAAGGTGAAGCCTGCAACAAAGTGAAACCTCCATCAAGGTGAATCCTGCAACAAAGTGAAACGTCCATTAAGGTGAAGCCAGCAACAAAGTGAAACCTCCATCATGGTGAAGCCTGCAACAAAGTGAAACGTCCATTAAGGTGAAGCCTGCAACAAACTGAAACCTCCATCATGGTGAAGCCTGCAACAAAGTGAAACGTCCATTAAGGTGAAGCTTGCAACAAACTGAAACCTCCATCATGGTGAAGCCTGCAACAAACTGAAACCTCCATCATGGTGAAGCCTGCAACAAAGTGAAACGTCCATTAAGGTGAAGCCTGCAACAAACTGAAACCTCCATCATGGTGAAGCCTGCAACAAAGTGAAACCTCCATCAAGGTGAAGTTTGCAACAAAGTGAAACCTCCATCATGGTGAAGCCTGCAACAAAGTGAAACGTCCATTAAGGTGAAGCTTGCAACAAAGTGAAACCTGCATCAAGGTGAAGCCTGCAACAAAGTGAAACCTTCATCAAGGTGAAGCCTGCAACAAAGTGAAACCTCCATCAAGGTGAAGCCTGCAACAAAGTGAAACCTCCATCAAAGTGAAGCCTGCAACAAAGTGAAACCTCCATCAAGGTGAAGCCTGCAACAAAGTGAAACCTTCATCAAGGTGAAGTTTGCAACAAAGTGAAACCTCCATTAAGGTGAAGCCTGCAACAAAGTGAAACGTCCATTAAGGTGAAGCCTGCAACAAAGTGAAACCTCCATTAAGGTGAAGCCTGCAACAAAGTGAAACGTCCATTAAGGTGAAGCCTGCAACAAAGTGAAGCCTCCATCAAGCCTGCAACAGGTGCTCCACAGTCCACAACTATTATTACACTCAACGTCGACCACATTCCAAAATACTTGACACCAGAGTCTTCTCTGGGGGGGATTACGGGGGGTGGGTGGGGGTGGGTGGGGGTGGGTGGGGTGGGTGGGGGTGGGTGGGGGTGGGTGGGGGTGGGTGGGGGTGGGTGGGGGTGGGTGGGGGTGGGTGGGGGTTGGGTGGTGTTGGGTGGGAGTGGGTGGGAGTGGGTGGGAGTGGGTGTGGGGGTGGGTGGGGGTGGGTGGGAGTGGGTGGGAGTGGGTGTGGGGGTGGGTGGGGGTATGACCGGGGAAGAGAGGGTGGGGGGACGACTGGGATGGAGGAGGGGTAGGGGGCAGGGGGAAGAAGTAACAACCATCACCATCAATCAAACTGCTCACTTGCTTGTGATCAGTTTAAAGGCCACTTGGATAAAGTTCCTGCAAGCTTATTTACGCTGACACACGCCCGTTACGCCCGTTACGCAGCTGTTATTACCGTCACGTCGACCTTTGAAAGGCTTCTTACAGAGGTAGTGGAGGTGGGGGAAGGAGGGTCATTGACGCCGGTGAACGGCTCGTGATCCAGGGGATTAAGGCTACTCATTCCTTGGATTGGATTTGACTGCCTGGATGTCCCAGCCAGGTAGTGTCAGCTGGTACCCACACCAGCACCCAGACACGATCAGTATGTATCTAGCAGAGCTAAAGATTATGAAGGCAGGTCATGCAACTACCCGTGTATCAATATTGACCTGTAACCCACCCAGATAGATGGACATTCTCTCTCTCTCTCTCTCTTGTGTTATCGGTGAATAGTTGAGTTCCTTCATAAATATTTTAAAATCTTAGAGATGGTGGTGTGCCTCATCTCATTTTAAAGACTGATATTAGTAATATCTACTTATAAACTTCTAAGGGTTGCCAGTCTTGTGATGTAACAGCTTCTGGCTCTCAAAGTTGACGTTGAGAACTCTGGGATGGTCACAAAGCAGTAAGGCTAGCAGAGACTTCAGGGCTGAAGGTTCTGCTGAGGTTAATTGAAAGTCCAACTAGTCTGGGGCTTGTGTGAGTTTCATCTCTCTCCGTAGAACTGAGACAAGATGTAAACTACAGCACCAAGAAAAAAAAAACCACCAAAACAAAAAAACACGAAAACTCACGGATTTTCTTATTGTATGGTTATCAGGATTACAACTGTGAAGGTGATACCATGTTGTTGGGAGGTCAATATTCTCTGTGTGTTCTGTTACACATGTAACATTATAACTTGTACCAGACATATAACATTATAGCTTGTACCAGACATGTAACATTATAACTTGTACCAGACATATAACATTATAGCTTGTACCAGACATGTAACATTATAACTTGTACCAGACATGTAACATTATAGCTTGTACCAGACATGTAACATTATAGCTTGTACCAGACATGTAACATTATAGCTTGTACCAGACATGTAACATCATAGCTTGTACCTGACATGTAACATCATATCATGTACTCTCTTTATAAACACTCACGTCTAAAAATGGACGTAGTGCATTACTGACTAATTAGGTGTGCTCATCCTCCTATCAGCTCTGTATGGGCAGTGTAATGTGTGTTCACATCCTTTACCTACAGACAGGCGGTGTACCTTCATCTGCGCCAAGTTCTGTATATGACATTAGTTCTACTAAGGCTTTGTTATATACTCCAGCCCAGCAGCTTGCACGGTGTTATCACTCCAGCCCAGCAGCTTGCACGTTGTTATCACTCCAGCCCAGCAGCTTGCACGGTGTTATCACTCCAGCCCAGCAGCTTGCACGTTGTTATCACTCCAGCCCAGCAGCTTGCACGGTGTTATCACTCCAGCCCAGCAGCTTGCACGTTGTTATCACTCCAGCCCAGCAGCTTGCACGGTGTTATCACTCCAGCCCAGCAGCTTGCACCTTGTTATCACTCCAGCCCAGCAGCTTGCACGGTGTTATCACTCCAGCCCAGCAGCTTGCACGGTGTCATCACTCCAGCCCAGCAGCTTGCACGTTGTTACCACTCCACAACAGCCAGAGTGATAACACCTTCACTCAATTTAGTATTGAGTCTTTGCTTGTAAAAGGACAAAGTACATATTCTGACACGATTGTGAAGTTATACTGAAGATGCCTCATGAAGATAATACTCTCCCTGGGGATGGTGATGTATCATGATACAATTCTCCCTGGGGATGGTGATGTATCATGATACAATTCTCCCTGGGGATGGTTATGTATCATGATAATACTCTCCCTAGGGATGGTGATGTATCATGAAGATACTGTCCCTAGGGATGGTGATGTATCATGACGATACTCTCCCTGGGGATGGTGATGAGTCATGGTGATACTCTCCCTGGGGATGGTGATGTATGATGACGATACTCTCCCTGGTGATGGTGATGTATCATGGTGATACTCTCCCTGAGGATGGTGATGTATCATAACGATTCTCTCCCTGGGAATGGGGTCAACCTTCCTGATCAATACATGTGGTTGGTCAGTCACCGGGATCAGTCAATTGTCACTTCTCGACTTTCTTGGTTCAGTAATGGTGACCTTTTCATAGCATATTTTTGGCAGTCATATGTGTGTGGCTGCAGAGTGACTGCTACACCAGCTCCCAGTTATTTGTGTGTGGCTGCAGAGTGACTGCTACACCAGCTCCCAGTTATTTGTGTGTGGCTGCAGAGTGACTGCTACACTAGCTCCCAGTCATGTGTGTGTGGCTGCAGAGTGACTGCTACACCAGCTCCCAGTCATGTGTGTGTGGCTGCAGAGTGACTGCTACACCAGCTCCCAGTCATGTGTGTGTGGCTGCAGAGTGACTGCTACACCAGCTCCCAGTCATGTGTGTGTGGCTGCAGAGTGACTGCTACACCAGCTCCCAGTCATGTGTGTGTGGCTGCAGAGTGACTGCTACACCAGCTCCCAGTCATGTGTGTGTGGCTGCAAGAGTGACTGCTACACCAGCTCCCAGTCATGTGTGTGTGGCTGCAGAGTGACTGCTACACCAGCTCCCAGTCATGTGTGTGTGGCTGCAGAGTGACTGCTACACCAGCTCCCAGTCATGTGTGTGTGGCTGCAGAGTGACTGCTACACCAGCTCCCAGTCATGTGTGTGTGGCTGCAGAGTGACTGCTACACCAGCTCCCAGTCATGTGTGTGTGGCTGCAGAGTGACTGCTACACCAGCTCCCAGTCATGTGTGTGTGGCTGCAGAGTGACTGCTACACCAGCTCCCAGTCATGTGTGTGTGGCTGCAGAGTGACTGCTACACCAGCTCCCAGTCATGTGTGTGTGGCTGCAGAGTGACTGCTACACCAGCTCCCAGTTATTTGTGTGTGGCTGCAGAGTGACTGCTACACCAGCTCCCAGTCATGTGTGTGTGGCTGCAGAGTGACTGCTACACCAGCTCCAGTTATTTGTGTGTGGCGCAGAGTGACTGCTACACCAGCTCCCAGTCATGTGTGTGTGGCTGCAGAGTGACTGCTACACCAGCTCCCAGTTATTTGTGTGTGGCTGCAGAGTGACTGCTACACCAGCTCCCAGTTATTTGTGTGTGGCTGCAGAGTGACTGCTACACTAGCTCCCGGTCATTTGTGTGTGGCTGCAGAGTGACTGCTACACCAGCTTCCGGTCATTTGTGTGTGGCTGCAGAGTGACTGCTACACCAGTTTCCAGTCATGTGTGTGGTGGTGCAGAGTGACTACTACACCATCTCTCAGTCATGTGTTTGTGCCTGCGGACTGCTATTCCAGCTCCCAGTCATGTGTGTGTGGCTGCAGAGTGACTGCTACACCAGCTCCTGAAGATGTCAGCAGGTGAGAGTAGTGTGTTTATGTTACTGAATTCCAACACATTATTAGAGAGGGTGTGGCACCCCGCACCATTGTTATTGCCAGTATTTTATGCTGGGCGCTCTAAATTTCCTCATGTCACCATCTGTCATTGGATTCACTTTGTTAATACTGTTGGTACTAACGGCCGTGATACATCTGTGCAAACATCAGGATTTACAAAATGTGTCTTTGTTGGCAACGTTCTCGCCCCTACATACTGAGTGTCCGCGATTCAATCCCCGACAAGGGTAGAAATACTGGACGTGTTTCCTGACACCTGCTGCACCTGTTCACCTAGCAACAAGTAGGTACCTGGGTGTTAGTTGCATCCTAGGGGACAAGACTGAAGGACCACAATAAAAATAAAACAATCTCAATGACTTTCTTGGATTATCCTCAGTAGCTGTAGCTGACACTTAGGGTTAAAAATCTCATCATGGGATGCCCACCACTGGAAATCTTTCTTTCATGTTCCTTCAAGAGAAGAAACGAATATATAAGTAGAAAACACAAAATTACATTAAGTAATAACATTAAACCCCAGGTAAGTGAGTCAGGTTTAAAGGTTCTTCAACTTGGTATTTACACGAACCCTCAGGGAACCTGCAAGAACTCTCTTTATATAAAGAACTTTGTTTATACAAAGAACTTTGTTTATATAAATAATTCTGTGTACTCTGTATATTGCTTTATGTTAAACATGAAAACATAACAAGTAGCACCTTAAATATGTTATCACGTCTGTTAAAATATTAACGATTAAAATAATTTTTATTAATGGGATCATATTTATCATATTGGAGAGCATATATATGTACCTTGCATAGTTCTATTTACCACCAAACTATGGGAAGGGAGGGTCAGAGGTCACCAGTGTTATGTATAGGATGACATAGCACAGAAAGGATATTTTATTCGTTAATGACAACATAAAAATGGCCTTTATCGTCAACATGAGAAGTTTTGGAAACGTCTCCTCGTCTGAGAATCACCAGGAGCACCGTAATCTATTATAAGTGCGCCAAGTTTCTTGCTTTTATGACAAAATGCACAACTTTTGCACAACTGTGATTACGCTAGATACAACGCCGGCAGTTTACAGCAGCTTGGCTCTCTCTCTCTCTCTCTCTCTCTCTCTCTCTCTCTCTCTCTCTCTCTCTCTCTCTCTCTCTCTCTCTCTCTCTCTCTCTCTCTCTTTCTCTCTCTCACCTTCACATTTTTCACTTTCACTGTAATCCTCTCACCGTATTTTCATTTCTCCTAAAAGTACCTCTTCCCTCTTCCCCTCTCCTTCTCTGTCCCTTGACTCCATTCCCCAAAATCACTTTCTCTTTCCCCTTTACCGGTCTCCCTTTGCTCTCCCTTCTTCTCTCTTCCCCTCCTCCCCTGGGGAGAGTGCCTGGGGTTACGTATATAACTTCGTGCTCTCGTGCTACCAACAACACTACCAATGAAAATAATCATAGTAATATTATCAATGTGTAATAATAATCACTGGTCAACAACCAAAATGCTTCCGAGACCAGAATAACAATTTCCAACTAATTTTAGGTCACTGATAATGAATATCATGGTTAAAATTGTTTGTTAGCTCTACTTTTCAATATACACCTACGTGTCACAACAGGTTCCAACAGGCTTGTGGCAGTGTGTTTCTTACCACACTCACAGTCTCACTGACCTTCATTATCGTTCCAGCAGTCATAGAAGACGGTTATGATGTGCAAGTTTATATTCTGAGGTGAAAGGTCGGTGATTTTCCTAGCCAAACACTTTTTAAACTTATAATAAATATTCACTGAGCAAGTTATTGATATGATGTGAGGTATATTATATTAATTTTGTATTCCTACTGATATAAATACTTCTGCTTAGCTGTCATGTTCTGTATCATAATGATAGATTAATGAATAAATTTTCTGTTCATCTTCTAATTGCTTGTTGTTTTCTTCTTTCAGAAACCTCGTACGGTTACACCAGGTACGGCTGCTTGCCATGTCCCGTAGCTGCATCACTAGCGCACTCAGCTCACACACTGGGGTCCGGGGTTCGAATCTCTTCCAGTACGACTGGAAAACATTAGGGACGTGTTTCCATAAGACACCTGCTGTCCCTATCCCTGTTCACTCATCACAGATGCACACACACACACACACTCACACACACACACCCACAGACACACACACACACACACACACACACACACACCCCACACACACACACACACACACACACACACACACACACACACACACACACACACACACACACACTCACACTCACACACACACACCCACAGACACAGACACAAACACACACACACACACACACACACACACACACACACACACACACACACACACACACACACACACACACACACACACACACACACACAC
>NC_069414.1:19455378-19490378 GCF_026875155.1 Cherax quadricarinatus | reverse complement strand
CATCCTTAACAATCGACTAACACCCAGGTACCTACTTACTGCTGGGTAAACAGGGACAGCAGGTGTAAGGAAACACGCCCAACATTTCCATCCGTGTAGGAAATCGAACCACGGACCCTCAATATGTGAACTAAGTGCGCTACCAACTAGACATGAAACTTTGGTACATTTGCTATGCAAACACACACACGGCCGCACTCTCAACTCATGTGCGTAGAGCAGTGCGTACGTTGAACGTTGATTTCCACAAATTCTGCTTTCCCTCAATAAGAGAAGCAAGGTAGGCGTAATATACTCAACCCACGTACACGGAGATCTACGCTAAGTCATATGTACGTGTACTATGTAGCACCTCAACAGACGTGTACATTATTAAATATAATGTGGACCATTAAGAAAGAACGTGCAAAATCGGCAGTGGAGGTGGAGAAAGGTGAGAGGAGGAGAAAACGATGGGAGAGTAGACAAGGGAGATAGATAGGAGAAAAGAAAGGGAATAGACGAGAGAATGGGGGTACCATCTACCCTCAGACACATCAATCACCAGCTTACACTTGCTGTATATCAACCTGGGAAAAACGATGGCAGGTTACATTTGCTTCCGAGAAAACACAAATGATGATGGTCTCTAGGCAGTATGATATTGTAGCGGAACAGCTGTAAGAATGAATGAAATAGTGCGTGTATGAACTCTTGGATGAAGCGAATATCCCACGAGTGAAATATGGCTTTTGGAAACGACTGTGGAGAATCACGTAGTAAATCTTGCAAGCAAGGCAGCCAAGACGGTAAGAGCACTTAAAGATGCATCTCGTACCTGCTCGAGAGTAGAGGCTACAAAACGCTATACGAGGCACAAGTGAGCTCTCACCTTGAGTATGCTCCACTTTCTTGGATTGCCTACCCTTTTCTCTCCCTTCCGGTCTCGTTTACGACTACTGGACAGCATAGTGAACCGTGCACGGCTACTTTTCTCTCGTCTGGACCCGGGGACAGAGGAGACGAGAGTGGAAAAGAGGTGATAAAGGAGAGGGGAAAGAAGAAGAGATGAAAGGAGAGGAGAAGAAGAGAGAGGCGGAAAAAAGATAGCTATTAACCTGAGTTCTGGCCTTTAGATTACCCTCCTCAGCCATTAATGACGTCATAATGGCCCCTGGATGAGACATGGTTGACTACTCATTCTCTCTCTCTCTCTCTCTCTCTCTCTCCCTCTCTCTCTCTCTCTCTCTCTCTCTCTCTCTCTCTCTCTCTCTCTCTCTCTCTCTCCTCTCTCTCTTCTCTCTCTCTCTCTCTCTCTCTCTCTCTCTCTCTCTCTCTCTTTCCCTCTTACTTTCTCAATAGTTCTACAACTTTTTGGGCTCAGAGCTTCTACACTTATTTTAAAGCTAAAGGCTGATAACTCGTTTCAGAATCTTTACTATAGTAAAAATAATGCTGTTAGTCTTTATTTAGCATTATAAGTAACAGAATGACATAAGAGCCAGCTGTTCGTAAAATTTGTGGGAACTTTTTTCCTAAACAAGATGGGCAGGTTTTTTCTAAGCTGCCCGTCTTGTGGTGCAGTAGGTGAAATGAGTTGCAACTAAGTCCTATTCAAGGTTTTGGAAAATATGGCTTTGTACTACCCACTAGTATTCCCAGTAGTCTGTGATGGGATGAATAATAGGTAGTTATTCCAGAGTGCATCTTCAAGCATGAGCGAACTGCGTGATCGATCAAGTACAATTTGAATCCGTTTTGCTGTGAGTTTCATGGCTGCCTACCTTTCAAGATACATCACATGATTCTTCACGGTCACTGCAGAGTCACACTCTCCGGATATTACCTTCATCGGCGAGAGGTCAGGGTTATCCAGTCGTGTGTGACTTACACACGTTACTTCATTATGAACTATGCGTTGAAGGTAGCCACTGAGAGTGGAACCGAAGTCTCCTATTGTCTGTAGTGTTGCTAAAGGGCAGGAGTGTTAATTTTTTTTTTAAACAAGACGGCCCTGTTTTTCCTGAAGTACGCATGTTCTCTTCACTGAGGATGAGGGTCAGTCCAGTTCTCGAGGTTGATATATATATATATATATATATATATATATATATATATATATATATATATATATATATATATATATATATATATATATATATATATATATATATAATATATATAAATAGATTTTACCTTTAATCAAATTGACTGGATTTCTTTGGTTGGTAATCTGGAGTCCAGTAACTTCCTGGAAGTAGTTCGGGACTGTTTATTGAAGAAGTTTCTTAACATAGCATAACAGAGGTAATTGTTCGACCTGGTTTTGTCAAATAGAGAAACTCTCGTAAATAATCGAGAGGTGACTGAAGATCTTGGTGCAAGTCATCACAAAACTGTTACCTTTACTATTACCCGGAACTACAATAAATAAGGATAATACAGTATATGTCCCCGATTTTCATTCTGCCGATTATATTGGACTTAGGGAACACGTGTTCAGTCTCGACTGAGGTTATCTACTGTGACTTTTTTCCCTAGTAGTGTATAATGTGCTCAGAGCATGTACATTCCCCAGAGAAAAATTAGGTCAAATAAAAATGACCACAAATTGAGGACTAGGAGACAGAAATATTCTACTAGGAGACGGAAACATTCTACTAGGAGACAGAAACATTCTACTAGGAGACAGAAACATTCTACTAGGAGACGGAAACATTCTACTAGGAGACGGAAACATTCTACTAGGAGACAGAAACATTCTACTAGGAGACGGAAACATTCTACTAGGAGACGGAAACATTCTACTAGGAGACGGAAACATTCTACTAGGAGACAGAAACATTCTACTAGGAGACGGAAACATTCTACTAGGAGACGGAAACATTCTACTAGGAGACGGAAACATTCTACTAGGAGACGGAAACATTCTACTAGGAGACGGAAACATTCTACTAGGAGACGGAAACATTCTACTAGGAGACAGAAACATTCTACTAGGAGACGGAAACATTCTACTAGGAGACGGAAACATTCTACTAGGAGACGGAAACATTCTACTAGGGAGACGGAAACATTCTACTAGGAGACAGAAACATTCTACTAGGAGACGGAAACATTCTACTAGGAGACGGAAACATTCTACTAGGAGACAGAAACATTCTACTAGGAGACAGAAACATTCTACTAGGAGACAGAAACATTCTACTAGGAGACAGAAACATTCTACTAGGAGACAGAAACATTCTACTAGGAGACGGAAACATTCTACTAGGAGACGGAAACTTTACTAGGAGACAGAAAACTTCTACTAGGAGACAGAAACATTCTACTAGGAGCCCAAAAACATTCTACTAGGAGACAGAAACATTCTACTAGGAGACGGAAACATTCTACTAGGAGACGGAAACATTCTACTAGGAGACGGAAACATTCTACTAGGAGACAGAAACATTCTACTAGGAGACGGAAACATCTAAAGGAGACGGAAACATTCAAACTAGGACCGGAAACATTCTACTAGGAAAGAAGAGGAATTTATTAGCCGATTTGTTTACATTAAATGACAATTAAATAATGAGATTAGAAAGGCTAAACGTGACTATGGAATTAAAGAAACTTAGTGAATCAAAAATAAATAAATAAATACAAAAGGAAAAACCGAACCACTACAAACTAAGTCCGGACAATTTACTAACAATAAACGAGAAATGTGTTCTCTGTTTAAATGTTATTTCTTAACAGAAATAACACGAGAATTTATTATTATTATAATCAAGGGGGAAGCGCTAAACCCGGAGGATTATACAGCGCCTGGGGGGGGGATGTGGAAGGCATTCAGGCTTAATTCGGGGAACTGGAGCACAGATCCAATTCCCTAAATCAAGAGCCCCTCATCAACATCAAGGAACCTTCCTTGAGGGGAATAACACGAGAAGACATACATGATATCCAAGCAAATCAATAATTATTTCGGTCCTGTAGAAAACAAATCAAGTAACATTGCTATCACGAGGGACATGGTTATCAAACAAGCAGACAGATTAAACAAAGTAAGTTCCCGGGCCCGACGAACTGTATTGAAGGATACTTTAAAGGTTGTAAGTGGAAACTTAGCTACTAACAAGCGGGTTTAACAGATCTGGTGTTGTGCCGGAGATGTGAATAAATCACGAGATAAAACAACTCTTATCAAATTACCGCACAGTAAACCCCCTGCAAATTGTTCGAATCAATTATAGATAATATAATAATAAGTTACCTTAATGAGCATAATTTGATTAACGAGTCTCTACACTGACTCGCACATTTGCTGACTTTCTTCAATAGAGTATTTGAGGCAGTGGACCATGGTGAAGAATATGCTGGCTGATGCTGGCTGACACAGTGATGCTGGCTGACACAGTGATGCTGGCTGACACAGTGATGCTGGCTGATACAGTGATGCTGGCTGATACAGTGATGCTGGCTGATACAGTGATGCTGGCTGACACAGTGATGCTGGCTGACACAGTGATGCTGGCTGATACAATGATGCTGGCTGACACAGTGATGCTGGCTGACACAGTGATGCTGGCTGACACAGTGATGCTGGCTGATACAGTGATGCTGGCTGACACAGTGATACTGGCTGACACAGTGATGCTGGCTGATACAATGATGCTGGCTGACACAGTGATGCTGGCTGACACAGTGATGCTGGCTGACACAGTGATGCTGGCTGATACAGTGATGCTGGCTGATACAGTGATGCTGGCTGACACAGTGATGCTGCCTGATACAGTGATGCTGGCTGATACAGTGATGCTGGCTGACACAGTGATGCTGGCTGACACAGTGATGCTGGCTGATACAATTGATGCTGGCTGACACAGTGATGCTGGCTGACACAGTGAGCTGGCTGACACAGTGATGCTGGCTGATACAGTGATGCTGGCTGATACAGTGATGCTGGCTGACACAGTGATGCTGCCTGATACAGTGATGCTGGCTGATACAGTGATGCTGGCTGACACAGTGATGCTGGTTGACACAGTGATGCTGGCTGATACAGTGATTCTGGCTGATACAGTGATGCTGGCTGATACAGTGATGCTGGCTGATACAGTGATGCTGGCTGACACAGTGATGCTGGCTGATACAGTGATGCTGGCTGATACAGTGATGCTGGCTGACACAGTGATGCTGGCTGATACAGTGATGCTGGCTGATACAGTGATGCTGGCTGATACAATGATGCTGGCTGACACAGTGATGCTGGCTGACACAGTGATGCTGGCTGATACAGTGATGCTGGCTGATACAGTGATGCTGGCTGATACAGTGATGCTGGCTGATACAGTGATGCTGGCTGATACAGTGATGCTGGCTGACACAGTGATGCTGGCTGATACAGTGATGCTGGCTGATACAGTGATGCTGGCTGACACAGTGATGCTGGCTGATACAGTGATGCTGGCTGATACAGTGATGCTGGCTGATACAATGATGCTGGCTGACACAGTGATGCTGGCTGATACAGTGATGCTGGCTGATACAGTGATGCTGGCTGATACAATGATGCTGGCTGACACAGTGATGCTGGCTGATACAGTGATGCTGGCTGATACAGTGATGCTGGCTGATACAGTGATGCTGGCTGATACAATGATGCTGGCTGACACAGTGATGCTGAAGATTGAGACACTTATGCAGCATATGGGAATCTTTATTCAGGGAACGTTTCGCCACACAGTGGCTTCATCAGTCCAAAACAAGGCAGAAAGGTTTAAGAAGAGGAGGAGTTTGAGGTAATCAGTCCCTCAGCCTGGAGTCGATGTGTTCAGTCCATCATTCTTGTAGAATGTACAGCATAGGGCCGTAGACGTAGCTTATATACTGTAGTCAGGTGAGGCGAAGCAGGAGGAGGCGGGGTCATAGTGGTACCATCCACTAGTCGAAGTAGGTCTTCGTCCAAGGGTTGGACAAGTGTTGAAGAATTCTTTGTAACAAGATCCCATGATGCTGCAGTGTGTGACAGTTGTGATGAATGGTTTGAAAAACCGACAAGCTGAAGATTGAAACACTTGGACGAAGACCTACTTCGACTAGTGGATGGTACCACTATGACCCCGCCTCCTCCTGTTTCGCCTCACCTCACTACAGTATATAAGCCACGTCTACAGCCCTATGCTGTACATTCTACAAGATTGATGGACTGAACACATCGACTCCAGGCTGAGGGACTGATTACCTCAAACTCCTCCTCTTCTTAAACCTTTCTGCTTTGTATTGGACTGATGAAGCCACTGTGTGGCGAAACGTTTCATGAATAAAGATTCCCATATGCTGCATAAGTGTCTCAATCTTCAACTTGTCGGTTTTTCAAACCATTCATCACACAGTGATGCTGGCTGACAGTGACGCTGGCTGACAGTGATGCTGGCTGACAGTTATGCTGGCTGACAGTGATGCTGGCTGACAGTTATGCTGGCTGACAGTGATGCTGGCTGACAGTGATGCTGGCTGACAGTGATGCCGGCTGACAGTGATGCTGGTTAACAGTGATGCTGGCTGACAGTGATGCTGGCTGACAGTGACGCTGGCTGACAGTGATGCTGGCTGACAGTTATGCTGGCTAACAGTGATGCTGGCTGACAGTGATGCCGGCTGACAGTGATGCTGGTTAACAGTGATGCTGGCTGACAGTGATGCTGGTTAACAGTGATGCTGGCTGACAGTGATGCTGGCTGACAGTGACGCTGGCTGACAGTGACGCTGGTCGGCAGCTCAATTTTGTTTATCAAACTTGTTTCTCTCTCTCTCTCTCTCTCTCTCTCTCCTCCCTTCCCTCTTTCTCTATCCCCTCCCTCTCCACCTTCCCCTTTCCCTTACTCCTCTCATTCTCTTTTCTCACCATTTTTCCTTTACCTCTTCCAAATAATGATGGCAGCAATTTCTTTTAAGACATTTTTTGATCCGCCTCTCTCTCTCTCTCCCCTCATCTCTGACCTCCCTCTCTCATCTCCTACCTCTCTCTTCCTTCATCTCCATCCCTCTTCCCTCATCTCCCTCCTCTCTCTCTCTCTCCCCTCATCTCTGACCTCCCTCTCTCATCTCCTACCTCTCTCTTCCTTCATCTCCATCCCTCTTCCCTCATCTCCCTCATCTCTCTCTCTCTCTCTCTCTTCTTCCACCTCCTTCTCCCCTCCCACTTCCATTTCCTCTCTTGTTCCTTACTTTTCCCCCTCTTCTCCCACTTTCCTTTATATTATCCCCATCATCTTTTCCCTTCCACCCTAGGCCTTGTTCCCCTCTTCTCACGCCATCCCTTCACCCTCACACCCCTTTCCTTCCCTCGTTCTGCCTCCTTGCCTCTCCTCTCGTACTTCTCCCCCTCCCAGCTTTCTTCTCCCAAGGTGTTGGCATCAAGCTGCCTCACTTGATGTAACGCTCTGTGAGTGACCATAAAAGATAATTTGATGGTCAGATTTCCAAGTTCCTTCCCTCCCTCCCCATTCCCCCCTCTCTATTCCCCCACTTTCCATTTCCATCCCCCCCTGCCCCTCGATTTCTTCCTCTTTACCCCCCCCCCCTCTCTCTATTTCCCTCCCTCCTCACTTTCTTCCTATGCCTCCCTATTGCTTCTCTGGACTCTGCCTCTCTACGTGGGAGGGAGAGAATGATATGGAAGGTACATATTATATGGGAGGTAGGGGATAATGTGGGAATTTATGTTCCACTTCGAACAGAGCTTTATCAAGTAATGTTCCACTCTGAGTAAAGCTTTAACAGTGATGATCCACCCAGAGTAGAACTTCTTGAAGTCATGCAAAGAACATTGCAACACTTGGTATCCGTGACATGAACTTATATAATAATGCAGAAATAAGTTTCAAATGACGCACACAGTTGCGATACCCTAAATAACGTATTTACGCTAGATACAACAGTAAGAGAAACAAGACAATAATAAACCTTACCCCCGGCCGGGATTGAACCCGCGGTCATAGTCTCAAAACTCCAGCCCGTCGCGCTAACCACTAGACCAGCTAGCCACAATAAGATTCATCCAACTAGGTATATTTCTACACCATAGGAAGGTTAGCACAGGCACCTCTGTGACCACAAATGCAAGTTTTTACAGACGAATCTCCAGCTAGCGTGGCCGTGACGAACTCTAGCTCAAGTCCCTTCACTGCCGTCAACATGACTTAAGAAATCGTAATGACACGATTGCAAATAAACCATACCCCCGGCCGGGATTGAACCCGCGGTCATAGAGTCTCAAAACTCCAGCCCGTCGCGCTAACCACTAGACCAGCTAGCCACAATAATATTCATCCAACTAGGTATATTTCTACACCATAGGAAGGTTAGCACAGGCACCTCTGTGACCACAAATGCAAGTTTTTACAGACGAATCTCCAGCTAGCGTGGCCGTGACGAACTCTAGCTCAAGTCCCTTCACTGCCGTCAACATGACTTAAGAAATCGTAATGACACGATTGCAAATAAACCATACCCCCGGCCGGGATTTATTTGCAATCGTGTCATTACGATTTCTTAAGTCATGTTGACGGCAGTGAAGGGACTTGAGCTAGAGTTCGTCACGGCCACGCTAGCTGGAGATTCGTCTGTAAAAACTTGCATTTGTGGTCACAGAGGTGCCTGTGCTAACCTTCCTATGGTGTAGAAATATACCTAGTTGGATGAATCTTATTGTGGCTAGCTGGTCTAGTGGTTAGCGCGACGGGCTGGAGTTTTGAGACTCTATGACCGCGGGTTCAATCCCGGCCGGGGGTAAGGTTTATTTGCAATCGTGTCATTACGATTTCTTAAGTCAAGACAATAATAATAATAATCATCATAAATATAATGATACAACACCATACAATATATACCTGATGCTTTAATATTCGGAAATTATATGCAAAAAGAATCAAAATTTTTATACTGTCTCTATGTTATGTCTGCTTATTGGAGAGGATTTGATGACAGGTTATTAAGTCTTCATTATATGTGTAGCCAACTCAGAGTTGTGAGGACATGTGGTGAGGTGCTCTGTTTCGTGTGAGCACGTACTTTGTGAGCCCTCTGTGAATCTGAACCAACGATGCTGGTAGAGTTGTTCAATGAGCAACTCTATCAGCAAGTTAAGGAGGAGCTGGAGGAGGCGAGAGATACGGCAACTGACTGAGGAAAACAAGAGGATTCGTAATAATCCTTGTATTGAGAACCCTCAGGTTAACAAAGGGAGCTGGACAATGGCTGGGCAGAAACTTGAAGATTCAGGAGACTGCTTTGGCAACCTCCAACTCGTTCTCTGTGTTGCCTAATGAATATGAGTCTAGTACAGTGAAGGACACGACGAACTACACCCTGGACAGTCAGCTTAGGTTCACGGATAGGGCTTTTTGCTTGAAGGGTAAGAGCAGGAGAGAGGGAATTTACTTTCCCGGGGCTGGGATGGAGAATATTGTTAGCTATCTTGACGTGATGAATGGTCATGGGATCAATCCCATTATCTGCCTCAGTGCTGGAGGCAATGATGTTGGCAACAGTAGAAGTAATGATTTAGTTAGCAGGCATAGGACAACATAAACATAATTAGGAAGAAGGGAGGGTGCCTGGTAATATGTGGCATTTTTTCTAGGAGTGTTGGATATGAATGGCTATCCCGAGCAATTGGTAATAATTGTTGACTGGACCAACACTGTAATGATATTACAAAACCGCTCATCGACTACTGGGACCTCTTGTAGGGCAGAAATGATATGTATGCCAGGGATGGGGGTTCACTTATCTAGGACAGGTGTGGGCGCTCTGGCTAGATCTGTGGAGGGTATTGTTAGGGATTTAATCTAATAATAATTAGAGATATGGGGTTTGAAAGAGCAAAAAATGGATTGTAGAATTGGTTTGGGCTTAAATATCATGAAATTTAGGAATAACAGTTATCAAGTAACTCTAGTTAAAGATGATAACAGAAGCTGTGGAAAGACAAAGCTGAGTAGAAAAAAGATGCAGAAGGAAAAACATCTTAACATATTTTATACTAACAGTCAAAGTGCCGGGGAAAAAATTAATGAATTGCGTTTGGTAGCTCGTAAGGGGAAAATATTGATGTTATTGCAATAACTGAAACATGGTTTAATTTGAAGAGTCGGGACATTATTACCGAGTGCTGCATTCAAGGGTTTAAGCTGTTCCTTGTTGATAAAAACAGAAGGAGTGGGGGGCGTTATATATCCGATATAACATAAATTGTTGTATAAAATCATATATAAAAATCCATGGATTAGTGACAGAATCTGTTTGGGTAGAATTTCTAGGACAAGAAAAAAATTATTTTAGTGTTATATACCGACCTCAGCGCCCCTTCCTCTCCCAGCACCCTTTCCTCTGCTCCCATCACCCCTTCCTTTTTTCCCACTACCCCTTCCTCTGCTTCCATCAACCCTTCCTTTCCTGTCATCACTTTTTCCTCTGTTCCCACCATCCCTTCCTCTTCTCCCATACCCTTTCTCTTCTTCCATCACCCCTTCCTCTCCTCCCATCACCCCTTCCTCTGCTCCCCATCACCACTTCCTCTGTTCTCATGACTCCTTCCTCTCCTCCCATCATACCTTCCTCTCCTCCCATCACCAATTCCTCCCAGCACCCCTTCCTCTACTATCACCACCCGTCCCTACCTTAACTTTCTCTTCTTCCCAATCTTCCCCACTCTTTTATTACCCTTCCCTGTTTCTCTAATTCCAGTCGCTTCTTCAACCCCCTCCCTCCCTCCCCAACCACCCCCTACCTCCCTCCCCAACCACCCCCTCCCTCTCACTGTCTGACAGCATTACACTGTCACGGGGGACAGGCGCTTCAGGGGAAAAGGTGCGCTAGAGGAGGGAAGGGGGTGCACGAGGGCAAGGGAAGGGGGTGGACTAGGGCATTGGAAGAGGAGTGCACTAGAGCAGGGAGAAGGGGGGTACACCAGAGAAGGGAGGGGGTGCACAAGGAACACACAGTGAGGGGTGAATAAGGTAGACAGACACGGCCCAACCAGGAATAATGTATCCACTTGTCCAGCAGCACTAGCACAGCAGCACTAGCACAGCAGCACTAGCACAGCAGCACTAGCACAGCAGCACTAGCACAGCAGCACTAGCATAGCAGCACTAACACATCAGCACTAGTACAGCAGTACTAGCACAGCAGCACTAGCACAGCAGCACTAGCACAGCAGCACTAGCACAGCAGCACTAGCATAGCAGCACTAGCACAGCAGCACTAGCATAGTAGCACTAGCACAGCACTGCTAGCACAGCACCACTGGCACAGCACCACTAGCACAGGACCACTAACTCAACAGCACTAGTAAAGCACCTCTAGCACAGAATCACTAGCATAGCACCACTAGTACAACAGCACTAGCACAGCACCACTAGTACAGCACCACTGCCACAACCACTAGCTCACCACCACTAGCACAGCACCGCTAGTACAACACCACTAGCACAGCATCACTAGCACAGCACCACTAACACAGCACTAGCACAGCACCACTAGCACAGCACCACTAGTAGAGCATCAGCAGAATAGCACCACTAATACAAACATCACTAGCACAGCAGCACTAGCACAGCTCCATTAACACAACAGCACTAGTACAGAATCACTACCATAGCACCACTAGCACATCACCACTAGTACAACACTACTAGCACAGCATCACTAGTACAACACCACTAGCACAGCACCACTAGCACAGCACCACTAACACAACAGCACTAGCACAGAACCACTAGTAAAACACCACTAGCACAGCACCACTAGTACAGCACCACTAGTACAAACACCACTAGTACAAACACCACTAGCACTGCACCACTAGCACAGCACCACTAGTACAGCACCATTAGCACAACACCACTAGCACAGCACCACTAGCACAGCACCACTAGCACAGAACCACTGGTAGAGCACTGCAAGCACAGCACTGCTAGTACAGCTCCACTAGTGCAGCACCACTAGCACAGCCCCACTGGTACAGCACCAATAAAACAGCACCACTAGTACAACACCACTAGCTCAGCAAAACTAGCACAGCACCATTAGCACAGCACACGTAGTGCAACACAACTAACACAGCACCAATGATACTACACCACTAGCACTTCACCACTAGCACATCACCACTAACATAGCACCACTAGCACAACACCAATAGTACAGCACCAATAACACAACACCAATAGCATAACACCACTAGCACATCACCACTAACATAGCACCACTAGCACATCACCACTAACATAGCACCACTAGCACATCACCACTAGCTCATCACCACTAACATAGCACCACTAGGACATCACCACTAGCATATCACAACTAACATAGCACCAATAGTATAACACCACTAGCACAGCACTACTAGTACAGCACCACTATCACAGCACCATTAGTTCATCACCACGAGCACAGCACTACTAGTACAGCACCACTATCACAGCACCATTAGTTCATCACCACGAGCACAGCACTACTAGTACAGCACCACTATCACAGCTCCACTAGTACAGCACCACTAGCACAGCACCACTGGTACAGCACCAATAACACAGCACTACTAGTACAGCACCACTAACACAGCACCATTAGTACAGCACCACTAGCACAGCACTACTAGTACAGCACCACTAACACATCACCATTAGTACAGCACCACTAGCACAGCACTACTAGTACAGCTTCACTAGTACAGCACCACTAGCACAGCACCACTGGTACAGCACCAATAACACAGCACTACTAGTACAACACCACTAACTCAGCAAAACTAGCACAGAACCATTAGCACAGCACTCTTAGTACAACACAGCTAGCACAGCACCACTAGCACAACACCAACAATACTACACCACGAGCACATCGTCACTAGCACATCACCACTAACATAACACCACTAGCACAGCACCACTACCACAACACCACTAAAACAGCACCACTAGTTCAGCAGCACTAGCACAGCACCACTAGTACAGCACCACTAGCACAGCACAGCACCACTAGTACTGGACCACTAGTAAAAGAGCAACAACAGATATAACAGCAGCAACAAACACAACAGCAGAAGCAGATACAACAGCAGCAACAAGCACAACAACAGCAACAAACAACAGCAGCAACAGATACAACACCAACAAACACAACAGCAGCAACAAACACGACAGCAGCAACAAACACAACAGCAGCAACAGATATAACAGCAGCAACAAATATAACAACAGCAACAGATACAGCAGGAACAGATATAACAGCAGCAACAGATATAACAGCAGCAACAAACACAACAGCAGCAACAGATATAACAGCAGCAACAGATATAACAGCAGCAACAGATATAACAGCAGCAACAGATATAACAGCAGCAACAGATATAACAACAGCAACAGATACAGCAGGAACAGATATAACAGCAGCAACAGATATAACAGCAGCAACAAACACGACAGCAGCAACAAACACAACAGCAGCAACATATATAACAGCAGCAACAGATATAACAGCAGCAACAGATATAACAGCAGCAACAGATATAACAACAGCAACAGATACAGCAGGAACAGATATAACAGCAGCAACATATATAACAGCAGCAACAAACACGACAGCAGCAACAAACACAACAGCAGCAACAGATATAACAGCAGCAACAGATATAACAGCAGCAACAGATATAACAGCAGCAACAGATATAACAGCAGCAACAGATATAACATCAGCAACAAACACAACAGCAGCAACAGATATAACAGCAGCAACAAACACAACATCAGCAACAAATATAACAGCAGCAACAGATATAACAGCAGCAACAAACACAACAGCAGCATCAAACACAACAGCAACAACAAACACAACAGCAGCAACAGATATAACAGCAGCAACAAACACAACAGCAGCAACAAACACAACAGCAGCAACAGATATAACAGCAGCAACAAACACAACAGCAGCAACAAACACAACAGTAGCAACAAACACAACAGCAGAAACAAACACAACAGCAGCAACAAACACAACAACAGCAAGAAACACAACAGTAGCAACAAACACAACAGCAGCAACAAATACAACATCAGCAACAAACACAACAGTAGCAACAAACACAACAGCAGCAACAAATACAACAGCAGCAACAAACAGCAGCAGCAACAAACACAACAGCAGTAACAAACACAACAGCAGCAACAAACACATCAGCAGCAACATACACAACAGCAGCAACAGATATAACAGCAGCAACAAACACAACAGTAGCAACAAACACAGCAGCAGCAACAAACACAACAGCAGCAACAAACACAGCAGCAGCAACAAACACAAACAGCAGTAACAAACAGCAGCAGCAACAAACACAACAGCAGCAACAAACACAACAGCAGCAACAAACACAGCAGCAGCAACAAACACAACAGCAGCAACAAACACAGCAGCAGCAACAAACACAACAGCAGCAACCAACACAGCAGCAGCAACAAACACAACAGCAGCAACAAACACAGCAGCAGCAACAAACACAACAGCAGTAACAAACACAACAGCAGCAACAAACACAGCAGCAGCAACAAACACAACAGCAGCAACAAACACAGCAGCAGCAACAAACACAACAGCAGCAACAAACACAATAGCAGCAACAAACACAGAAGGAGCAACAAACACAACAGCATCAACAAACACAGCAGCAGCAACAAACACAACAGCAGCAACAAACACAATAGCAGCAACAAACACAACAGCATCAACAAACACAGCAGCATCAACAAACACAACAGCAGCAACAAACACAACAGCAGCAACAAATACAACAGCAGCAACAAACACAACAGCAGCAACAAATACAACAGCAGCAACAAACACAACAGCATCAACAAACACAACAGCATCAACAAACACAACAGCAGCAACAAACACAACAGCAGCAACAAACACAATAGCAGCAACAAACACAGCAGGAGCAACAAACACAACAGCATCAACAAACACAGCAGTAGCAACAAACACAACAGCAGCAACAAACACAGCAGCAGCAACAAACACAACAGCAGCAACAAACACAACAGTAGCAACAAACACAACAGCAGCAACAAACATAATAGCAGCAACAAACACAACAAAAACACAACAACAACAGCAGACACAACAGCTGCAACAAACACAACAGTAGCAACAAACACAACAGCAGCAACAAACACAATAGCAGCAACAAACACAACAGCATCAACAAACACAGCAGCATCAACAAACACAACAGCAGCAACAAACACAACAGCAGCAACAAATACAACAGCAGCAACAAACACAACAGCAGCAACAAATACAACAGCAGCAACAAACACAACAGCATCAACAAACACAACAGCATCAACAAACACAACAGCAGCAACAAACACAACAGCAGCAAACAAACACAATAGCAGCAACAAACACAGCAGGAGCAACAAACACAACAGCATCAACAAACACAGCAGTAGCAACAAACACAACAGCAGCAACAAACACAGCAGCAGCAACAAACACAACAGCAGCAACAAACACAACAGTAGCAACAAACACAACAGCAGCAACAAACACAATAGCAGCAACAAACACAACAGCATCAACAAACACAGCAGCATCAACAAACACAACAGCAGCAACAAACACAACAGCAGCAACAAATACAACAGCAGCAACAAACACAACAGCAGCAACAAATACAACAGCAACAACAAACACAACAGCATCAACAAACACAACAGCATCAACAAACACAACAGCAGCAACAAACACAACAGCAGCAACAAACACAATAGCAGCAACAAACACAGCAGGAGCAACAAACACAACAGCATCAACAAACACAGCAGTAGCAACAAACACAACAGCAGCAACAAACAGAGCAGCAGCAACAAACACAACAGCAGCAACAAACACAACAGCAGCAACAAACACAACAGCAGCAACAAACACAACAGCAGCAACAAACACAACAGCAGCAACAAACACAACAGTAGCAACAAACACAACAGCAGCAACAAACACAACAGTAGCAACAAACACAACAGCAGCAACAAACACAGCAGCAGCAACAAATACAACAGCAAGAAAAGACACAAAGGCAGCAACAAACACAGCAGCAGCAACTAACACAACAGTAACAACAAACACAACAGCAGCAACAAACACAGCAGCAGCAACAAACACAACAGCAAGAAAAGACACAAAGGCAGCAACAAACACAGCAGCAGCAACTAACACAACAGTAACAACAAACACAACAGTAGCAACAAAACACAGCAGCAGCAACAAACACAACAGCAGCAACAAACACAGCAGCAGCAACAAACACAACAGCAGCAACAAACACAATAGCAAGAAAAGACACAAAGGCAGCAACAAACACAACAACAGCAACAAACACAACAGCAGCAACAAACACAACAGTAGAAACAAACACAACAGCAGCAAAAAACACAACAGCAGAAACAAACACAACAGCAGCAATAAACACAACAGCAGCAACAAACACAACAGCAGCAACAAACACAACAGCAGCAACAAATACAACAGCAGAAACAAGCACAACAGCAGCAATAAACACAACAGCAGCAACAAACACAACAGCAACAACAAACACAACAGCAGCAACAAATACAACAGCAGAAACAAGCACAACAGCAGCAATAAACACAACTGCAGCAACAAACACAACAGCAGAAACAAACACAACAGTAGCACCAACCACAACAGCAACAAGCTTTGCAGCAGCAAACACCACAGCAGCACTAGCAGACACAGCAGAAGACACATCAGCAGCAGATACATGAGAAGCAGTAGACACAGCAGCAGCAGCAGCAGCAGCAGACACAGTAGCAGCAGTAGCAGCAGTAGCAGCAGACACAGCAGCAGCAGTAGCAGTAGCAGCAGTATCAGCAGACACAGCAGCATCTAACACAGCAGTAGCAGCAGACACAGCAGTAGCAGCAACATCAGACACAGCAGTAGCAGCAACATCAGACACAGCAGTAGCAGCAGCAGCAGACACAGCAGTAGCAGCAGCAGACACAGCAGTAGCAACAGCAGCAGCAGTAGCAGCAGACACAACAACAGCAGACACAGCAGCAGCAGACACAGCAGTAGCAGCTGAATTAGACACAGCAGTAGCAGCAACAGAAGACACAGCAGTAGCAGCAGCAGACACAGCAGTAGCAGCAGCAGGAGACACAGCAGTAGCAGCAGCAGGAGACACAGAAGTAGCAGCAACAGAAGACACAGCAGTAGCAGCAGACACAGCAGTAGCAGCAACAGAAGACACATCAGTAGCAGCAGCAGCAGACACAGCAGTAGCAGCAACAGAAGACACAGCAGTAGTAGCAGCAGCAGCAGACACAGCAGTAGCAGCAGCAGCAGTCACAGCAGCAGCAGGAGACACAGCAGTAGCAGCAGCAGAAGACACAGCAGTAGCAGCAGCAGCAGACACAGCAGCAGGAGACACAGCAGTAGCAGCAGCAGCAGACACAGCAGCAGGAGACACAGCAGTAGCAGCAGCAGCAGACACAGCAGTAGCAGCAGCAACAGACACAGCAGTAGCAGCAGCAGCAGACACAGCAGCAGGAGACACAGCAGTAGCAGCAGCAGCAGACACAGCAGCAGGAGACACAGCAGTAGCAGCAGCAGCAGACACAGCAGCAGCAGACACAGCAGTAGCAGCAGCAGGAGACACAGCAGCAGCAGACACAGCAGTAGCAGCAGCAGCAGACACAGCAGCAGGAGACACAGCAGTAGCAGCAGCAGCAGACACAGCAGCAGCAGACACAGCAGTAGCAGCAGCAACAGACACAGCAGTAGCAGCAGCAGCAGACACAGCAGCAGCAGACACAGCAGTAGCAGCAGCAGGAGACACAGCAGTAGCAGCAGCAGCAGACACAGCAGCAGCAGACACAGCAGTAGCAGCAGCAGCAGACACAGCAGACAGTAGGCCTTCCAGACTGCCAATTTATTTACCCTTTTTAAATAATGTAGTTTGTAATTTGTATAATTCACTCAAGGATCACTCTTTCATAATCCGTATAATTCTCTCGGGGATTAAATTGAAAATTTTTATTTGGATTTTTGTAAAATCATTGGGGAAAATTTTAAAAATTTTGGGGAAAATTTTTGGGGAAATTCATAATCGGGATAATTCGTTGGGGATTAATTTTAAAACAAGGGAAAATAACCCACACGGAATTTACTCATAATTAAACCCTTAAAAATCTTATTTCCATTTGGGAGAATCCTTAAAACTTATAATTTTCAGGGAAATTTTCTTTAAAATTCATGGGGAAACCATTTTTCTAGGGTTAACTCATTTAAAACTCTTTAAACTTTATCATTTCGGGAAAACCCTGTTAATTCAGGGGTTGCAAAACATAATTACCCTTAACTAAAAGGTTCAGAACTTAAAATACCTTAACCTGTTCAGGAAACCATCTCTACCTTAACCAGTTTTCAGAAGCCATCATCTAGGCCTTAAAACCAGTTTTGCGGGAAGACCACATCTACCTTAACTCAGTGTTGCGGGAAAAGCCCTTTCATCGGGCCCTTAACTCAGTTTGCGGAAGGGACCACATCTAGGCCTTAACTCGTGTTCGGGGAAGACCTTATTAGCCTTAACTCAGTGTTGAGGAAACCATCATCTAGGCCTTAACTCAGTGTTGCAGGAAGAAATCCTTGGGCCTTAAAACTCAGTGTTGCAGGAAACCTCATCGGCCTTAACTCATGTTACAGGAAGACCATCATTAGGCCTTAACTCATGTTCAAAAAAGCCCCATCACTAGCCTTAACTCATGTTGCGGAAGACCTCATCTACCCTTAACTCATGTTGGGGAAGACCATATCTGGCCTTAAACCAGTTTCAGGAAGCCCATCATCAAGGCCTTAACTCAGTGTTGCAGGAAACCCATCTGGGCCTTAACTCAGTGTTCGGGAAGACCACATCTGGCCCTTTAAACCCAGTGTTGCAGGAAGCCCATCATCTAGGCCTTAACTCAGTTAAGGAAACCATCATTACCCTTAACTCATGTTGCGGAAGACCACACTACCCCTTTAACCATGTTGCAGGAAGACCATCACTGGGCCCTTAACTCAGTGCAGGAAGACCACATCTGGCCTAACTCAGTGTTCAGGAAGCCCATCATCTGGGCCCTTTAACTCAGTGTTGCAGGAAACCTCTCTGGGCCCTTAACTCAGGTTCAGGAAACCATCATCTAGGCCTTAACCAGTGTTGCGGGAAAGACCATCATCTGGCCTTAATCATGGCGGGAAGACCATCATCTGGGCCTTAACTCGTGTTGCGGAAAGCCACACTGGCCCTTTAATCAGTGTTGGGAAGACCATCACTGGGCCTTAACCAGTGTTCAGGAAGACCATCATCTAGGCCTTAACTCAGTGTTTGCAGGAAGCCATCATCTAGCCTAACTCTTGTTGCGGGAAAGACCATCATCTGGCCCCTTTAACTCAGTGTTGCGGGGAAGACCACATCTGGGCCTTTAATCAGTGTTTAGGAAGACCTATCTGGGCCCAAACTCAGTTTTTGCGGGAAAACCCAATTGGGCCAAACTCAGTGTTGCGGAAGCCCATATCTAGGCCTAACCATGTTGCAGGAAGACCATTTAGGTTTTTAACCTGTTGCGGAAGACCATATTAGGCCAACTCAGTGTTGCAGGAAGACCATCATCTAGGCCTTAACTCAGTTTTTGAGGAAGCCCACATCAGGCCTTAACTCAGTTGCAGGAAGACATATCAGGCCAACACCTGTTGCAGGAAGACCATCACGGCCTTAACTCGTGTTGCGGGAAAACCCATCATCTGGGCCAGGAATCGTGTTGCAAAAAGCCCCATCATTAGGCTTAACTCAGTGTTGCAGGAAGCCATCATCTAGGCTAACTCAGTGTTGCAGGAAGACCACATCTAGGCCAACTCAGTGTTCAGGAACCATATCAGGCTTAACTCAGTTTTGCGGAAACCATAAAGGGCCTTAACTAGTTTTTGCAGGAAACCATCACTGGCCAAACTCAGTGTTGCGGAAGACCATCTTTAGGCTTAATCAGTGTTCAAGAAAAGGAAAACCAAAAAACCATCTAGGCCAAATCAGTGTTGCGGGGAAGCCATCATCTACCTTAAACCCCGGTTCAGGAAGACCCATCTAGGCCAACTCAGTGTTCGGGAAGACCATAAATTAGGCTTAACCTGTTGCAGAAGACCATCATCTGGGCCCAAACTCAGTTTTTGGGGAAACCTCATTAGGCCTTAACTCAGTGTTGCGGGAAGACCACATCTAGGCCTTAACCGTTTTGCAGGAAGACCAACACTGGCCTTAACTCATTTTTTCGGGAAAGGGCCATATCTAGGTTTTAACCGGGTTTTGCAGGAAACCATCATCTAGGCCAACTCAGTTTGCAGGAAACCATATTAGGCTTAAACTCAGTTTGCAGGAAGCCACATCTGGGCCAAACCAGTGTTGCAGGAAGCACATCGGGCCCTTAACTCAGTGTTGCAAAGCCACTCTAGGCCAAACCGTGTTGCGGGAAGACCCCATTGGGCCCTTTAACCGTGTTCGGGGAAGAACATCGGCCTTAACTCAGTTTTGGGCGGAAAAACCATCATTAGGCCTTAATCAGTGTTGCAGGAAGACCATCACTAGGCCTTAAATCATGTTGCGGAAGACCAACATCACCCTTTAACTCAGTTTGCAAAAAGCCTCACGGGCCCAATCATGTTGCGGGAAGACCATCATCGGGCCCTTTTTAACTCGTGTTCAGGAAGCCCAACATCAGGCCCTTAACCCAGTGTTTGCGGAAAGCCCAACATCAGGCCTTAAACTCATGTTGCGGGAAAGACCTCCTAGGCCTTAAACTCAGTGTTGCGGGAAAGACCTCATCTGGGCCATTAACTCAGTGTTGCAGGAAGACCATCATCTAGGCCTTAACTCAGTGTTGCAGGAAGACCATCATCTAGGCCATAACTCAGTGTTGCAGGAAGACCATCATCTAGGCCTTAACTCAGTGTTGCAGGAAAGACCTCTTGGGGTTTAAACCAGGTTGCAGAAACCATCATCTGGGCCCTTTAATCAGTGTTCAGAAACCATCATCAGGCCTACTCAGTGTTGGGGAAAGACCATCACAGGCCCTTAACTCAGGTTGCAGGAAAAGCCCATCATTTCCCTTACTAGTTTTTTGGGAAGACATCATCTGGGCCTTAACTCAGGTTGAAAAACCCATCACAGGCCTTAACTCAGTGTTGCGGGAAGACCTCATCTGGGCCTTAACTCAGTGTTGCGGAAAACCCATCACTGGGCCTTAATCGGGTTGCGGAAGCCCCACATCTAGGCCTAATCAGTGTTGCGGGAAGACATCATCGGCCTTACTTTTTGCAGGAAGCCCATTTTACCTTACTCAGTTTTGCGGAAGACCATCACAGGCCAAAAACTCAGTGTTGCGGGAAGCCATCATTGGTTTTAAAACTCGGGTTTTGCAGGAAGACCCATCAGGCCTTAAACTCATGTTGCGGGGAAAAACCCCCAATCTGGCCTTAACTCAGTGTGCGGGGAAGCCCCTCATCTGGGCCCTTTAAACTCAGTGTTGCAGGAAGAATCACTGGCCTTAACTCAGTGTTGGGGAAGCCTCATCTAGGCCTTAACTCAGGTTGCAGGAAGCCATCATCTGGGCCTTATTCATGTTGCGGGAAAGCCTATCTGGGCCTTAAAACTCAGTTTTTGCAGAAGCCCTCATCTACCCTTTAAACCATTTTTGCAGGAAGACCATCATCTAGGCCTTAACTCAGTGTTGCAGGAAGACCATCATCTAGGCCTTAACTCAGTGTTGCAGGAAGACCATCATCTAGGCCTTAACTCAGTGTTGCAGGAAGACCATCATCTAGGCCTTAACTCAGTGTTGCAGGAACCATAAACGGCCTTAACTCGGGTTTTTGCGGAAACCATCACCCTAGGCCTTCCGTGTTGCAGGAAGACCTCATCTGGGCCCTTAACTCGTGTTGCAGGAAACCATCACTGGGCCAACTAGTGTGCGGGAAAAAACCACATCGGGCCTTAACCGGGTTTTTTCAGGAAGACCATCACAGGCCTTAACCAGTGTTGCAGGAAAAACCATCACTGGCCCTTTAAACCAGTTTAGAAGACCATCACTAGGCCTTATTTCATGTTGCGGGAAGACCATCACTAGCCTTACTCAGTGTTGCAGAAGACCACACGAGGCCTTAACTCGTGTTGCGGGGAAGACCTCATCTGGGCCCTTTTAACAATGTTGCAGAGACCATCATCCCTTCTACGGGAAAACCTCAGGGTTTGTTTGCAGAAGCCATACTAGGCCTTAACCAGTGTTAAAAGAAGACCATCATCGGGCCCAAACTCAGTGTTCGGGAAGACCATCATCTAGCCTTAACTCAGTGTTGCAGGAAGACCATATTTTTCCTTAACTCAGTGTTGCAGGAAGCCAATCTGGGCCCCTTAACTCATGTTGCGGAAGCCCACATCTAGGCCGGGAAACTCAGGTTGCGGGAAGACCCCCTAGGCCTAACTCATTTTTTCGGAAGACCATCATCTGGGCCCAAAACCCAGTGTTCGGAAGCCCCACATCGGCCCAACTCGTTTTTCGGAAACCATCTTTTCTGGGCCCTTTAACCAGTTTGCGAAGCCCATCATCTGGGCCTTAACTCAGGTTGCAGGAAGCCCATCTCTGGGCCAACCAGTGTTGCAGGAAGACCTTTTCCTAGGTTTAACTCGTGTTGGGGCCCAACATCTAGGCCTTAACCCTGTTGCAGAAGCCCCTCATCGGGCCCCCAACTCAGTTTTTGCGGGAAGACCAAACAGGCCTTAACCAGTGTTGCGGAAGACAATATCTAGCCTTTTTCTCAGTGTTGCGGGAAAACCATCACTGGGGCCTTACCAGTGTTGCGGGAAGACCCTCTAGGTTTTAAAACTCAGGTTGGGGGAAGCCCATCATCTGGCCTTAACCTGTTGCAGGAAGCCCATCATCACCCCCAACTCAGTGTTGCGGGGAAGACCTCATTGGGCCTTTAAACTCATGTTGCGGGAAACCCATTCTGGGCCTTTAATCATGTTGCGGGAAGACCACATCTGGCCTTAACTAAAGTGTTGAGGAAACCCATCATCGGCCCTACTCAGTGTTGCGGAAGACCATCATCTAGGCCTTAACTCAGTGTTGCAGGAAGACCATCATCTAGGCCTTAACTCAGTGTTGCAGGAAGACCATCATCTGGGCCTTTTAACCAGGTTGAGGAAGACCATATCTGGGCCTTAACTCATGTTGCGGGAAAGACCATTCTAGGCCTTAACCAGTGTGGGGAAGACCATATCTAGGCCTTAACTCAGGTTGCGGGAAGACCAATAGGCCTTAACCAGTGTTCAGGAAACATATCTGGCCTTAACTCTGTTGCAGAAGACCATCACAGGCCAAAACTCATGTTGCAGGAAACCATCTCTAGCCTTTAACCAGTGTTCGGAAGACCATCATCTGGGCCTTTAACTAGTTTTGCAGGAAAAAACCAACTAGGCCTTACTCAGTGTTGCGGGAAGACCATCATCTGGGCCTTAACTCAGTTTAGGAAGACCACACTAGGCCTTAATCAGTTTCGGGGAAACCATCATTAGGCCTTACTCAGTGTTGGAGGAAGACCACTCTGGGCCTTAATCATTTTTGCAGGAAGCCATCATCTGGGCCCTTAACTAGTTTGCGGGGAAGCCCAATTTCTGGGCCCTTACTCAGTGTTGCAGGAAGACCATCTTGCCAAACTCAGTGTTGCGGGAAGACCTCATCTGGGCCCAAAAACCTGTGTTACAAAAAACCCATATCTAGGCCTTAACTCATGTTCAGGAAGACCTCATCGGGCCTTAACTCAGTGTTGCGGGAAAGACCATCATCAGGCCAACTCAGTGTTGCAGAAGCCCATCATTAGGCCTTAACTCATGTTGCAGGAAGACCATATTAGGCCGGGAAACTCAGTTTGAGAAGCCACATCTGGGCCCTTAACTCAGTGTTCGGGAAAACCACTCTGGGCCTTAATCAGTTTTTCAGAAGACCACATCTGGGCCCTTAACTATGTTGCAGGGACCTTCTGGGCCCCAACTCAGTGTTGCAGGAAGACCACATCTAGGCCTTAACCATTTGCAGGAAGCCAATTAGCCAGGAACTCAGTGTTGCGGGAAAACCCACATCTGGGCCTAACTCATGTTGAAAAAGCCATATCAGGCCAACCAGTGTTGCGGGAAACCATCATCTGGGCCTTAACTCAGTGTGCGGGAAGCCATCCTAGGCCAGGAACTCAGTTTTGCGGGAAGACCAATTAGGCCAAACTCAGTGTTCAGGAAGCCCATATCTGGGCCAGGAACTCAGTTTTTGAGGAAGACCATCATCTAGGCCAACTCAGGGCAGGAAGACCATCATTGGCCAGGAACTCATGTTGCGGGAAAACCCATCACTAGGCCAAACCAGTTTTGCAGGAAGCCATCATCTAGGCCCGGGGAATCAGTGTTGCAGGAAGACCATCATCTAGGCCAGGAATCAGTGTTGCGGGAAAGCCCCATCATCTAGGCCGGGAATCAGTTTTTCAGGAAACCATCTCACCCAAAACTCATTTTTGCAGGAAAAACCCTCACAGGCCGGGAACTCAGTGGCAGGAAACCTCATCTAGCCGAATTTCAGTGTTCAGGAAGCCCATCATCAGGCAGGAATCATTTTTGCGGAAGCCCTCATCTAGGCCGGAACTCAGGTGCGGAAACCATCACTAGGCCAAAACTCGGTTGCGGAAGACCATCATCTAGGCCAAATCAGTGTTGCAGGAAGACTCACTTAGGCCAGGAATCGTGTTGCGGGGAAGACATCATCTAGGCCAAACTCGTGTTGCGGGAAGACCATCATCTAGGCCGGAACTCTGTTGCGGGAAGACCATCACTGGCCAAACTCAGTGTTGGGGAAGACCATCCTAGCCGGACTCAGTGGAGGAAGACCATCATCTAGGCCAGGAACTCAGTGGGGCCATTTGAAAACCGGGAAAGACCATCATCTGGCCAACTCGTTTCAGGAAAGACCTCATCTAGGCCAGGAATCATTTTGCAGGAAGACCACATCTGGCCCGCCTTTTAAAAACCCCTAAAAACTGTTTTGCAGAAGACATCTTTCAGGCCAGAAATCATTTTTGCAGGAAAACCACATCTGGCCAGGAACTCAGTGTTGCGGGGAAGACCATACTGGGCCAGGAACTCAGTGTTGCGAAACCATTCTAGGCCGGGAAACTAGTTTTGCGGGAAAACCAAAAAGCCGGAACCATTTCCCAAATCTAGGCCAAACCAGGTTCAAAGATTTTGGGTCAGGGGCAGGAAGACCCATCTACCCAGGAATCAGTGTTGCGGGAAAAGACCATCACCCTCAAGGTTGGGAAAAACCTACAGGCCAAATCTTAAAGGAAGACCATCATCTGGCCGGGAACTCAGTGTTGCAGGAAGCCCATCATCTAGGCCAGGAACTCAGTGTTGCAGAAGACCACTCTAGCCAAAAAAATCATGTTGCGGGAAGACCATCATCTAGGCCAGGAATCAGTGTTGCAGGAAGACCATCACTAGCCGGGAAAAAATCAGGTTTGCAGAAAACCATCCTAGGCCGGGAACTCATGTTGCGGAAACCATCACTAGGCCGGGAAACTCATTTTGGGGCGGGAAAACCATCATCTAGGCCAGAACTCAGTTTCAGGAAGACCATCATCTGGGCCCCGGAATCAGTGTTGCGGAAGACCATCATCAGGCCAAAAACTCAGGTTGCAGGAAGACCTCATCTAGCCGGAACTCAGTGTTGCGGGAAGAAACCCCCCTTTCAAAACCCTAGGCCAGGAACTCGTGTTGCGGAAGCCATATCTGGGCCCCAGGAACTCGGTTGCGGGAAAGACCATCATCCCCGGGAAACTCAGTGTTGCAGGAAGACCTCATCTAGGCCGGGAACCAGTTTTGCGGGAAAACCATCATCTGGGCCGGAACTCAGGTTGAGGAAGACCACATCTAGGCCAAAACTCGTTTTGCAGGAAGACCATCATCTGGGCCCAGAACTATGTTGAGGAAACCATCATAGGAGAATCTTTGCGGGAAGACCACATTAGGCCAGGAACTCGTTTTGCGGGGAAGCCCTCATCTGGCCGGGAACCAGTGTTGCAGGAAGCCCATAAACTGGGCCCGGAACTCATGTTGCAGGAAACCATCCTGGGGCCAGGAACTCGTGTTGCGGAAAAGACCATATCAGGCCGGGGAATCGGGTTTTGCAGGAAGACCACATCTAGGCCAGGAATCAGGTTGCGGAAGCCCCATCACTACCCAGGAACTCAGTGTTGCGGGAAGCCCATCTTTAGGCCAGGAAACTCAGGTTGAGGAAACCATCCGGGCCCGGGAACTCAGTGTTCGGAAAACCCAACTGGGCCAAACCATGTTGCGGGAAGCCATCATCTAGCCAGGAACCGTGTTAGGAAACCATATCGGGCCGGGAACCAGTGTTGCGGAAGCCCATCATCTAGGCCAGGAACTCAGTTTTGCGGGAAAAACCATCTCGGGCCCCCCAGGAACCTTTTTGCGGGAAAGACCATCATCTGGCCCGGGAAACTAGTGTTGAGGAAGACCATCATCTAGGCCGGAAACTCAGTTTGCGGGAAAACCATCTCAGGCCAGGAACTCAGTGTTCAGAAGCCCATCATCTAGGCCAGGAACTCAGTGTTGCAGGAAGACCATCATCTAGGCCAGGAACTCAGTGTTGCAGGAAGACCATCATCTAGGCCAGGAACTCAGTGTTGCAGGAAGACCATCATCTAGGCCAGGAACTCAGTGTTGCAGGAAGACCACACAAGGGCCGGAACTCAGTGTTGCAGGAAGACCCATCAGCCGGGAAACTGTGTTGCAGGAAGCCCATACTAGGCCAGGAACTCAGTGTTGCGGGAAGACCATCTTTAGGCCAGGAACCAGGTTGCGGGAAGCCCATCATCTGGGCCAGAAACTCATGTTGCGGGAAAACCCACATCAGGCCAGGAACTCATTTGCAGGAAACCACATCTAGGCCAGGAACCAGTGTGCGGACCACTCAGGCCGGGAAACTCTGTTGCAGGAAAACCATCATCTGGGCCCTTAAACTCGTGTTGCAGGAAGACCATCATCTGGGCCTTAACTCAGTGTTGCGGAGACCATCATCTAGGCCTTTAACTCGTGTTGCGGAAGACCTCATCTGGGCCCTTTAAACCCCCGGTTGCGGAAGACCACACTGGCCTTAACTCAGTGTTACAGGAAGACCAATTTTGGTCTTAACCAAAGGTTGCAGGAAGACATCACTAGGTCTTAACTAAAGTTTTGCAGAAGACCTATCTAGGCCAAAAATGGGTTTTGCAGGAAACCACACTGGCCTAATCATGTTGCAGGAAAGACCACTTTGGGCCTTTAAAATCAGTGTTACGGAAGACCATCACAGGTCTTACTCAGGCTGCGGGAAGACCATCATCAGGTCTTAACTCAGTGTTGCGGGGAAAGACCATCATCTAGGCTTAACTCAGTGGCAGAAACCATCATCTAGGCCCAGGAACTCATGTTGCAGGAAGCCCATCACTAGGCCTTAACCAGTGTGCGGGAAGACCATCATCTGGCCGGAACTCAGGTTTTGCGGGAAGCCCATCACTAGGCCAAACTCATGGCAGGAAGACCATCATCTGGCCAGGAACTCAGTGTTGCAAAGACCATCATTAGGCCTTAATATGTTGCAGAAGACCTCATCTAGGCCTTAACTCGTGTTGAGGAAGCCACATCTGGGGCCTTTAAAAATCAGTTTTGCAGGAAGACCATCATCAGGCCTTAACTCAGGTTGCAGGAAGCCACACTAGGCCTTAACTCGGTTGCGGGAAAGACCATCTCAGGCCTTAACTCGGTTCGGGAAGACCATCATCACCCCTTAACTCGTGTTGGGGAAACCATCATCTGGGCCCTTTAAACTCAGTTTTGCAGGAAGCCCAAACACTAGGCCAAAACCAGTGTTGCAGGACCATCATGGGCCTTAATCATGTTGCAGGAAGACCAATCTGGGCTTAACTCAGTGTTGCGGAAGACCTCATCTGGGCCAAACTCAGTGTTGCAGGAAGCCATCATCTAGGCCTTAACTCTGTTGCAGGAAGCCCATATCGGGCCTTTAACTCATGTTGCGGGAAGACCATCACTGGGCCTTAATCGTGGCGGAAAGACCTCACTAGGTCTTAACTCAGTTTTGGCGGGAAACCATCATCTAGGCCTTTTAACTCAGTGTTGAGAAGCCATCATCTGGGCCTTTAACTCAGTGTTGCGGGAAGCCATCATCAGGCCTTAAACTCAGTTTTTGCGGGGAAGCCCATCATCAGGCCAACCCCTGTTGAGGAAGACCATCTCTAGCCTTAACTCAGTGTTGCGGGAAAACCCCATCATCTGGGCCCTTTAAAACTCAGTGTTGCAGGAAGACCATCCTGGGCCAGGACTCGTTTTTGCAGGAAGACCATCTTTTAAGGGCTAACCGGTTGCAAAAAGCCCAACATCAGGCCTCAACTCAGTGTTGCAAAAGACCATCTCTGGGCCCCAAATCAGTGTTGCGGAAGACCACATTAGGCCTAAACTATTTTGCAAAAAAGACCATCATCAGCCTTTAACCAGTGTGCAGGAAGACCACCCTGGGCCCTTAAAACCCCGGTTTGCGAAGACCCACACTACCCCCTTTAACTCAGTGTTGCAGGAAGCCCTCATCTAGGCCGGGAAACTCAGTGTTGCGGGAAGACCACACAGGCCTTAACCAGTTTTCGGGAAAAAAAAGACCAACATCTGGGCCTCAATCAGTTTCAGGAAGACCAACATCTAGGCCCAACTCATGTTGCAGGAAAACCTCACTAGGCCTCAACTCAGTTTTTGCGGAAGACCATATCTAGGCCGGGAACTCATTTTTGCAGGAAGCCTATCGGGCCTTAACTCAGTGTTGCAGGAAGCCCATATCTGGGGCCAAACTCGGGTTTTGCAGAAGACCATCTCTAGGCCTTAACCATGTTGCGAAGACCATCACTGGGCCTTTAAACTCGTGTTGCGGGAAAGGACCACTCTGGGCCCTTAACTCGTTTGCAGGAAGACCATCATCTAGGTTTTTAAACCGTGTGCAGGAAGCCCATCATCTACCCTTACTCAGTGTTGCAGGAAGACCATCATCTAGGCCTTAACTCAGTGTTGCAGGAAGACCATCATCTAGGCCTTAACTCAGTGTTGCAGGAAGACCATCATCTAGGCCTTAACTCAGTGTTGCAGGAAGACCATCATCTAGGCCTTAACTCAGGTTCAGGAAACCATCATCTACCCTTAACTCAGGGGTTCAGGAAGACCAATCTGGGCCTTAACTCATGTTGCAGGAAGACCATTTTTAGGCTTAACTCAGTGTTGCAGGAAGACCATCTCTGGCTTAACCATGTTGCAGGAAGACATATCTACCCCTTAAAACTGTGTTGCGGGAAGACCATCACTGGGCCTTAATCATTTTGCAGGAAGACCATCACTAGGTCTTAACTCAGTGTTGCGGGAAGACCACATTTTGGGCCTTAATCAGTTGCGGGAAGACCATCACTGGGCCTTTAACTCATGTTGCGAAACCACATCTGGGCCTTTAACCCGTGTTGCGGAAACCTCTTACCTTAACTCGGTTGGGGGAAAGACCACATCAGGCCTTAACTCATGTTGCGGGAAAGACCACTCTACCCCTTAATCAGTTTTGCGGAAAGACCATCATCTGGGCCGGGAACTCGGTTCGGAAGACCATCATCTGGTTAACTCAGTGTTGCAGGAAGCCAACACTGGGCCTCAACTATGTTGCGGGAAACCATCATCTGGGCCCTAAATCAGTTTCGGGAAGACCTCACAGGCCTAAACCAGTGTTGCAGGAAGCCCATCATCTAGGCCTTAATCAGTGTTGCAGAAGACCATCATCTGGGCCTTAACTGTTTGCAGGAAGCCACACTACCCCCTTAATCAGTGTTGCGGGGAAGACCACATTAGCCGGAACTCAGTGTTGCAGGAAGACCATCATCTGGGCCCTTAACTCAGTGTTGCAGGAAGACCAACATCTAGGCCTCCCAACTCAGTTTTTTGCGGGAAGACCAACACTAGGCCCAATCATTTGTTGCAGAAGACCATCATTGGGCCTCAATGTGTTGCGGAAGCCCAAACACGGCCAGGAACTCATGTTGCGGGGAAGACCATCATCTAGCCTTAACCAGTGGCGGAAGCCAAAACAGGCCGGGAACTCAGTGTTGCAGGAAAAAATTTCCTAGGCCTTAACTCATGTTGCAGGAAACCAACATCTAGGCCTTAACTCAGGTTGCGGGAAAACCCAATCGGGGCCTCAACTCAGTGTTGCGGAAGCATCATTAGGCCTCAACCAGGTGCGGGAAGCCACTCTGGCCAGGAACCAGTGTTCCCGGAAGACCATCATCTAGGCCTCAACCAGTGTTGCAGGAAGACCATCACTGGGCCTAAACCAGGTTGCGGGAAGACCATCATCTGGGCCCTTAACTAGTGTTGCGGGAAGACCTCATCTGGCCTTAAACCAGTGTTGCGGGAAGCCCACATTAGGCCTCAACTCAGTGTTGCGGGAAGCCATATCTGGGCCCTTAACTCAGTGTTGCAGGAAAACCATCACTAGGCCTTAACTCAGTTTTGCAGGAAGACCATCACTAGGTTTTAACTCGTGTTGCAGGAAACCATCATCAGGCCTTAACTCAGTGTTCAGGAAGACCATACAGGCCTTAACTCAGTTTGGGGAAGCCATAACTAGGCCTTAACCGTGTTGCGGGAAGAACCATCTCGGGCCCTTAACTCATTTTTACGGAAGCCCTCACTGGGCCTTTAAACTCGTTTGCAGGAAGCCTTTTCATTAGGCCTTAACTCGGGTTTTCGGGAAAACCCACACGGGCCTTTAATCGGGTTTGCAGAAGACCTCACTAGGCCTTAACCATGTTGCAGGAAGACCATCATCTAGGCCTTAACTCAGTGTCAGAAGACCACATCTGGGGCCTTAAAACTCAGTTTACGGGAAGACCATCATCTACCCTTTAAACTCATTTTTGCAGGAACCCCAATCATCAGGCCTTTAACTCAGTGTTGCAAAGACCAATCGGGCCCTTAATCAGTGTTGCAGAAGACCATCATCGGGGAGGAACGGTTTTTAACGCACTCAAAAGTTATTATAATTTTAAATTAAGTGAATAAATTTGGTTGTTGTATGAGTGTATGACCTTGTTTTAGTGTACCCTTGTTGTGAGTGACTGACCTTGTTGGGGTGTACTGACCTTGTTGTGAGTGTACTGACCTTGTTGTGAGTGTACTGACCTTGTTGTGAGTGTACTGACCTTGTTGTGAGTGTACTGACCTTGTTGTGAGTGTACTACCTTGTTGTATGTACGACCTTTTGTGATGTACTGACCTTGTTGTGAGTGTACTGACCTCGTTGAGTGTACTGACCTTGTTGTGACTACACTGACCTTGTTGTGGCTGTACTTATCTAGTAGTGAGTGTACTGACATTGTTGTGAGTGTACTGACATTGTTGTAAGTGTACTGACCTTGTTGTGATTGCACTGACCTTGTAGTGAGCGTTCTGACCTTGTAATGAGTGTACTGAACTTGTTGTAAGTGCACTGACCTTGTAGTGAGTGTACTGATCTTGTTGTGAGTGTACTGACCTTGTAGTGAGTGTACTGATCTTGTTGTGAGTGTACTGACCTTGCTGTGAGTGTACTGACCTTGTTCTGACTGTACTGATCATGTTGTGAGTGTACTGACCTTATTTTGACTGCACTGATCATGTTGTGAGTGTATTGACTTTGTTGTGACTGTACTGACCTTGTTGCTTGTGTACTGATCTTTTTGTTTCTGTACTGACCTTATAGTGAGTGTATTGACCTTGTAGTGAGTGTACCGACCTTGTTGTGAGTGTACTGATCATGTTTTGACTCTACTGACCTTGTTGTGGTTGTACTGATCATGTTGTGACTGTACGGACCTTGTTGTGACTGTACTAATCATGTTGTGAGTGTACGGACCTTGTTGTGACTGTACTAATCATGTTGTGAGTGTACGGACCTTGTTGTGACTGTACTAGTCATGTTGTGATTGTACTAGTCATGTTGTGAGTGTACGGACCTTGTTGTGACTGTACTAGTCATGTTGTGATTGTACTAGTCATGTTGTGAGTGTACGGACCTTGTTGTGACTGTACTAATCATGTTGTGATTGTACTAGTCATGTTGTGAGTGTACGGACCTTGTTGTGACTGTACTAATACATGTTGTGATTGTACTAGTCATGTTGTGAGTGTACGGACCTTGTTGTGACTGTACTAATCATGTTGTGATTGTACTAGTCATGTTGTGAGTGTACGGACCTTGTTGTGACTGTACTAGTCATGTTGTGATTGTACTAATCATGTTGTGACTGTACGGACCTTGTTGTGACTGTACTAGTCATGTTGTGACTGTACTAATCATGTTGTGACTGTACGGACCTTGTTGTGACTGTACTAGTCATGTTGTGACTGTACTAGTCATGTTGTGACTGTACTAGTCATGTTGTGACTGTACTAGTCATGTTGTGACTGTACTTATCCATGTTGTGACTGTACTAGTCATGTTGTGACTGTACTAGTCATGTTGTGACTGTACTAGTCATGTTGTGACTGTACTAGTCATGTTGTGACTGTACTAGTCATGTTGTGTACGTTGTTGTACGTACTAGTCATGTTGTGACTGTACTAGTCATGTTGTGACTGTACTAGTCATGTTGTGAGTGTACGGACCTTGTTGTGACTGTACTAGTCATGTTGTGACTGTACTAGTCATGTTGTGACTGTACTAGTCATGTTGTGAGTGTACGTACCTTGTTGTGACTGTACTAGTCATGTTGTGACTGTACTAGTCATGTTGTGACTGTACTAGTCATGTTGTGAGTGTACGTACCTTGTTGTGACTGTACTAGTCATGTTGTGACTGTACTAGTCATGTTGTGACTGTACTAGTCATGTTGTGAGTGTACGGACCTTGTTGTGACTGTACTAGTCATGTTGTGACTGTACTAGTCATGTTGTGACTGTACTAGTCATGTTGTGAGTGTACGGACCTTGTTGTGACTGTACTAGTCATGTTGTGACTGTACTAGTCATGTTGTGACTGTACTAGTCATGTTGTGAGTGTACGTACCTTGTAGCGACCGTACTGATCACACTGTGAGTGTATGGACCTTGTTTTCACTGAGAAAGGTGTTTGCTGGTGTGGCTGTGTTTGCCTTGCTGTAAGGAGGTGTGTGCTGGTAAACAATCGGGAGAAATCGAACACTTTAAAATGGAAACCCCCTTGTTGGTGTTGCCAGACGTATGTCCATAAAGCACGTTAACCTATCCTAGCCTATCTTAACCTATCGTAACCAAACCTGATCCCACACATCTTTTGATGACGCTAATTTTTGAGGCTAAAAGGTGGGGGGCTGTAGGAGGCTCGAGTATATCTGTCTCTGTCTCTGTCTCTCTCTTTCTCACACACACACACAGTAGTGCACCTGAAGCAGATCTCACTTGACAATCTGCCACAGTTGGTGGAGATTGCCGCATGACTTGCACAGTTGCCCCTCCTATGAATAACGATCAGCAGGCAGCTGCCCGGGAGAGAGAGAGAGAGAGAGAGAGAGAGAGAGAGAGAGAGAGAGAGGGAGAGAGAGGGAGAGAAGGAAGATGGTGGTGGTGTTAATGATGGTGGTGATAATGTGAATTATTAAGATACATGTGCAACACTTGTGTATCTTTACTGTTAAAACATCTCACCTACAGAGTAGACTTCTTCAGTCGAATACAAAAGCAACAAGTTCAGTAGTGAAATGAAGATGATGTAATCAGTCCATTAACATTGTAGAAAAAGTATTTGAGATGGTCAGTCCCTCAAGACTGTGTGTGTGTGTGTGTGTGTGTGTGTGTGTGTACTCACCTAGTTGAGGTTGCGGGGGTCGAGTCCGAGCTCCTGGCCCCGCCTCTTCACTGATCGCTACTGGGTCCTCTCTCTCTCTGCTTCCTGAGCTTTGTCATACCTCTTCTTAAAACTATGTATGGTTCCTGCCTCCACTTCTTCACTTGCTAGGCTATTCCACTTGCTGACAACTCTATGACTGAAGAAATACTTCCTAACGTCCCTGTGACTCGTCTGAGTCTTCAGCTTCCAATTGTGACCCCTTGTCCCTGTGTCCCCTCTCTGGAACATCCTATCTCTGTCCACCTTGTCTATTCCCCGCAGTATCTTGTATGTCGTTATCATGTCTCCCCTGACCCTTCTGTCCTCCAGTGTCGACAGTCCGATTTCCCTCAACCTTTCCTTGTACGACATTCCCCTGAGCTCTGGAACTAGCCTTGTTGCAAACCTTTGTACTTTCTCTAACTTCTTGACGTGCATGACCAGGTGTGGGTTCCAGACTGGTGCTGCATACTCCAGTATGGGCCTAACATACACAGTGTACAGTGTCTTGAACGATTCCTTATTAAGGTATCGGAACGTTATTCTCAGGTTTGCCAGGCGCCCGTATGCTGCAGCGGTTATTTGGTTAATGTGTGCCTCCGGTGACGTGCTCGGTGTTATGGTCACCCCGAGGTCTTTCTCCCTGAGTAAGGTCTGTAGTCTTTGTCCACCTAGCCTATACTCTGTCTGTGGTCTTCTTTGCCCCTCCCCAATCTTCATGACTTTGCATTTGGCAGGATTGAATTCGAGAAGCCAGTTTCTGGACCACATGTCCAGCCTGTCCAGGTCTCTTTGCAGTCCTGCCTCATCCTCATCCGATTTAATTCTTCTCATCAACTTCACATCATCTGCGAATAGGGACACTTCAGAGTCTATTCCTTCCATCATGTCGTTCGCATATATCAAAAATAGCACTGGCCC
>NC_069414.1:19430378-19450378 GCF_026875155.1 Cherax quadricarinatus | reverse complement strand
TTCAGTGGAATGGACCTTTAGTGGTATGGCAATTCAGTGGTATGGCACCTTCAGTGGCATGGAACCTTCAGTGGTATGGAACCTTTAGTGGTATGGCACCTTCAGTGGTATGGCACCTTCAGTGGTATGGCACCTTCAGTGGAATGGCACCTTCAGTGGAATGGAACCTTTAGTGGTATGGCAACTTCAGTGGTATGGCACCTTCAGTGGCATGGAACCTTCAGTGGTATGGAACCTTTAGTGGTATGGCACCTTCAGTGGTATGGCACCTTCAGTGGAATGGCACCTTCAGTGGAATGGAACCTTTAGTGGTATGGCAACTTCAGTGGTATGGCACCTTCAGTGGCATGGACCTTCAGTGGATATGGAACCTTAGTGGTATGGCACTTCAGTGGTATGGCACCTTCAGTGGAATGGCACCTTCAGTGGAATGGAACCTTTAGTGGTATGGCAACTTCAGTGGTATGGCACCTTCAGTGGCATGGAACCTTTAGTGGTATGGCAACTTCAGTGGTATGGCAACTTCAGTGGTATGGCAACTTCAGTGGTATGGCATCTTCAGTGGCATGGAACCTTTAGTGGTATGGAACTTTCAGTGGTATGGAACCTTCAGTGGTATGGCACCTTCAGTGGTATGGAACCTTTAGTGGTATCATGGCACCTTTAGTGGTATCATGGCACCTTTAGCGGTATCATGGCACCTTCAGTGGTATCATGGCACCTTCAGTAATATCATGGTACCTTCAGTGGTATCATGGTACCTTCAGTGGTATCATGGCACCTTCAGTGGTATCATGGCACCTTCAGTAATATCATGGTACCTTCAGTGGTATCATGGCACCTTCAGTGGTATCATGGTACCTTCAGTGGTATCATGGCACCTTCAGTAATATCATGGTACCTTCAGTGGTATCATGGTACCTTCAGTGGTATCATGGCACCTTCAGTGGTATCATGGCACCTTCAGTGGTATCATGGTACCTTCAGTGGTATCATGGCACCTTCAGTGGTATCATGGTACCTTCAGTGGTATCATGGTACCTTCAGTGGTATCATGGCACCTTCAGTGGTATCATGGTACCTTCAGTGGTATCATGGTACCTTCAGTGGTATCATGGTACCTTCAGTGGTATCATGGCACCTTCAGTGGTATCATGGTACCTTCAGTGGTATCATGGTACCTTCAGTGGTATCATGGCACCTTCAGTGGTATCATGGTACCTTCAGTGGTATCATGGTACCTTCAGTGGTATCATGGCCCCTTCATTTACCATCACTGTTCTCTTCCTTTTCTTGGTCTTGATTCATTCCAACTTCCTCACTTTTCAAGTTAAGAGTCGCGGTCAAGGAAGCTGTGATGAAACTTGTGCAGATCTGTGACCACAAATATGTGGTCACAGATCCTGCAGGAAGGCCAGGGCGAAGAATTAAAGTACCTAGGGAAAATATTCAAGAGTAATTAGGAGAGCAGAAAACTGGAAGACATGAGAAGAAGTGGAAACGATTATGTCAGGATATGAAGGGAGTCTGAGGGACGGCTTGAGTACGACACAGTGTCAGAGACACAGGCAGAGTACGACATAGTGTCAGAGACACAGGCAGAGTACGACACAGTGTCAGAGACACAGGCAGAGTACGACACAGTGTCAGAGACACAGGAGGTACGACAAGTGTCAGAGACACAGCAGAGTACGACACAGTGTCAGAGACACAGGCAGAGTACGACATAGTGTCAGAGACACAGGCAGAGTACGACACAGTGTCAGAGACACAGGCAGAGTACGACATAGTGTCAGAGACACAGGCAGAGTACGACACAGTGTCAGAGACACAGGCAGAGTACGACATAGTGCAGAGACAACAGGCAAAAGTAGACACAGTGTAGAGAACAGGCAGAGTACGAACGCAAGACAAAAGAGCAGAGACGACACAGTGTAGAGAACTGGCAGAGTACGACATATGTAAAGACACAGGAGAGTACGACACAGTGTCAGAGACACAGTGTCAGAGACACAGGCAGAGTACGACATAGTGTCAGAGACACAGGCAGAGTACGACATAGTGTCAGAGACACAGGCAGAGTACGACATAGCAGAGACACAGGCAAGTACGATAGTTCAGAGACCAGGCAGATACACATAGCTGCACGAAATAAGGCGAGTACGACAAGGAAGAGACAACAGTGCAGATGTACGACAATAGTGTCAGAGACCAGCAGAGTCGCTAGTGCGAGACAAGGACAGTACGACTAGGAGAACAATCAGAGGAACTTGCAGACAGATAAGATGGAAGACATGAAAATGATCATGTGTAGGATAAGGAGATCTAGGGAAGCTTAAAGTACGAAAGGAGAGAACAGGAGAGTAGACGGAGAGAAGCAGAGTACGACACAGGTAGAGAACAGAGAGAGAAAGTAGAGAGAAAGCAGAGGTAGCGGAACAGTGTCAGAGAACAGAGGCAGAGACGACAGTGTCAGAGACGGAGAGAGATAGGACAAGCAGAGAACAGGCAGAGTAGAAGAGTAGAAAGACAGAGTACACAGCAGAGACAAGCAGAGTAGAACAGTGTAGAACATGGCATACTACGACATATTAGAGACAGGAAGAGTAGATCAAGTTAGAGACAGATCAGGGTACGAACAGTTCAGGATCGAAGCGGAACAGATCGGGTGTAGATGAACAGACAGGTAGAATGCGGAACAGATCAGGTGAACAGGAACAGATTCAGAGTGTAGCTGGTAACAGTTTCAGAGACAGCAGGAACAGATCAAGCGTGCAGCTGGAACAGACAGTGTAGATGGAACAGTCAGGTGTAGCTGGAACAGATCAAGGAAGTACGAACATAGGTGAGACTCGGAATCAGATAGTGACTGGAAACAGATCAGGTGTAGGAACAGATAAGATGTGCTGGAACAGATCAGGTAAGCGGGAACAGATATGTAGCTGGAACAGACAGGTGAAGCTGGACAGATCAGGTTAGCTGGAACAAAAATCAGGTGATAGCTGAACAGAATCAGGGTGAGAAGTGGAAACAGATCAGGTGAGCTGGAACAGATCAGGTGAAGTTGAGAAGATCAGGTGAAGCTGAACAGGACAGGTGATAAGAGAGAACAGATCAGAGGAGAAGTGGAACAGAAGGTGTAAGCGGGAAGAGATCAGGTGAAGGAGAAAGATGCAGAGAGTGGAAGAGATCAGGTGAAGTGAGAAAACAGATCAGGGAAGAGAAGGGGAAAAAGATCAGGTGAGCATGAACAGATCAGGTGAAGTTGGAACAGATCAGGTGTAGCTGGAACAGATCAGGTGAAGCTGGAACAGATCAGGTGTAGCTGGAACAGATCAGGTGAGCTGGAACAGATCAGGTGTAAGCTGGAACAGATCAGGTGTAGCTGGAACAGATCAGGTGTAGCTGGAACAGATCAGGTGTAGCTGGAACAGATCAGGTGAAGCTGGAACAGATCAGGTGTAGCTGGAAACAGATCAGGTGTAGCTGGAACAGATCAGGTGTAGCTGGAACAGATCAGGTGAGCTGGAACAGATCAGGTGTAGCTGGAACAGATCAGGTGTAGCTGGAACAGATCAGGTGTAGCTGGAACAGATCAGGTGTAGCTGGAACAGATCAGGTGTAGCTGGAACAGATCAGTGTAGCTGGAACAGATCAGGTGTAGCTGGAACAGATCAGGTGTAGCTGGAACAGATCAGTTGTAGCTGGAACAGATCAGGTGAAGCTGGAACAGATCAGGTGTAGCTGGAACAGATCAGGTGAAGCTGGAACAGATCAGGTGAAGCTGGAACAGATCAGGTGTAGCTGGAACAGATCAGGTGAGCTGGAACAGATCAGGTGTAGCTGGAACAGATCAGGTGAAGTGGAACAGATCAGGTGTAGCTGGAACAGATCAGGTTTGAAGCTGGAACAGATCAGGTGAAGTTGGAACAGATCAGGTGTAGCTGGAACAGATCAGGTGAAGTTGGAACAGATCAGGTGTAGCTGGAACAGATCAGGTGTAGCTGGAACAGATCAGGTGAAGCTGGAACAGATCAGGTGTAGCTGGAACAGATCAGGTGTAGCTGGAACAGATCAGGTGTAGCTGGAACAGATCAGGTGTAGCTGGAACAGATCAGGTGTAGCTGGAACAGATCAGTGGAATGCTGGAACAGATCAGGTGAAGCTGGAACAGATCAGGTTGAAAGCTGGAACAGATCAGGTTGAAGCTGGAACAGATCAGGTGTAGCTGGAACAGATCAGGTGAAGCTGGAACAGATCAGGTGTAGCTGGAACAGATCAGGTGAAGCTGGAACAGATCAGGTGTAGCTGGAACAGATCAGGTGTAGCTGGAACAGATCAGGTGAAGCTGGAACAGATCAGGTGAAGCTGGAACAGATCAGGTGTAAGCTGGAACAGATCAGGTGTAGCTGGAACAGATCAGGTGAAGCTGGAACAGATCAGGTGAAGCTGGAACAGATCAGTGTAGCTGGAACAGATCAGGTGAAGCTGGAACAGATCAGGTGTAGCTGGAACAGATCAGGTGTAGCTGGAACAGATCAGGTGAAGCTGGAACAGATCAGGTGAAGCTGGAACAGATCAGGTGAGCTGGAACAGATCAGGTGAAGCTGGAAACAGATCAGGTGAAGCTGGAACAGATCAGGTGTAGCTGGAACAGATCAGGTGAAGCTGGAACACAGATCAGGTGAACTGGAACAGATCAGGTGAAGTGGAACAGATCAGGTGAGCTGGAACAGATCAGGTGAAGCTGGAACAGATCAGGTGAAGCTGGAACAGATCAGGTGAAGTCGTGGAACAGATCAGGTGAAGCTGGAACAGATCAGGTGAAGTCGTGGGGAACAGATCAGGTGAAGCTGGAACAGATCAGGTGAAGCTGGAACAGATCAGGTGAAGTTGGAACAGATCAGGTGAAGCTGGAACAGATCAGGTGAAGCTGGAACAGATCAGGTGAAGCTGGAACAGATCAGGTGAAGCTGGAACAGATCAGGTGAAGCTGGAACAGATCAGGTGTAAGCTGGAACAGATCAGGTGTAGCTGGAACAGATCAGGTGTAGCTGGAACAGATCAGGTGAAGTTGGAACAGATCAGGTGAAGTTGGAACAGATCAGGTGTAAGCTGGAACAGATCAGGTGAAGTCTGGGAACAGATCAGGTGAAGTTGGAACAGATCAGGTGAAGCTGGAACAGATCAGGTGAAGCTGGAACAGATCAGGTGAAGTTGGAACAGATCAGGTGAAGCTGGAACAGATCAGGTGAAGTTGGAACAGATCAGGTGAAGTGGAACAGATCAGGTGAAGCTGGAACAGATCAGGTGAAGCTGGAACAGATCAAGGTGAAGTTTGGAACAGATCAGGTGAAGCTGGAAAACAGATCAGGTGAAGCTGGAACAGATCAGGTGAAGCTGGAACAGATCAGGTGAAGCTGGAACAGATCAGGTGAAGCTGGAACAGATCAGGTGAAGCTGGAACAGATCAGGTGAAGCTGGAACAGATCAGGTGTAGCTGGAACAGATCAGGTGAAGCTGGAACAGATCAGGTGAAGTTGGAACAGATCAGGTGAAGCTGGAACAGATCAGGTGAAGCTGGAACAGATCAGGTGAAGTTGGAACAGATCAGGTGTAGCTGGAACAGATCAGGTGAAGTGGAACAGATCAGGTGTTGGGAACAGATCAGGTGTAGCTGGAACAGATCAGGTGAAGTTGGAACAGATCAGGTGAAGTTGGAACAGATCAGGTGAAGCTGGAACAGATCAGGTGAAGCTGGAACAGATCAGGTGAAGTTGGAACAGATCAGGTGAAGTTGGAACAGATCAGGTGAAGTTGGAACAGATCAGGTGAAGTGGAAACAGATCATGGTGAAGTTGGAACAGATCAGGTGAAGTTGGAACAGATCAGGTGAAGCTGGAACAGATCAGGTGAAGTGAACAATAAGTTAGCTGGAACAGATCAGGTGAAGCTGGAACAGATCAGGTGAAGTGGAACAGATCAGGTGAAGTGGAACAGATCAGTGAGCTGGAACAGATCAGGTGAAGCTGGAACAGATCAGGTGAAGCTGGAACAGATCAGGTGAAGCTGGAACAGATCAGGTGAAGCTGGAACAGATCAGGTGAAGCTGGAACAGATCAGGTGAAGTTGGAACAGATCAGGTGAAGCTGGAAACAGATCAGGTGAAGCTGGAACAGATCAGGTGAAGTTGGAACAGATCAGGTGTAGCTGAACAGATCAGGTGAAGTGGAACAGATCAGGTGAAGTGGAACAGATCAGGTGTAGCTGGAACAGATCAGGTGAAGCTGGAACAGATCAGGTGAAGTGGAACAGATCAGGGTTGAAGCATGGAAACAGATCAGGTGAAGTGGAACAGATCAGGTGAAGTCTGGAACAGATCAGGTGAGCTGGAACAGATCAGGTGAAGCTGAAACAGATCAGGTGAAGTTGGAACAGATCAGGTGAAGCTGGAACAGATCAGGTGAAGCTGGAACAGATCAGGTGAATGGAACAGATAGGTGAAGTGGAACAGATCAGGTGAAGTTGGAACAGATCAGGTGAAGCTGGAACAGATCAGGTGAAGTTGGAACAGATCAGGTGAAGTTGGAACAGATCAGGTGAAGTTGGAACAGATCAGGTGAAGCTGGAACAGATCAGGTGAAGCTGGAACAGATCAGGTGAAGTTGGAACAGATCAGGTGTAGTTTGGAACAGATCAGGTGAAGTTGGAACAGATCAGGTGAAGTTGGAACAGATCAGGTGTAGCTGGAACAGATCAGGTGAAGCTGGAACAGATCAGGTGAAGCTGGAACAGATCAGGTGTAGCTGGAACAGATCAGGTGAAGCTGGAACAGATCAGGTGAAGCTGGAACAGATCAGGTGAAGCTGGAACAGATCAGGTGAAGCTGGAACAGATCAGGTGAAGCTGGAACAGATCAGGTGAAGTTGGAACAGATCAGGTGTAGCTGGAACAGATCAGGTGAAGCTGGAACAGATCAGGTGTAAGTTGGAACAGATCAGGTGTAGCTGGAACAGATCAGGTGAAGCTGGAACAGATCAGGTGAAGTTGGAACAGATCAGAGTGTAGCTGGAACAGATTAGGTGAAGCTGGAACAGATCAGGTGAAGTTTGGAACAGATCAGGTGAAAGCTGGAACAGATCAGGTGAGCTGGAACAGATCAGGTGAAGCTGGAACAGATCAGGTGAAGTTGGAACAGATCAGGTGTAGCTGGAACAGATCAGGTGAAGCTGGAACAGATCAGGTGAAGTTGGAACAGATCAGGTGTAGCTGGAACAGATCAGGTGAAGTTGGAACAGATCAGGTGAAGTTGGAACAGATCAGGTGTAGCTGGAACAGATCAGGTGAAGCTGGAACAGATCAGGTGAAGTTGGAACAGATCAGGTGTAGCTGGAACAGATCAGGTGAAGCTGGAACAGATCAGGTGAAGTTGGAACAGATCGATCTAACAGTGGTAGCTGGAACAGATCAGGTGAAAGACTGATGAACAGATCAGTTGTAAAAGTAGGTGAACCAAAGATCAGGTGAAGTTGGAACAGATCAGGTGTAGCTGGAACAGTCAGGTGAAGTTGGAACAGATCAGGTGAAGTTGGAAACAGATTAGGTGTAGCTGGAACAGATCAGGTGAAGCTGGAACAGATCAGGTGAAGTTGGAACAGATCAGGTGTAGCTGGAACAGATCAGGTGAAGCTGGAACAGATCTAAGTTGGACAAGTTGGAACAGATCAGGTGTAGCTGGAACAGATCAGGTGAAGCTGGAACAGATCAGGTAATGGAAAGTTGTGGAACAGATCAGGTGAAGCTGGAACAGATCAGGTGAAGTTGGAACAGATCAGGTGTAGCTGGAACAGATCAGGTGAAGTTGGAACAGATCAGGTGAAGTTGGAACAGATCAGGTGTAGCTGGAACAGATCAGGTGAAGCTGGAACAGATTAGGTGAAGTTGGAACAGATCAGGTGTAGCTGGAACAGATCAGGTGAAGCTTGGAACAGATCAGGTGAAGTTGGAACAGATCAGTGAAGTGGAACAGATCAGTGAGCTGGAACAGATCAGGTGAGCTGGAACAGATCAGGTGTGAAGTTGGAACAGATCAGGTGAAGCTGGAACAGATCAGGAAATTGGAACAGATCAGGTGAGCTGGAACAGATCAGGTGAAGCAGGAACAGATCAGGTGAAGTTGGAACAGATCAGGTGTAGCTGGAACAGATCAGGAAGGGGTGAAGTTTGGAACAGATCAGGTGAGTTGGAACAGATCAGGTGAAGTGGAACAGATCAGTGTAGCTGGAACAGATCAGGTGAATTGAACAGATCAGTGAAGTGGAACAGATCAGGTGTAGCTGGAACAGATCAGGTGAAGCTATGGAACAGATCAGGTGTAGCTGGAACAGATCAGGTGAAGTTGAACAGATCAGGTGAAGTTGGAACAGATCAGTGAAGCTGGAACAGATCAGTGAAGTGGAACAGATCAGGTGAGCTTGGAACAGATCAGGTGAAGTTGGAACAGATCAGGTGAAGTTGGAACAGATCAAGTGAAATTGGAACAGATCAGGTGAAAGTCAGTAAGCTGAACAGATCACGGTGAAGTTGGAACAGATCAGGTGAAGTTGGAACAGATCAGGTGAAGTTGGAACAGATCAGGTGAAGCTGAATTAGATCAGTGAAGTTGGAACAGATCAGGTAAGTGGAACAGATCAGGTGAAGTCTGGAAGCTGAAGATCAGGTGTATGGAACAGATCAGGTGAAGCTGGAACAGATCAGGTGAAGCTGGAACAGATCGGGTGGTGAAAAGTTGGAACAGATCAGGTGAAGCTGGAACAGATCAGGTGAAGTTGGAACAGATCAAGTGAAGTTGGAACAGATCAGGTGAAGTTGGAACAGATCAGGTGAAGTTGGAACAGATCAGTGAAGTTGGAACAGATCAGGTGAAGTTGGAACAGATCAGGTGAAGTTGGAAACAGGAGTTGAAAGTCAAGTAATGGAACAGATCAGGTGAAGTTGGAACAGATCAAGTGAAGTTGGAACAGATCAGGTGAAGTTGGAACAGATCAGGTGGGAAGATCTGGAATAACAGATCAGGTGAAGTTGGAACAGATCAGGTGAAGTTGGAACAGATCAGGTGAAGTTGGAACAGATCAGGTGAAGTTGGAACAGATCAGGTGAAGTTGGAACAGATCAGGTGAAGTTGGAACAGATCAGGTGAAGTGGAACAGATCAGGATTGATAGTTGGAACAGATCAGGTGAAGTTGGAACAGATCAGGTGAAGTTGGAACAGATCAGGTGAAGTTGGAACAGATCAGGTGAAGTTGGAACAGATCAGGTGAAGTTGGAACAGATCAGTGAAGTTGGAACAGATCAGGTGAAGCTGGAACAGATCAGGTGAAGCTGGAACAGATCAGGTTGAAAGTCTTGGAAACAGATCAGGAATGGACTAAGTAGTTGGAACAGATCAGGTGAAGTTGGAACAGATCAGGTGAAGTTGGAACAGATCAGGTGAAGTTGGAACAGATCAGGTGAAGCTGGAACAGATCAGGTATGAAGAGTCATGGAATACAGATCATGAGTTGGGAGACGTGATGGAACAGATCAGGTGAAGCTTGGAACAGATCAGGTGAAGCTGGAACAGATCAGGTGAAGCTGGAACAGATCAGTGAAGCTGGAACAGATCAGGTGAAGTGGAACAGATCAGGTGAAGTGGAACAGATCAGGTGAAGCTGGAACAGATAAAGGTAAGCTGGAACAGATCAGGTGAAGCTGGAACAGATCAGGTGAAGCTGGAACAGATCAGGTGAAGCTGGAACAGATCAGTGTAAGCTGGAACAGATCAGGTGAAGCTGGAACAGATCAGGTGAAGCTGGAACAGATCAGGTGAAGCTGGAACAGATCAGGTAGCTGGAACAGATCAGGTGAAGCTGGAACAGATCAGGTGAAGCTGGAACAGATCAGTGTAGCTGGAACAGATCAGGTGAAGCTGGAACAGATCAGGAGTGAAGTTGGAACAGATCAAGTGTAGCTGGAACAGATAGGTGAAGCTTGGAACAGATCAGGTGAAGCTGGAACAGATCAGTGTAACTGGAACAGATCAGGTGAAGCTGGAACAGATCAGGTGATGAAGTTGTGAACAGATCAGGTGTAGCTGGAACAGATCAGGTGAAGCTGGAACAGATCAGGTGAAGTTGGAACAGATCAGGTGAGTCTGGAACAGATCAGGTGTGCTGGAACAGATCAGGTGAAGCTGGAAACAGATCAGGTGTAAGCTGGAACAGATCAGGTGTAGCTGGAACAGATCAGTGTTGAAGCTGGAACAGATCAGGTGAAGTGGAACAGATCAGGTGGTTAAGTCGGGAAGAACAGGTTCAGATGTGAAGTTGAACAGATCAGGTGAAGTTGGAACAGATTAGGTGTAGCTGGAACAGATCAGGTGAAGCTGGAACAGATCAGGTGAAGTTGGAACAGATCAGGTGTAGCTGGAACAGTCAGGTGAAGTGGAACAGATCAGGTGAAGAATTAGTAGGGAACAGATCATGTGCTGGAAGTTGGAACAGATCAGGTGTAGCTGGAACAGATCAGGTGAAGCTGGAACAGATCAGGTGAAGTTGGAACAGATCAGGTGTAAGTTGGAACAGATCAGGTGAGGAACAGTTCGTGGAACAGATCAGGTGAAGTTGGAACAGATCAGGTGTACTGAACTGGAAGCGAAAGATCAGGAAGTTGAACAGATCTTGCGAACAGATCAGGTGAAGTTGGAACAGATCAGGTTGAAGTTGGAACAGATCAGGTGTAAGCTGGAACAGATCAGGTGAAGCTGGAACAGATCAGGTGTAAGTTGGAACAGATCAGGTAGCTGAAAGCAGTGGGAACAGATCAGGTGAAGTTGGAACAGATCAGGTGAAGTTGGAACAGATCAGGTGTAGCTGGAACAGATCAGGTGAAGCTGGAACAGATCAGGTGAAGTTGGAACAGATCAGGTGTAGCTGGAACAGATCAGGTGAAGCTGGAACAGATCAGGTGAAGTTGGAACAGATCAGGTGTAGCTGGAACAGATCAGGTGAAGTTGGAACAGATCAGGTGAAGTTGGAACAGATCAGGTGTAGCTGGAACAGATCAGGTGAAGCTGGAACAGATTAGATGAAGTTGGAACAGATCAGGTGAAGTTGGAACAGATCAGGTGAAGTTGGAACAGATCAGGTGTAGCTGGAACAGATCAGGTGAAGTTGGAACAGATCAGGTGAAGTTGGAACAGATCAGGTGTAGCTGGAACAGATCAGGTGAAGCTGGAACAGATTAGATGAAGTTGGAACAGATCAGGTGAAGTTGGAACAGATCAGGTGTAGCTGGAACAGATCAGGTGAAGTTGGAACAGATCAGGTGAAGTTGGAACAGATCAGGTGTAGCTGGAACAGATCAGGTGAAGTTGGAACAGATCAGGTGAAGTTGGAACAGATCAGGTGAAGTTGGAACAGATCAGGTGTAGCTGGAACAGATCAGGTGAAGCTTGAACAGATCAGGTGAAGTTGGAACAGATCAGGTGTAGCTGGAACAGATCAGGTGAAGCTGGAACAGATCAGGTGAAGTTGGAACAGATCAGGTGTAGCTGGAACAGATCAGGTGAAGCTGGAACAGATCAGGTGAAGTTGGAACAGATCAGGTGAAGTTGGAACAGATCAGCTGTAGCTGGAACAGATCAAGTGCAGCTGGAACAGATCAGGTGTAGCTGGAACAGATCAGGTGAAGTTGGAACAGATCAGGTGAAGTTGGAACAGATCAGGTGAAATTGGAACAGATCAGGTGAAGCTGGAACAGATCAGGTGAAGCTGAAGCAGATCAGGTGAAGTTGGAACAGATCAGGTGTAGCTGGAACAGATCAGGTGAAGCTGGAACAGATCAGGTGGAGCTGAATTAGATCAGGTGAAGCTGGAACAGATCAGATGTAGCTGGAACAGATCAGGTGGAGCTGAATCAGATCAGGTGAAGCTGGAACAGATCAGGTGTAGCTGGAACAGATCAGGTGAAGCTGGAACAGATCAGGTGTAGCTGGAACAGATCAGGTGAAGCTGAAACAGATCAGGTGAAGTTGAAACAGATCAGGTGAAGCTGGAACAGATCAGGTGTAGCTGGAACAGATCACGTGAAGTTGGAACAGATCAGGTGAAGCTGGAACAGATCAGGTGAAGTTGAAACAGATCAGGTGTAGCTGGAACAGATCAGGTGAAGCTGAAGCAGATCAGGTGAAGTTGGAACAGATCAGGTGAAGCTGGAACAGATCAGGTGAAGCTGAAACAATTCAGGTGAAGTCGAAACAGATCAGGTGAAGCTGGAACAGATCAGGTGAAGTTGAAACAGATCAGGTGAAGCTGGAACAGATCAGGTGTAGCTGGAACAGATCAGGTGAAGCTGAAACAGATCAGGTGAAGCTGAAACAGATCAGGTGAAGCTGGAACAGATCAGGTGAAGCTGGGAGGGAGTGAGATTGGTAATGTTTCTGATGAGAAGAAAATTCATTAAGGGAAAACCAGCACTAGGAAAGTCATGACTTACGAACTTGCTGGAATTATACGACAGAGTAATAGAAATTATGAAAGAGACACTGCATGAAGACATTTGTAACATTAACACCAGCGAGACTGATCCACAAAGTGACAGAACATGCAGAGGTTGCAAACAAGAGTACTTATATGAATTATTGAGTACGTAACAGACAGAAGGTAGAGTGACGGTGAGGAAGTAAACATGAGGATGAGCGAGAGTAACCACAGGGGTCACCAAGAATCATTACTATCTTCATTACTGTTCCTAATATACGTAAATAATCTACCAGAGAAGAGTAGTTACCCGTGTAACACTGTTGATGACTGGAAGGGAAGAAGTTACAGAAAGCAGGTAAAGAGAAGAACATTGGAGATATTGTTACAGCCGATATTAGAGTCAGAGGTACATACAAAGCACACCACGTCGGTAGTACACGCAAGGCTGCCAAATATTCGAATTGCCTTCAGAAATCTCAGTAAACAATTCTTCAAGATTTTGTAATCGACTTGTGTCAGATTTAAGATGCGCAGCACCAGCACAGAGTCCAGGTTGAGAAGCTGGAGAGAGTACAGAGGTTTGTACTAGACTGGTTCTAGAATTGAGGAGATTTAATTATGAGAAACTTGAGGACTTAAATTTAATAACCATGTAGGAGAGAGGACTCAAGAGAGATATGATAACGACGTATAATTTACTCAGAGGAGAGAGGAACAACTGTTGGAAATGAGCGAGAGGGAGAAGCAAAGTGGCAAATGTGGCGACTACGACACAGATACCAGGTGGTGGAGGCACACTCCATACACAGTTTCAAGAACAGTAAGGTAGGACCCTGGAAGCCTGGGACCAATATATGAGCACTAAGTTTCGGGGTTAATAAAGGTTAGGAGACACTACACGTACGCGCACGCGCGTGCACACACACACACACACACAGTACTCGTGTTCAAGGCAACAAACTAGGTATTTACAACCATTTCGTAAAAAAAGTAATCTCGTGCTGCTCTCATAAATAAAAACTTCCTCCGTAACACCCATATTACCGATCTTCTGACCCCACCCCCTCCCCTCCTTCACCCCCCCCTCCCCATACCCCCTCCCCTCCCTTCCTCCCCTCCCCCCTCCCCTCCCCCCCCTCCCTTCCTCCCCTCCCCTCCCTTCCTCCCCTCCCCTCCCTTCCTCCCCTCCCCTCCCTTCACCCCCTCCCCTCCCCTCCCTTCATCCCATCCCCCTCCCCCCCTTCTTCCCCATCCCCCTCCCCTCCCTTCCTCCCCACCCCCTCCTCCCTTCCCCATCCCCCTCCCCTCCCTTCCTCCCCACCCCCCTCCCTCCCTTCCTCCCCATCCCCTCCCTCCCTTCTCCGCATCCTTCCCCTCCCTTCCTCCCCTTCCCCCTCCCCCTCCCTTCCTTCCCTCCCCTCCCCTCCCTTCCTCCCCTCCCCTCCCTTCCTCCGCATCCCCCCCCTCCCTTCCTCCCATCCCCTACCCTCGCACCCTCCCCATCCCCTCCCCCTCCCTTTCCTCCGCATCCCCCTCCTCTCCCTTCCTCCCCATCCCCTCTCCCTCCCTTTCCTCCGCATCCCCTCCCCTCCCTTCCTTCCCATCCCCGCCCCTCCCTTCCTCCCCATCCCCTTCCCCTCCCTTCCTTCCTCCTCTCATCCCTCCTTCCCTCTCCACTTCTTCCTCCACTCCCCTCCTTCCTTCTTACCTTTCTCCCCTCTTCCCCTCCTCTGCTATAAGTCTCCTCCCTCCATTCCTCCCCTCTTTATATGTCATCATCACTCCCAACCATGCGGATTCCTACCTGGTTGATCAGACAAGCACCAGACAAGTACCAGACAAGTACCAGACAAGTACCAGACAAGTACCAGACAAGTACCAGACAAGCACCAGACAAGTACCAGACAAGCACCAGACAAGTACCAGACAAGTACCAGACAAGTACCAGACAAGTACCAGACAAGCACCAGACAAGTACCAAACAAGTACCAGACAAGTACCAGACAAGCACCAGACAAGTATCAGACAAGTACCAGACAAGCAACAGACAAACACCAGACAAGTACCAGACAAGTACCAGACAAGTACCAGACAAGTACCAGACAAGTACCGGGACAAGTCCCAGACAAGCACCAGACAAGTACCAGGACAAGCACCAGGACAAGTACCAGACAAGTACCAGACAAGTACCAAAACAGCACCAGACAAGTATCAGACAAGTACCAGACAAGCACCAGACAAACACCAGACAAGTACCAGACAAGTACCAGACAAGTACCAGACAAGCACCAGACAAGTATCAGACAAGTACCAGACAAGCACCAGACAAGCACCAGACAAACACCAGACAAGTACCAGACAAGTACCAGACAAGCACCAGACAAGCACCAGACAAGTACCAGACAAGTACCAGACAAGTACCAGACAAGTACCAGACAAGCACCAGACAAACACCAGACAAGTACCAGACAAGTACCAGACAAGTACCAGACAAGCACCAGACAAGTACCGGGACAAGTACCAGACAAGTACCAGACAAGCACCAGACAAACACCAGACAAGTACCGGGACAAGTACCAGACAATTTACCAGACAAGCACCAGACAAGTACCAGACAATACCAGACAAGTACCAGACAAGCACCAGAAAAAGTATCAGACAAGTACCAGACAAGCACAGACAAACACCAGCCCAAGTCCCAGACAGTACCAGCAAGTACCAGACAAGTACCAGACAAGTACAGACAAAGTACCAGACAAGCACCAGACAAGTACCAGACAAGAAACCCAGACAAGTACCAGACAAGTACCAGACAAGTCCCAGACAAGCCACCAGACAAGTATCAGACAAGTACCAGACAAGCACCGGGACAAACACCAGACAAGTACCAAAACAAGTACCAGACAAGTACCAGACAAGCACCAGAAGTATCAGACAAGTACCAGACAAGCACCAGACAAGCACCAGACAAACACCAGACAAGTACCAGACAAGTACCAGACAAGCACCAGACAAGCACCAGACAAGTAAAAGACAAGCACCAGACAAGTTACCAGACAAGTACAGACAAGTACCAGACAAGTACCAGACAACACCAGACAAGCACCAGACAAGCACCAGACAAGTACCAGACAAGCACCAGACAAGTACCAGACAAGTACCAGACAAGTACCAGACAAGTACCAGACAAGTACCAGACAAGTACCAGACAAGTACCAGACAAGTACCAGACAAGCACCAGACAAGCACCAGACAAGCACCAGACAAGTACCAGACAAGCACCAGACAAGTACCAGACAAGTACCAGACAAGCACCAGACAAGTACCAGACAAGTACCAGACAAGTACCAGACAAGTACCAGACAAGCACCAGACAAGCACCAGACAAGCACCAGACAAGTACCAGACAAGCACCAGACAAGTACCAGACAAGTACCAGACAAGTACCAGACAAGTACCAGACAAGTACCAGACAAGTACCAGACAAGTACCAGACAAGTACCAGACAAGCACCAGACAAGCACCAGACAAGTACCAGACAAGTACCAGACAAGTACCAGAGAAGCCTGGCTTGACGCCATTATAGGACAACTCTCTAAACCAAACATATATAAATCATCCTCTTCACACCCCCCACCCCAACCTCCTCCACCCCCAATCATCTCACCAGCCTTCCCCACCCCAGCCTCCCTCTCCCAGCCTCCCCTCTCCCAGCCTCCCCTGTCCCCGCCTCCCCTCTCCCAGCCTCCCCTCTCCCAGCCTCCCTGTTCCCAGCCTCCCCCCCTCCAAGCCCCGTTGGGTCACTCTTAACCCTGTGTTTTACGGCATTGGATCCTCTATATGTGAGATTATGTTTGAGAGTTTAGACTCGTGGGCCTCTCAGAGTAGGATTGGATTCTCTCCCTTCCATCTGCTTGTATTTACTGCTTATATTACCTTCCTCTCTCTTTGTTTAGTCACCATTCTCGCCGAGGCAGCTTAGGCCTACAAGCAATGTGATTTTGAGGTTGTGATGGGATTATTCAGAGTGGAATGTGACCTTTTATGTTCGGAATGTAATTTTACAAACCTGAAATCGGATTTTAAGGTTTGAATTTTGTAATTATCCCTTAAATATAATTTTTAGGACGGGCATAGCACTCTTTAAGGCTGGAATGGAACTAGAATGGGAATTATAAGACTAGATGGGATCTTTTAGGAATGGAATGGGACTCTTTTGGACTGGAATGGAACTCTTATGACTGGAATGGGAATTTAAATGAAGTGAGGCATGTGTCTCATCCTGAGAAGTGTGAGAAACGTTCTCTGTATATCTGCATCTCTTCCAGGTGTCTCAGTCCATCTATTTGTAACTAAAATCTGTTTCCATAACTTGTCTTTCCGGCCAAAAAATATAAATAATTTAGATGTCATTTAAATTAAGTGACTACTCAGTTATTATTAGTTATTCTTGAATGACCCACATGGGTTTAGAGCTCGACATTAATTATTAATTTATTTATTTTTTATTGAAGTTGGTGATTCATTTTAATATTAAGGTCTTGTTGTTGTAGCGGAGTAAGAGACGAGGCTGGGTGATGGAAGGTTTGAAGACTATCGACTGCACGAGGATCGTTGAGGCTGCGCGTCACCTCTTCGTTGCCTGGCCAGAATTATTTCATTTCTTGAAAAAAAAAATGGATTAGAATCAGTTTTTTAGGGCATGTATTCCGAGAGACATACACTTCACAGTGTATGTATACTGAGAGACATACACTTCACGGTGTCTGCATACTGAGAGACATACACTTCACGGTGTATGTATACTGAGAGACGTACACTTCACGGTGTATGTATACTGAGAGACATACACTTCACGGTGTATGTATACTGAGAGGCATACACTTCACGGTGTATGTATACTGAGAGACGTACACTTCACGGTGTTGCATACTGAGGGCATACACTTCACGGTGTATGTATACTGAGAGACGTACACTTCACGGTGTCTGCATACTGAGAGACATACACTTCACGGTGTATGTATACTGAGAGACGTACACTTCACGGTGTCTGCATACTGAGAGGCATACACTTCACGGTGTATGTATACTGAGAGACGTACACTTCACGGTGTCTGCATACTGAGAGGCATACACTTCACGGTTTTATGTATACTGAGAGACGTACACTTCACGGTGTCTGCATTTCTGAGAGGCATACACTTCACGGTGTATGTTATATGGGGAGACGTACACTTCACGGTGTCTGCATACTGAGAGACATACACTTCACGGTGTATGTATACTGAGAGACGTACACTTCACGGTGTCTGCATACTGAGAGACATACACTTCACGGTGTATGTATACTGAGAGACATACACTTCACTACAGTGTGGTGCCGGTGCCGGTGGCGGTGGCGGTGCCGGTATCGATGGCTTGATGATAGCCATGACAGTTATACCCTGACGAATCATGACGAATTTTCGTCATTTAGTCACGTTGATTCGTTTATTATTACCGTGGATAGTTTGTCGTTCACATAGTGTTTGTAATTTTACAAAGAGAAATTTTCAATTACCAAAACGCTCGTTGACTTGTTCCCCCCCAAGTTTCTTGGGGCCCTTTCCATCACTTGTTGACAACTTGGAACGTTTAAATGTCGTGGTTAATGTCCACGGTGGGGAGATGACTGGCAATACCTCGTGAGGAAGTGCATTTACTCTCATGCGTGTTCTCCTCAGTTTTTCCCCGGGGAAATCTCCGAGCACAAAAAATGTGCGAAGGCACGTCTGGGATCACAGCCACGGATTACTACTTTCAAGAGTTGTACTCGGCCCCGGGACCATGAGTTTTTTCTCACTCATTCGCTGTTACATCGTTACTGCTGCACTCTTGAGGCGATTGATAATATCTCGGTTAGGTTAGGTAAGGTGTGTCAGGAAACATGAACAGTGTTCAGACGGCCCGGGTTTTTAGTCAAAAGATTTATCCAGTGGGCTGTCTCCCATGCCACGGGTTGTCTATATCAGTCGATTTTCTGCTGACAACGTCTAGAAGGTCAACTTGCCAGCTCTGGGCGACAGTTGGAAGTCAAAGGAGATTTTCTCGACTTTGAAGTGTTCTTCACTTAGTTTATCCTACTATATCATGAGGCCAAAGACCTCTTAATATCATATTTAGAATGTCTTAGCATTGGAGTTTTCTCGGGAAAACACGTGAATGAGTTTCTTCGCAAGTCCTTATAGGCAGAAGGAAGGTTGTCTGGTATGACTACGTCCAGTCTGGTATAACTACGTCCAGTTTGGTATGACTACGTCCAGTCTGGTATGACTAGTCCCAGTTTGGGATGGACTACGTCCAGTTTTGGTATTTACTACGTCCAGTCTGGTATGACTACGTCCAGTCTGGTATGACTACGTTCAGTCTGGTATGACTACGTCCAGTCTGGTATGACTACGTCCAGTCTGGTATGACTACGTCCAGTCTGGTTATGATACGTCCGTCTGGTATAAAATACGTCCAGTCTGGGATGACTACGTCCAGTTGGTATGACTACGTCCAGTCTGGTATGGGCTACGTCCAGTCTGGTATTGATACGTCAGTCTGGTATGACTTAAGTTCAGTCTGGTATGACTACGTCAGTCTGGTTGAATACGTCCAGTCTGGTATGACTACGTCCAGTCTGGTATGACTACGTCCAGTCTGGTATGACTACGTCCAGTCTGGTATGACTACGTCCAGTCTGGTATGACTACGTCCAGTCTGATATGACGACTTGTTGAGATTACATATGAATGATGTACGACCCCCCTTCATCTGGAGCACTGTGAAAAGGAGCAAGGGGGACCATGACCCCCCCTTACTCCCCCTCCCCAGCAGTGTGGCAACGACTGAGGAGTCATGACCCCCCCCTTTACTCCACACCTGTTGGGGTAATTTGTCCACAATATAGCAGTTAAGACTTATTTACAACACCACTACAAACACCAATTTACAAAATCACAACAAACACCAATTTACAAAACCAGAACAAACACCAATTTACAACACCACAACAAACACCAATTTACAAAATCACAACAAACACCAATTTACAAAACCAGAACAAACACCAATTTACAAAACCAGAACAAACACCAATTTACAAAACCACAACAAGCACTAATTTACAAACAAGAAACACTAATTTACAAAACAACACTAAACGCCAATTTACAAAACAATAAAAAAAAACATTAACTTATAAAAGCACCACAAACACTATTATACAAAAAACACACTTAATTTACAAAGTGCACAACAAACGGTAATTTACACAAATCACTGCAAGAATCTTGTTCTTAAGATGTGCTTTACAATTTGTCTCCCAAACAGCAGTTTATAATTTACAGCGAAGCAGAGATATACAAACATATTACAGATACTTTTACAATTATGCTTTTAGTTTCCCCTCTATCTCTCTCTCTCTCCCCTCATCCCTTAGAGACCACTAAG
>NC_069414.1:19397878-19425378 GCF_026875155.1 Cherax quadricarinatus | reverse complement strand
ACCAGACATCAGGTACTCAGTAACTCGAGTTGTGTCTTCTGATGCGAGGACATTCGTGGCAGGGGATACTACAAGACTAATTTCATTCTACTCCGGTTTGGAATACCAGTCTCTACCAGCAGTACACGTATTACTGCATCCACAGCATAAAGCACTGACTGTATTTGCTTAAAACCACACACACACACACACACAAACACACACAAAGGTTTGCAACAAGGCTAGTCCCAGAGCTCAAGGGAATGTCGTACGAGGAAAGGTTAAGGGAAATCGGACTGACGACACTGGAGGACAGAAGGGTCAGGGGAGACATGATAACGACATACAAGATACTGCGGGGAATAGACAAGGTGGACAGAGATAGGATGTTCCAGAGAGGGGACACATGGACAAGGGGTCACAACTGGAAGCTGAAGACTCAGACGAGTTACAGGGACGTTAGGAAGTATTTCTTCAGTCATAGAGTTGTCAGCAAGTGGAATAGCCTAGCAAGTGAAGTAGTGGAGGCAGGGACCATACATAGTTTTAAGAAGAGGTATGACAAAGCTCAGGAAGCAGAGAGAGAGAGGACCCAGTAGCGATCAGTGAAGAGGCGGGGCCAGGAGCTGAGTCTCGACCCCTGCAACCACAATTAGGTGAGTACAATTAGGTGAGTACACACACACACACACACACACACACACACACACACACACACACACACCACACACACACACACACACATACACACACACACACATACACACACACACACACACACCTTGGTAGGAGCGTACACAAACGCGGATGGAATAACGAATAAACATGAGGAGTGGAATGAAAGAATCAGTGAAAAATCCCCAGACATCATAGCAGTCACAGAAACAAAACTCGCTGAGACAATAACAGACACAATCTTCCCAACAGGATATCAGATCCTGAGGAAAGATAGAAGGAGTAGAGGGGGAGGAGGGGTTGCACTGCTCATAAAACACCAATGGGGATTTGAGGAAATGGAAGGCATGGACATGATTGGAGAAAGAGACTACATTGTAGGTACAATTCAGTCCGGAGAACATAAAGTAGTCATTGGAGTGATGTATAACCCACCACAGAACTGCAGGAGGCCAAGAGAGGAGTACGAAGAAAACAACAGGGTGATGGTGGACACACTGGCTGAGGTGGCAAGAAGAGCTCACTCGAGCAGAGCAAAGTTACTGGTAATGGGCGATTTCAACCACAGGGAGATCGACTGGGAAAACCTGGAGCCACATGGGGGTCCCGAAACATGGAGAGCCAAGATGATGGATGTGGTACTTGAAAACCTCATGCATCAACATGTCAGGGACACAACCAGAGAGAGAGAGGGGAGGATGAGCCAGCAAGACTGGATCTTGTGTTCACCCTGAGCAGTTCAGACATCGAGACATCACTTACGAGAGGCCCCTTGGAGCTAGCGATCATGTGGTTCTGAGTTTTGACTATATAGTAGAGTTACAAGTGGAGAAGGTAACAGGAACTGAAGGGGACAGGCCAAACTATAAAAGGGGGGACTACACAGGTATGAGAAACTTCCTGCAGGGGGTTCAGTGGGACAGAGAAATGGTGGGAAAATCAGTAAACGAGATGATGGAATATGTGGCAACAAAGTGCAAGGAGGCAGAGGAAAGTTTTGTTCCCAAGGGAAACAGAAATAATAGGAAGACCAAAACGAGTCCTTGGTTTACCCGAAGGTGTAGGGAGGCAAAAACTAAGTGCAACAGAGAATGGAAAAGGTACAGGAGGCATAGGACCCAGGAAAACAAGGAGATTAGTAGAAGAGCCAGAAACGAGTATGCGCAGATAAGGAGGGAGGCCCAGCGACAGTATGAAAACGACATAGCATCGAAAGTCAAATCTGACCCGAAATTGCTGTATAGCCACATTAGGAGGAAGACAACAGTCAAGGACCAGGTGATAAGGCTGAGGAAAGAAGGTGGAGAACTCACAAGAAACGATCAAGAGGTATGTGAGGAGCTCAACACGAGATTTAAGGAAGTATTTACAGTAGAGACAGGAAGGACTCTGGGGGGACAGACCAGATGGGGACACCAACAAGGAATACACCAACAAGTGTTGGACGACATACATACAGATGAGGAGGAGGTGAAGAAACTGCTAAGGGACATCGATACCTCAAAGGCAATGGGACCGGACAACATCTCTCCATGGGTCCTTAGAGAGGGAGCAGATATGTTGTGTGTACCACTTACCACAATCTTCAACACATCCCTGGAAACTGGGCAACTACCTGAGGTATGGAAGACGGCAAATGTAGTTCCCATTTTCAAAAAAGGAGACAGAAAAGAGGCACTAAACTATAGACCTGTGTCATTGACGTGTATAGTATGCAAAATTATGGAGAAGATTATCAGGAGGAGAGTGGTGGAGCACCTGGAACGGAACAGGAGTATAAATGCCAACCAGCACGGATTCACGGAAGGCAAATCCTGTGTCACAAACCTTCTGGAGTTTTATGATAAAATAACAGAAGTAAGACAAGAGAGAGAGGGGTGGGTTGATTGCATCTTCTTGGACTGCAAGAAGGCCTTTGACACAGTTCCTCACAAGAGATTAGTGCAGAAGCTAGAGCATCAGGCGCATATAACAGGAAGGGCACTGCAATGGATCAGAGAATACCTGACAGGGAGGCAACAACGAGTCATGGTACGTAATGATGTATCACAGTGGGCACCTGTGACGAGCGGGGTCCCACAGGGGTCGGTCCTAGGACCAGTGCTATTTTTGGTATATGTGAACGACATGACGGAAGGGTTAGACTCAGAAGTGTCCCTGTTTGCAGATGATGTGAAGTTAATGAGGAGAATTAAATCTGATGAGGACCAGGCAGGACTTCAAAGAGACCTGGACAGACTGGACACCTGGTCCAGCAAATGGCTTCTCGAATTTAATCCTGCCAAATGCAAAGTCATGAAGATAGGGGAAGGGCACAGAAGACCACAGACAGAGTATAGGCTAGGTGGCCAAAGACTGCAAACCTCACTCAAGGAGAAAGATCTTGGGGTGAGTATAACACCGAGCATGTCTCCGGAAGCACACATCAATCAGATAACTGCTGCAGCATATGGGCGCCTGGCAAACCTGAGAACAGCATTCCGATACCTTAGTAAGGAATCATTCAAGACACTGTACACCGTGTATGTCAGGCCCATACTGGAGTATGCAGCACCTGTTTTGGAACCCGCACTTGATAAAGCACGTCAAGAAACTAGAAAAAGTACAAAGGTTTGCAACAAGGTTAGTTCCAGAGCTAAGGGGAATGTCCTATGAAGAAAGATTAAGGGAAATCGGCCTGACGACACTGGAGGACAGGAGGGTCAGGGAGACATGATAACGACATATAAAATACTGCGTGGAATAGACAAGGTGGACAAGGACAGGATGTTCCAGGGAGGGGACACAGAAACAAGAGGCCACAATTGGAAGTTGAAGACACAAATGAGTCAGAGAGACAGTAGGAAGTATTTCTTCAGTCATAGAGTTGTAAGGCAGTGGAATAGCCTAGAAAATGACGTAGTGGAGGCAGGAACCATACACAGTTTTAAGACGAGGTTTGATAAAGCTCATAGAGCGGGGAGAGAGAGGGTCTAGTAGCAACCGGTGAAGAGGCGGGGCCATGAGCTAGGACTCGACCCCTGCAACCACAAATAGGTGAGTACAAATAGGTGAGTACACACACACACACACACACACACACACACACACACACACACACACACACGAGGAGAGGAAATCAACCTGGCGACACTAGAGGACAGGAGAGATAGGGGGGACATGATAACGACATACAAAATACTGAGAGGAATTGACAAGGTGGACAAAGACAGGATGTTCCAGAGATGGGACACAGCAACAAGGGGACATAGTTGAAAGTTGAAGACACAGATGAATCACACTAGAGGACAGGAGAGATAGGGGGGACATGATAACGACATACAAAATACTGAGAGGAATTGACAAGGTGGACAAAGACAGGATGTTCCAGAGATGGGACACAGCAACAAGGGGACACAGTTGAAAGTTGAAGACACAGATGAATCACAGAGATGTTAGGAAGTATTTCTTCAGCCACAGAGTAGTCAGTAAGTGGAATAGTTTAGGAAGCGATGTAGTGGAGGCAGGATCCATACATAGCTTTAAGCAGAGGTATGATAAAGCTCATGGTTCAGGGAGAGTGACCTAGTAGCGACCAGTGAAGAGGCGGGGCCAGGAGCTTGGACTCTACCCCTGCAACCTCAACTAGGTGAGTACAAACACACACACACACACACACACACACACACACACACACACACACGCACACACACACACTCACACACACACACACACACACACACACACACATACACACACACACACACATACACACACACACACACACACACACACACACACACACACACACACACTCTCTCTCTCTCTCTCTCTCTCGTACACATACACACACTGGCACTGTGAGCAGACGCTACTGCCAGGCTTCATTATTTTCCTGGCACTATCATCTCCCTGGCTCTACCATCTCCCTGGCATTATCACTTCTCTGGTACTATCATCTTCAAGGCACAATCATCTTCATTTCACAGTCATCTCCAAGGTACTGTCATCTCCCTGGCACTATCATCTCCCTGGCACTATCATCTCCAAAGTACTAGCACCTCCCTGGCTCTATCATCTCCCTGGCATTATCAGCATCAAGGCACTATCATCCCCCTGGCACTATCATCTCACTGGCACTGTTATCTCCCTGTCACTCTCATCTTCAAGGTACTATCATCTCCCTGGCACTATCATCTCACTGGCACTGTTATCTCCCTGTCACTCTCATCTTCAAGGTACTATCATCTCCCTGTCACTATCACCTCCCTGGCACTATCATCTCCCTGGCACAATCATCTCCCTGGCACTATCATCTCCCTGGAACTATTATCTCCCTGGCACCTCCCTAGACAGCGTGTACAGGCAGCTGGGCGTGGCAGGCTCTCATACCAGCTGCCGTAAATAAAGTATAAGACTCCTTCAGATGGTGCTGCCTTAACCCTCTAAGTCTTGCTTTATGTGTCTACCCACTCTTACTACGTTCATCCCACTCCCATCCCCACTCCTCTGTTAATCCCCCCTCCCAGCTCCACTCACCTTCAATCCCTCTGCAACTCTCAATCCGCCTACATTCTCTCTCCCTGCCCTATTCCACAATAAATCAGTGTACTAGACCCAATCCACTTTTAATACCTGACCTCCCTCACTCCTCCTCCAAACCACTCTTTATCTTCGACTCTTAATCCATCCCTATACTTCTCCCACCCTCCAAATTTTCGCCACTCCACATCAAAGTCTTTTATCGCAACACCACTCTTAATCTAAACTCTCTCCTTCCTTCATATCTTATTCCTCAAAAAGCCCATTTCTTCTTCATTCATCCTTAAACAACCCCTCTCTTCTTCATTCCTCCTTCAAAAGTCCTTCCCAGAAGCTCATCGCTAGTAATCTCTTCCTTTAAACTATCATTCACTGTGATCACATGAATGTATATGTTTACGGAGCATCTTACAACTGAAGACACTGAATGGTGTTGTAGTAGTCAGGCTTAGACTTGGTTACAAGTACTTCTGGCAGCTTGGTGTTGTAGCAGCCAGTCTTAGGCTTGGTTACAAGTACTTCTGGTAGCCTGGTGTTGTTGTAGTCAGGCTTAGACTTGGTTACAAGTGCTTCTGGCAGCCTGGTGTTGTAGCAGCCAGTCTTAGGCTTGGTTACAAGTACTTCTGGCAGCCTGGTGTTGTAGTAGTCAGGCCTAGACTTGGTTACAAGGACTTCTGGCAGCCTGGTGTTGTAGTGGCCAGTCTTAGACTTGGTTACAAGTACTTCTGGCACTCTGGTGTTGTAGTGGTCAGTCTTATGCTTGGTTACAAGTACTTCTGGTAGCCTGGTGTTGTAGTGGCCAGTCTTAGACTTAGTTGCAAGTACTTCTGGCAGCCTGGTGCTGTAGTAGTCAGTCTTAGACTTGGTCACAAGTACTTCTGGCAGCCTGATGTTGTAGTGGCCAGTCTTTTACTTGGTTACAAGTACTTCTGGTTGCCTGGTGTTGTAGTGGCCAGTCTTATACTTGGTTACAAGTACTTCTGGTAGCCTGGTGTTGCAGTGGCCAGTCTTACGCTGAGAGGGAGTGATGGTGGTGAGAGTGATGATGTCGAGAAGTGATGAGCGTGAGGGAGTGATGATGTAGGGAGTATATGGTGAGGGAGTGATGATGGTGAGGGAGTGATGATGGTGAGGGAGTGATGATGGTGAGGGAGTGATGTTGGTGAGAGAGTATGATGATGTGAGGGAGTGATGATGGAGAGGAGTGATTATGGTGAGGAGGGATGAGGTGAGGGAGTGAGATGGAGAGGATTGATATGGTGAGGAGTGATGATGTGAGGGGAATATGAATGTGAGGAGTGATGATTGTGAAAGAGGAGGATGGTGAGGGAGTGATGAATGGTGAGGAGAGATAAAGAGAGTGATGATGATGGTGAGTGATGATGGTGAGTTGATGATGTGAGGAGTGATGATGGTGAAGGAATGATGATGGAGAGGGAGTGATGACGGTGAAGAGTGATGATGGTGAGTAAGTGATGATGGTAGAGTGAGTGATGATGGTGAGGGAGTATGATCTGAGGGAGTGATGATGGAGAGGGAGCGACGAATGGTGAAGGATTGATTATGGTGAGGAGTTATGATGGTGAGGGAGTTTTATAATGTGAGGAGTGATAATGTGATGATGATGGTGAATAGTATTATGGTGAGGAGATAAAGATGGTGATGGAGTGATGATGGTGAAGGAGTGAAGATGGAGAGGAGTATCGATGGTGAGTGGGGTGATGATGATGAGGAAGTGATGATGGTGATGGAGTGATGATGGTGAGGGAGTTGATGAGTGGTGAGGTAGTGATGATGGAGGTAGCGAGTGGATGATGTGAGGAGTGATGATGGTGAGGGAGTGATGATGGTGAGGAGTGATGAAGGTGAGGGAGTGATGATGGTGAAGAGTGATGATGGTGAGGGTGTGGATGATGGTGAGGGAGTGATGATGGGAGGGAGTGGAGATGGTTGAGGAGTGATGATGGTGAGAGAATGATTAGTAGTGAATGATGATGGTGATGAGTGTGATGGTGAGAGAGTGATTATGGTGAAGAGTGATATGTGAGGGAGTGATGATGTGAGGGAGTGATGATGGTGAAGGAGTGATGATAGAGAGGAGTGATGACAGGTGAGGGATTGAGGGAATGGTGAGGAATGATGATGGTGAGGGAGTGATGATGGTGAGGGGGAGTGATAATGTGAGGAGTGATGGGTTGGTGAGGAAGTGATGATTGTAAGAGAGAGGATGATGGTGAGGGCGATGATGGGAGAAGTGATGATGGTGAAGGAGTGATGATGGTGAGGGAGTGATGATGTGGGAGAGTGATGATGGTGAGGGAGTGATGATGTGGGAGTGATGATGGTGAGGGAGTGATGATGGTGATGGAGGAAGATAGTTAGGAGTGATGAAAGTGGGGGAGTGATGATGGTGAGGATTGATGATGGTGAGGGATGTGATATGGTGTGGGAGGTGCGATGATGGTGAGGGTTGATGATGGTGTGGTGAGTGATGATGGTGAGAGAATGATTAGTTAGTTAATGTTGATGGTGATGGAGTGATGAGGTGAGAGAGTGATGATGGTGAGGAGTGATTATGGTGAGGGAGTGATGATTGTGAAGGAGTGATGATAGAAGTGAGTGTGACGATGAGGGAGGAGGATGGCGAGGAGTGATATGGTGAGGAGTGATGAAGGTGAGGGTAATGATGGGAGGGAGTGATATGGTGAAGGAGGGAGGATGTGAGGGATATGATGGTGAGGGGTGATGATGATGAGGAAGTGGATGTTGTGAGAGTGTGATAATGGTGAGGAGTGATGTGGTGAGGAGTAATGATGGTGAGGGAGTGATGATGGTGAAGGAGGAGGAGGGTGTGGAGTTTTGTTGGGGAGGGTGATGAGGTTGAGGTTTGTTGATGGGGAGGGAGTGATAATGGTGAGGGATGATGGGGGGAGGGAGTGATGATGGTGAGTGAGTGATGATGTGAGGAGCGGATGATGGTGAGGAGGATGTGGGTATGGAGTGATGATGGTGAGGAGTGTGATGGTGGGAGAGTGATGATTTTGTGATAGTGAATGGATTGGGAGGAAGGGATGATGGTGAGGGAGTGATGAGGGTAGGAGTGATGAGAGATAGGGAGGTGATGATATGAGGGAGTGAATGATGGTGAGTGGAGTTGTGATGGTGTGGAGACATGATGTGAGGACTGATGAGGATAGGGAGCGTGATGGTGAGGGACTGATGATGGTGAGGGAGTGATGATGGTGAAGATCTGATAGTGATGGAGTGATGATGGGAGGGAGTGATGATGGTGAGGAGTGATGACGGTGAGGGAGTGATGATGGTGAGGGAGGGATGATGGTGAGGATGATGATGGTATTTGAATAATGGTGGAGGGAGTGATGATGGTGAGGGAGTGATGACGGTGAGAAGAGATAGTGATGGTGAGTGGGAGGATGATGGTGAGGAGAGAGATGATTGAGGGAGTGATGATGGTGAGGAAGTGATGAGGGAGGGAGTGATGATAGTGAGGGGAGTGATTGGGTGAGGGGGTGTGGGGTGAAAAGAGTGATATGGTGGAGTGATGGTTGGGGGTGAGGGATTGGATGATGAGTGAGTATTGACGGGTGAGGGACTGATGAAGTGAGGACTGAATGATATGAGGAGTGATGATAGTGAGGAGTTGATGATGGTGGAGGGAGTGATGGATGGTGAGGGAGTGATGAAGGTGAAGGAGTGATGGGGTGAGAGAGTGATGGGGAGAGGAGTGATAGATGGTGAAGAGTGATGATGGTGAAGAGAGTGATGAATGATGAGTTAGTGTTGGTAGTGGGATGACGGAGTGATGATGGTGAGGAATGTGATTATGGTGAGGAGTGTGATGGTGTTTGAATGATGATGGAGAGGGAGTGAGATGGTTGTGGGAGTGTTGATGGTGAGAGAGTGATGATGGTGAGGAGTGATGATGTGAGGGGAGTGATGATGGTGAGGAAGTGAGATGCGAAGAGAATGATGATGGTGAGGGAGTTGATGATGGTGAGGGAGTGATGGGTGAGGGGAGTACTGGGGTGAGGAGTGATGATGGTGAAGGAGTGATGGTGGGAGTGAGTGATGATGATGAGGGAGTGATATGGTGAGGAGTGATGATGATAGGAGTGATGATGGTAAGGGAGTGGATGATGGTGATATGATGGTAGGGCGTGATGATGGTAAGGGAGTGATGAATGTTGAATGAGTGATGATGTGAGGAGTGAAATTTGAGAGAGCTGATGATAGTGTGAAGCACGATGGTGAGGAGTGAATGAGGTGAGAGGATGATGATGGGAGGGAGTGATGGGGTGAGGGAGTGAAAGAATGTGAGGAATGATGAAGTGAAGGAGTGATGATGGTTAAGGAGTAGTGATAATGAGAGAGTGATTATATGAGGCAGTGATGATGTGAGGAATGATGAATGCGAGGGAGTGATGATGGTGAGAAATGATGATGGTGAGGAGTGATGATGGTGAGGAATGATGATGGTGAGGGAGTGATGATGGCGAGGGAGTGATGATGTGAGGAAGTATGATGTTAGGGAATGATGATGCGAGGATTGATGATGGGAGGTAGTGATGATGGTGAGGGAGTGATGAGAGTGAGTGAGTGATGAATGAGGGGAAGTGATGGTGGTGGGAGTGTTGGGGTGAAGGGAGTGATGGTGTGAAATGATGATGGTGAGGGAGATGCTGATTTTGTGGATGAGAGTTTGAGTGTGTGATGGGGTAGGAGTAATGATGGTGAGGGAGTGATGGGGTAGGGGGTGAGGTGTGCAGATGTGAGGGTGGTGATGGTGATGATGATGATGATAAAGGAGTGAGGAAGTGATTGAGTGATGGGGTGAGGGAGTGATGGGGTGAGGATTGATGAGATAGGATGAAGATGGTGAGAAAGTGATGATAGTGAAAAAAGTGAATGATGGTGATGGATGATGATGATGAGGGAGTGCTGATGTTGAGGGAGTGATGGTGTGAGGGTGATGGGGTGAGGAGTAAATGGGGTGAGGGGAGTAATGATAGTGAGTGAGTGATGGGGTGAGGCATGATGGTGAGGGAGGATGGGGTGAAGGATGATGATGGTGAGGGAGTAATGCTGGTGAGGGAGTGAAGGGGTGATGAAGAACACTAAGTGCGGGTGGATGGGGTGAAGGAGTGAAGGAGCGAGGGAGTAGATGGGTGAGCGTGAGTATGTGAGGTGTGATGGGGTGAGAGTGGATGTTGAGTGGGAGTAATGAAGGGGGAGGGAGTGATAGGTGAAAAGTGAAGTGACGGAGAATTGAAGGGTTAGGGATAATTGGTGAGGTAGTGATGGGTGAGGGAGTGAATAGGGTGAGGGAGTGATTGGGTGAGGGATGAGAATGAGGGTGTGGTGGGTGATGGAGTGGAAGGGTTGAGGGAGTGATGATGAGGTGTGTGGAATGATGGAGTGAAGGATGAGGGAGTGATGATGTGAGGGAGTGATGAAGGTGAGGGTGTGAATGGGGTGGAGGTAGTGATGGGGTGAGGGAGTGATGATGGTGAGGTGTGATGGGTGAGGGAGTGATGGGGTGAGAGAGTGATGATTGCGAAGGAGTGATAATGGTGAGGGAGTGATGATTGTGAGGGACTGATGATGGTGAGGGAGTGATGATAGGAGGGAGCGTAAAGTAGGGAGTGATGGTGGTGTGAAAGTGGAAGATGGTAAGGGAGTGAAGTGGTGAGGGAGTGATGATGTGATGGGAGTGAGATAGGAGGGAGTGATGATGGTTAGGGAGTGATGATGGTCAGGGAGTGATGATGGTGAGGAGCTGATGGGGTGAGGGAGTGATGGGGTGAGAGTGATGATGAAGGTGTGATATGGTGAGGAGAGATTATGAAGAGCAAGTGTGATGGTGACGGAGTGATGATGGTAAAGTTATTGATGATGGTGAGGGAGTGATTGAGTTGGTGTTTGAATGGTGATGGTGAGGGAGGTGATGGTCGGGGAAGATGATGGAGATAGACTGAGGATTGTGAGAGATTGAAGATGGTGATGGAGTGATGAATAGTGAAGAGTGAAGTTGTGAGGGAGTGGATTATGATGAGGAGTATATGATGGTAGAAGGGAAGTGATTGAAGAAGAATGATGATGATGGTGAGGGAGTGGATATGGTGGAAGGGAGTGATATGATGAGGAAGCGATGATGGTGAGGGAGTGATGGGAGAGGGGTGGAAGATGGTGAGGAGTGAGATGGAAAAGAATGCTGAATGGTGAGGAGTGATGATGGTGAAGGAGTGATGATGAGTGAAGGAGTGATGATGTGAGGGAGTGATGATGATGAGGCGAGATGATGGGAGGGAATGATGAAGTTGAGGGAGTGAATGATGGTGAGGGGAATGATGATGGTAAGGAGTGATGAAGGTGAGGAGTGACGATGGGAGGGAGTGAGGATGGTGATGGAATGCTGGTGGTGAGGGAGTGATGGAGTGAGGAGTGATGGGATAGGGAGTGATGGATGAGGAGTATGGGGTGGGGGTGTGAAGGTGAAGGAATGATATGGAGAGGGAGGGCTGATTGTGATGGAGTGATGGGTGAGGGGAGTGAATGTGGGTGAGGGAGTGATGATGGTGAGGGAGGAATGGGGTGAGGAGTGATGGTGTAGGGAGTGCTGATGGTGAGGGTGTGATTGGTGAAGGAGTGATGATGTAAAGGAGTGATGATGGTGATGGAGTGATTATGGTGATGGGGTGAGGTGTGAGGGGGTTGATGGGGTGAGGGAGTGATGGATGAGAGTGATGATAAGGAGAAGTGATGATAGTGGAATAGCGATGATGTGGGGAGTGTATGATGGGAGTGAGTGCTGATGTGAGGAAGTGATTGTGAAGGGATTGATGGGTGAGGGAGTGAATGCAGCGGTCGACCTGCACGAGCTTGAGTGCCCTCTCCCTCAACCACAAACCCACCTACAGCCCTCTCTCCCTCCCACAAACCCACCTCCAGCCCCCTCATCCCCCCACAACCCACCTCCAGCCCCATCTCCCTCCCACAAACCCACCTCCAGCCCCCTCACTACTTCGCCTCCACAACCCACCTCCAGGCCCTCTCTCCCTCCCACAACCCTCCTCAGCCCCCTCTCCCTCCCACAACCCACCTCCAGCCCCCTCTCCCTCCCACAACCCACCCTCCAGCCCCCTCTCCCTCCCACAACCACCTCCAGCCTCCTCCTCCCTCCCACAACCCACCTCCAGCCCCCCTCCCTCCGCACACCCACCTCCACCCCCTCATCCCTCCCACAACCCACCTCCATCCCCTCTCCCTCCCACGAACCAACCTCCAGCCCCCAGCGCCCTCCCACAACCCACCTCCAGCCCCCTCTCCCTCCCACACCCACCTCCCAGCCCCCTCTCCCCTCCCACAACCCACCGTCAGCCCCTCTCCCCCCCACAACCCGGCACGCTCCTAGCCCCCTCTCCCTCCCACAATCCACGCTCCAGCCCCCTCTTTGTATTCCTCCCACAACCCTACCTCCAGGCCCCCCCTGCTCCCTCGCCACAACCCACCTCCAGCCCCATCTCCCTCCCACAACCCTCTCTCCAGCGCCCGCCTCTCCCTCCAGCAACCGCGGACCTCCCCAGCCCCCTCTCTCTCCACAACCCACCTCCAGCCCCCCCTCTCCCTCCCCACAACCCACCTCCAACCTCCTCTCCCCTCCCACAGACCCACCTCCAGCCCCACTCTCCTCCCACAACCCACCTCCAGCCCACTCTCCCTCCCTCAACCCACTCCCAGCCGCCCTCTCCCTCCCACAACCCACCCACCTCCACCGCCCTCTCCCTCCCACAACCACCTCCAGCTTCCTCTCCCTCCCACAACACCACCTCACAGATCCCCCTCTTCCCCTCCCACCCTCAAAACCCACCTACCAGCCCCCTCTCCCCTCCCACAAACCCCGCCTCCAGCCCCTCTCCCTCCCACCAACCCACCTCCAGCCTCCTCCTCTCCCTCCCACAACCCACCTCCAGCTCCCTCACCTCCACAACCCACCTCCACCCCCTAATCCTTCCGCACAACCCACCTCCAGCCCCCTCTCCCTTCCAAAACCACCCACCTCCAGCCCCCTCTCCCCCCTCCCACAACCCACCTCCAGCCCCCTCTCGTCCCTCCCTCAACCCACCTCCAGCCGCCCCTCTCCACTCCACAACCCACGCTCCAGGCCCCTCTCCCTCCCACAATCCGACCTCCACCCCTCTCCCTCCGCCAAAACCGCACCTCCAGCCCCCTCTCCCTCGCACAACCCACCTCCAGCCCCCTCTCCCTGCCCACAACCCACCACCTCACAGCCCCCTCTCTCTCCCTCCCACAACACCAACTCCAGCCCCCTCTGGGTCCCTCCCACAACCCACCACCAGACCCCCCTCTCCCTCCCCACCCACCTCCAGCCTCCTCTCCCTCCACAACCCACCTCCAGCCGCCCCCTCTTTCTCCCTCCCCCAACCCACCTCCAGCCCCCTCCTCCCTCCCACGAAACCACCATCTCAGAGGCCGCCCTCTCCCTCCCACAACCCGACCTTCTAGCTCTCCCTCTCCCTCCCACAACCCACCTACCAGCCCCCTCTTCCCTACCCCCCAACCTATCCCTCCAGCCCCATCTCCCCTCCCACAACCCGACCTCCAGCCCCCTCTCACCTCCCACAACACACCTCCAGCCCCTCTCCCTCCCACAACCCACCTCCAGCCTCCTCTCCCTCCACTGAACCCACCCCAGCCCCCTCTCCCTCTCCACAATCCCCACTCCAGCCCTCTCTCCCTCCCACACCCCAACTCAGCCGGCCAGCCTCCTCTCCCTCCCACACACCAAATCCAGCCCTCCTCTCCCCTCCCACAAGCCACCTTCCAGCCTCCTCACCCTCCCACAACCCACCACCAGCCTCCTCTCCCTCCCATAACCCACCTTCCAGACTCTCTCCCTCCCATAACCCACCTCCAGCCCCCTCTCCTCCCACAAACTCCAACCTCCACCCGCCTCTCCTCCCACCCACAACACCAACCTCCAGCCTCCTCTCCCTCCCCACAACCCACCTCCAGCCGCAGCCCCCTCTCCCTCCCACAATCCACCTCCAGCCCCCCCCCCTCTTCCTCGAGGCCACAACCCACCTCCAGCCCCCTCTCTCTCCCTTCCATCAACCCACATCCAGGCCCCCTCTCCTCCCTCCACAGCCCACCTCCAAGGCCCCCTCTCCTCCCACAACCACCTCCAGCCCCCTCTCCTCCCACCACGCCACCTCCATCCCCTCTCCCTTCCCACAATCCACCACCAGCCCGCCTCTCCCTCCCACAACCCACCTCCGCCCCCTCTCCCTCCCACAAACCCACCTCCAGCCCCCTCTCCCTCCACAACCTCCTCCAGCCCCTTCCTTCCCTCCCACAACCCACCTCCAGGCCCCCTCTCCCTACTCCAAAAACCCACCTCCAGCCTTCTCCCCTCACCACGAACCCACCTCCACCCCATCTCCCTCCCAACAACCCACCTCCAGCCCCCCTCTCCCTCGCCACAACCCACCTCCAAGCCCTCCTCTCCTAGGTCCCCACAAAGATCACCCTCCAGCCCCCTTTTCCGCCTCCCACAACCCACCTCCTGCTCGCCTCCCCCTCCCACAAGCCACCTCCAGCTCCCTCTCCCTCCCACAACAACACCCACCTCCAGCTCCCTATCCTTCCCTCCACAACCCCACCTCCAGCCCCCTCGTTTCCCCTCCCAACAACCCCCCTCCAACCCCCCCTCTCCCCCCAAAACGAACGCACCTCCAGCCCCCTCTCCCACCCCCAACCCACCCTCCAGCCCCTCTCTCTCCAACAACCCACCTACCTCCACCCCTTTCCCTCCCAAACAACCCACCTCCAGCCCCTCCCCCTCCCACAAGTCCAACCTCCAGGCCCGCCTCTCCCCTCCCACTAACCCACCTCCCAGCCCCCAATCCTCCCACAATCCACCTACAGAGCCCCCTCTTCCTCCCACAACGCCCACCTCCAGCCCCCCTCTCCCTCCGAAAAAAAGGGGGACAATGCCCCTCCAGACCCGTCTCTCTCCAAGAATCGCGTCCTCCAGCACCCTCTCACTCCCAAAATCCACCTCCAGCCCGCTCTCCCCACCACAACAACCCACCTCCAGCCCCTCTGCGGCCTTCTTCAATGCACCATCCAGCCCCGTCTACCCTCCCCAATCGACTTCCAGCCCTCCTCTCCTCCCACAGATCGACCTCCAGCCCGCCTCTCCCTCCCACAATCCTCCTCGAGCCCCCATCTACCACTTCCACAATCCACCTCCAGCCCCCTCTCCCATCCCACAATCCACCTCCAGCCCCCTCTCCCTCCCACAATCCACCTCCAGCCCCCTCTCCCTCCCACAATCCATCTCCAGCCGCCCTCTCCCTCCACAATCCACCCCACCCCCTCTCCCTCCCACAATCACTCTTCCAGCCCCCTCTCCTTCTACAATCCACCTCTGGCCCCCTCTCCTCTTCCACAATCAACCTCCAGTCCCCTCTCCTCCCACTATCCACCCTCAAGCCCCCAAATCCTTCCCACAATCCACCTCCAGCCCCTCTCCCTCTTACAATCCACCGTCCAGCCCCCTCTGCCTCCCACAATCGACCTCCAGCACCCTCTTCCCTCGCACAAATCCACCTCCTGCCCCTCTCCCTCCCACAACCTGTCCCCACCTCCAGCTCCCCTCTCCCTCCTACAATGCAACCATCAGTCAGCCCCGTCTCCCTCCCACAATCGACCTCCCCAGCCCCCTCTCCCTCCCATAATCGAACCTTCAGCCCCCCTCACCTCCCACAATCCACCTCCAGCTCCCTCTCCCTTCCACAATCCACCTCCCACCCCTCTCTCCCTCCCACAATCCACCTCCAGGCCCCCTCTCCCACAACATTCCACCTCTGCCCCCTGTCCCTTCCACAACCCACCTCCCACCCCCACCCTCTCCCCAACCATCCTCCAGGCCCCCACCTCCCTCCCACAACCCACCTCCACCCCCCTCCCTCCCACAACCCACCTCCAGCCCCCTCTCCCTCCCACAACCCACCTCCATCCCCCTCTCCCTCCCACAAACCCACCTCCAGCCTCCTCTCCCTCCCACAACCCACCTCCAGGCCGCCCTCTCCCTCCACAGAGCCACCTCCAGGCCCCCCTCTTCCCTCCCACAAGCTCCACCTCCAGCCCCCTCTCCCTCCACACAACCCCTCTAGCTCTCTCCCTCTCCACAACCCACCTCCAGCCCCCTCTCCCTCCCACAACCTACCTCCATCCCCCTCTCCTCCGCACAACCCACCCACAGCCCCCTCTCCCATCCCACAACACCCCTCCAGCCCCCTCTCCCTCCCACAACCCCCCTCCAGCCTCCTCTCCCTCCCTGCAACAACCCACCTCCAGCGCCCCTCTCCCTCCCCACAATCCACCTCCAGCCCTCTCTCGCCTCCCACAAACCAAACTCCAGCCACCTCCTCTCCCTCCCACAACCCACCTCCACCTCCTCTCCCGTCCCACAACCCACCTCGCTGCCTCCTTTCCCTCCCATCAACCCACCTCCAGCCTCCTCTCCCTCCCATAACCCACCCTCGCAGCCTCCTCTCCCTCCCATAACCCACATCCAGCCCCCTCGTCCTCTCACCACAACCACCTCCTGCCCCCTCTCCCTCCCACAACCCACCTCCAGCCCCCTCTCCCTCCCACAAACCCACCTCCACCCCCACTCCCTCCCACAATCCACGCTCCAGCCCCCTCTTCCTCCACAACCCACCTCCAGCTCCCCTCCTCCCTTCCCAACCCACCTCCAGCCCCCGCTCCCTCCCACAGCCCACCACCAGCCCCCCTCACTCTCCCACAACCACCTCCAGCCCTCCTCTCCCTCCCACATCCCACCTCCAGCCCCCTCTCCTTCCACAATCCACTCTCCAGCCCCCAACTCCCTCCCACAACCCACCTCCCAGCCCCTCCTCTCCACCCCAAACCCACCTCCAGCCCACTCTCCCTCCCACAACCTACCATCCACCCCTTTCTTCCTCCAGACAACCCCTCCTCCAGCCCCCTCTACCCTCCCAAAACCCACTCTCCAGCCTTCTCAACCCTCCCCACAACCCACCTCCAGCCCAGCCATCCCCTCTCTCCCTTCCCACAACCCACCTCGCCCCCCTCTCCCACCCAAACCCACCTCCAGCCCCTCTCCCTCCCACAACCCACCCACCAGCCGGCCCTTTCCCCCCACAACCCACCTCCAGCCCGGCTCCCCCTCCCACAATCCACCTCCAGCTCCCTCTCTCCTCCCACAACCCACCTCCATCTCCCTCTCCCACACACACCCACCTCCAGCCCCCTCTACCTCCCACACCACCTCCAACCCCCACTCCCTCTCCAAAACCACCTTCCAGCCCCCTCTCCCTCCCACAACCCACCTCCTCCGCTCCCTCTCTCTTCCAAACAACCCCCACCTCCAGCCCCTTTCCCTCCCACAACCCACCTCCAGCTCCCCCCCTCCCACAATCACGACCTCCAGCCCCCTCTCCTCCCACAACCCACCAGAGCTCCAGCCCCTTTCCCTCCCACAATCCCACCTACAGCCCCCTCTCCTCCCACAACCCACCTCCAGCCCCCTCTCCCTCCACAATGCACTCTTCAGCCACCGTCTCTCTCCCAAGAATCGACCTCCACACCCTATCACATCGCCCAAAATCCACCTCCAAGCCCGCTCTCCCTCCACAACCCACCTCCAGCCCCCTCTTCTCCTTCTACAATGACACCATCAGCCCCGTCTCCCTCCCACAATCGACTTCCCACAGCCCCCCTCCTTTCCCACAATCGACCTCCAGCCCCCCCTCTCCCTCCCTCAATCCACCACGAGACCCCCTCTCCCTTTCCAGCAATCCACCTCCAGCCACCCCTCCCTCCCACAATCCACCATTCGCCCCTCTCTCCCACACATCCACCTCCAGCCCCCTCTCGCACCCACCCACAATCCATCTCCAGCCCCCTCTCCCTCCCAACAATCACTCCACCCCCGTCTCCTCCCACAATCCACCTCCAGCCCCCTCGTCCTTCCTACAATCCACCTCTGGCCCCTCTCATCTTCCACAATCAACCTCCAGTCCCTCTCCCTCCCACAACCACCTCAAGAGCCCCCAATCCTTCCCACAATCCCCTCCACCCCCTCTCCCTCTTACAATCCACCTCCAGCCCTCTGCCTCCCACAAAGCGACCTCCCAGCACCCTCTCCTCGCACATCCAACCAGCTGCCCGCCTCCCTCCCCACAACCCACCTCCATGCTCCCTCTCCTCCTCCACAATGTCACCATCACCCGTCACCCTCCCACATCGACCTCCAGCCCCCTCTCCCTCCCCCATAATCGAACCTTCAGCCCCCTCTCCCTCCCACAATCCACCTCCCAGCCCCCTCTTCCCTTCCACCAATCCAAACTCCAGCCCCCTCTCCCTCCCACAATCCACCTCCAGCCCCCTCTCCACCCACAATCCACCTGCAGCCCCCTCTCCCCCTCCACAATCCTTCTGCAGCCCCCTCTCCCTCCACAATCCACCTCAATCCCCCGCACCCACAATCCACCTCCAGCTCCCTCTAACTCCCCACAATCCCACCTCAGGCCCCTTTTCCTCCACAATCCACCTCCAGCTCCCTCTCCATCCACAATCCACCTCTAGCCCCCCTCCCATCCTCCCACAATCAACCTCCAGTCTCCTCTTCCCGTCATACAATCCACCTCAAGCTCCCTCTCCCTCCCACAATCCACCTCCAGCCCCCCCTCTCCATTCACAATACACCTCCAGCCACCTCTTCCCTCCCCAATCCCACTCCAGCCCCCTCTCCCTCCACAATCCACCTCTCCAGCCCCCTCTCACCCCACAATCCATCTCAAGCTCCAGTCCCTCGCACAATCCAGCCTCCAGCACCCTCTTCTCCCACAATCCACCTCAGCCCGCCTCCTCCCTCCGCATAATCCACCTCAACCCTCTCTCCCTCCACAATATCCAACCTCCTCAGCCCCCTCTCCCTCCCACAATCACGTCCAGCCCCCTCTCACTCCCACAATCCATCTCCATCCCCCTAGTCCCTCTCAACAATCCAACTCCCAGCTCCCTCTGTCTCCCCACAATCCACCTCCACTCTCTCTCCCCTTCCCACAATCCACCACTAACCCCTCGATCTCCTCCCACAATCCACCGCCAACCACTCTCCCTCATACAATCCACCTCAAGCCCCCGCTCCCACAATCCACCTCCAGCCCCCTCTAACCTCCCACAATCCACCCCCAAGCCCCTTTTCCTCCCACAATCAACCTCCAGTCTCCTCTCCTCTACAATCCACCACTAGCACCCTCTCCCTCCCTACAATCCACCTCCAGCCCCCTCTCTTTCTCCTCCCAAATCCCCTACCAGCCCCCTCTCCCCTCCCGACAATCCCACCCCAGCCCCCCTCTCCCTCCCACAATCAACCTCCAGTCTCCTCCTCCCCTTCAATCCACCTAAAGCTCCCTCTCCCCTCCCACAATCCCCACCTCCAGCCCCCACGCCCTCCCACAATCAGCCTCCAGTCTCCTCCCCACTTAAAATCCACTTTCAAGCTTCCCTCCTCCCTCCCACAATCCACCTCCAGCCCCCTCTCCCTCCCAGCAATCCCCTTCCAGCCCCTCTCCCTCCCACAATCCAACTCCAGCTCCCTCTGACTCCCACAAATCCACCTCCAGCCCCCTCTCCCTCCCACAATCCACCTCTAACCCTCTCTCCTCCCACCAATCCAACCGCCAACCACTCTTCCCCATACAATCCACCTCAAGCCCCCGCTCCCAAAATCCACCTCCAGCCCCCCTACCTCCCACAATCACCCCAAGCCCCCCCCTTTTCCTCACCACAATCCACCTCCACTCCCCCTCTCCATCCCATAATCCAGCCTTTAGCCCCCGTCTCCCTCCCACAATCACCCTCCAGTCTCCTCTTCCTCTTATACAATCCACCTCTAGCTCCTCTCCCCCCACAATCCGTCCAGCCCCCTCTCCCTCCCCATAATCCCCTTCCAGCCCCCTCTCCCGTCCCACAATCCACCGCCAGCCCCCTCTCCCTCCACAATCAGCCTCCAGTCTCCCTCTCCCTCTTTCATCCAAGACCTCAAGCTCCCTCTCCCTCCCACAATCCACCTCCAGCCCCCACTCCCTCCCACAATCAGCCTCCAGTCTCCTCTCCCTCTTACAATCACCTCAAGCACCCTCTCGCCTCCCACAATCCACTTCCAGCCCCCTCCCCTCCCCAATCCCCTTCCAGCCCGGCGCTCTCCCTCCCACATTCCCCTCCAGCCGCCCCCCCCCCACAATCAACCTGCACCCCCTCTATCCCTCCCTAAAAACACCTCAACCCCTCTTCAATCCCACAATCGAACCTCCTCGCCCTCTCCGCTCCCATAATCCACCTCCAGCCCCCCTCCCTCCCACAATCTCCACCTCCAGCTCCCACTCCCTCACCACAATCCATCCGCCCAGCCCCCTCTCCCTCCCACAACCCACGTCCAGCTCCTTCTCCTCCCCCCCACAGTCCACTTCCAGCACCCTCTCCCTCCCACAATCCACCTCCAGCTCCTTCTCCCACCCAAATCCACCTCCAGGCCCCCTCTCCTGCCTCCCACAATCCACCTCCAGGCTCCCTCTGCCCTCCACAGCTCCCACTTCTCAGCCCTCTCTCCCTCCCACAACCCACCTCCCGTCCCCTTTCCTTAACGAAATCTCACCTCCAGTCCCTTCCATCCCACAATCACCTCCACCCCCGTTTCCTCCTTCCCAAAATCACCTCCAGCTCCTTCTCCCTTCCAAAAATCCACCTAGATCCCCCACGTTCTCCCACAAGGTCACCTCATCCCGAATTTGACTGGGAAACTTGCCTCCAGTCTTACCTCAAACCACACTAGCCACCAAACTCTATGCTGCAAGTAGGGAGGGAGGTAGGGGAGGAGGGAGGAAAGTGGGGAGTGAGGGAGGGGCAGAGAGTGGAAGAAGTCAGGGCGAGGGATTAAGAAGCCTGGGAAAAGATTGCTTCTTGGAGAGTTAGCTTCCCATCTCTAGGTAAATGAGAGAGTCGAGACGTGCATGGTCAGGTGACCACAAGACCAGAGTGAGGAGTGATGATGGTGAGGAGTGATGATGGTGCGGGAGTGATGATGGTGAGGAGTGATGATGGTGAGGAAGTGATGGATGGTGAGATGAAGATGGTGAGGGAGTGATGTGGCGAGGGAGTGTGATATGTGAAGAATGAGGATGGTGAGGGAGTAATGATGGTGAGAGAGTGAGGAAGGGAAGGAGAAAATGATGGTGAGGAAGGGATGATGGTGAGGGAAGTGATGATGTTGAGGGAGTGATGATGGTGATAGAGTGAGATGGTGAGAAGTGATGACGGGGAGGGAGGTGAGGAAGGTGAGGGAGTGGATGATGGTGAGAGTGAGGATGGTGAGGAAGTGATGATGGTGAGAGAGTGAGGATGGTGAAGGAGTAATGATAATGAGGGAGGATGAATGTTGAAGTGAGTGAAGATGGTGAGGGAGTGATGATGGTGATAGATTAGGATGTTGAGGAAGTGATGATGGTGAGGGAGTGATGATGGTGAGGGAGTGATTGATGGTGAAGGAGTGAGGATGGTGAGGGAGTAATGATGGTGAGTGTGATATGGTGAGGAGTGATGATGGCGGAGGGAGTGAATGATGGAGAGGGAGTGATGAGGTGAGGGAGTGATGATGGTGAGGAGTGATGATGGTGGATGGAGTGTTGATGGTGATAGAGTGATGATGGTGGGAGGAGTGAAGATGGAGAGGGAGTGGATGATGGAGTAGGGAGATATGGTGAGGAAGTGATGATGCTGAGGGAGTGGATGATGGTTAAGAGTGAGATGAGAGAGAGTGATGATGGTGAGGGAATGATGATTTGAGTGAGTGATGATGGTGAAAGATGAGGATGGTGAGGAGTTATGAGTGAAGGAGAGATAAAGGAGAGTGAGTGATGATGTGAGTGATGATGGTGAGGGAGTTATTGATGGTGAAGGAGTGATGATGGAGAGGAGTCATGACGTGAAGGAGTGATGATGGTGAGGAAGTGATGATGGTGGATGTAGTGATGATGGTGAGGGAGTATGATGGTGAGAATGATGATGGTGATGAGTGGATGATGGGGAGGGGAGTGGTGGGTTAGGGATGATGATGAGGAGTGAGATGGTGGAGGAGTTAAAATGGTGAGGGAGTGATGTGGTGAGTGAAGATTGAGACAGAGTGATGATGTGTGTTGGAGTGATGATTGTGATGTAGTGATGATGGTGAAGGAGTGTGGATGGTGAGAGTAACGATGGTGAGGGGTGATTGATGATGAGGACGTATGATGGTGAGGGAGTGATAATGGAGAGGGAGTGATGGTGGTGAGAGTGATGATGTCGAGAAGTGATGAGCGTGAGGGAGTGATGATGTAGGGAGTATATGGTGAGGGAGTGATGATGGTGAGGGAGTGATGATGGTGAGGGAGTGATGATGGTGAGGGAGTGATGTTGGTGAGAGAGTATGATGATGTGAGGGAGTGATGATGGAGAGGAGTGATTATGGTGAGGAGGGATGAGGTGAGGGAGTGAGATGGAGAGGATTGATATGGTGAGGAGTGATGATGTGAGGGGAATATGAATGTGAGGAGTGATGATTGTGAAAGAGGAGGATGGTGAGGGAGTGATGAATGGTGAGGAGAGATAAAGAGAGTGATGATGATGGTGAGTGATGATGGTGAGTTGATGATGTGAGGAGTGATGATGGTGAAGGAATGATGATGGAGAGGGAGTGATGACGGTGAAGAGTGATGATGGTGAGTAAGTGATGATGGTAGAGTGAGTGATGATGGTGAGGGAGTATGATCTGAGGGAGTGATGATGGAGAGGGAGCGACGAATGGTGAAGGATTGATTATGGTGAGGAGTTATGATGGTGAGGGAGTTTTATAATGTGAGGAGTGATAATGTGATGATGATGGTGAATAGTATTATGGTGAGGAGATAAAGATGGTGATGGAGTGATGATGGTGAAGGAGTGAAGATGGAGAGGAGTATCGATGGTGAGTGGGGTGATGATGATGAGGAAGTGATGATGGTGATGGAGTGATGATGGTGAGGGAGTTGATGAGTGGTGAGGTAGTGATGATGGAGGTAGCGAGTGGATGATGTGAGGAGTGATGATGGTGAGGGAGTGATGATGGTGAGGAGTGATGAAGGTGAGGGAGTGATGATGGTGAAGAGTGATGATGGTGAGGGTGTGGATGATGGTGAGGGAGTGATGATGGGAGGGAGTGGAGATGGTTGAGGAGTGATGATGGTGAGAGAATGATTAGTAGTGAATGATGATGGTGATGAGTGTGATGGTGAGAGAGTGATTATGGTGAAGAGTGATATGTGAGGGAGTGATGATGTGAGGGAGTGATGATGGTGAAGGAGTGATGATAGAGAGGAGTGATGACAGGTGAGGGATTGAGGGAATGGTGAGGAATGATGATGGTGAGGGAGTGATGATGGTGAGGGGGAGTGATAATGTGAGGAGTGATGGGTTGGTGAGGAAGTGATGATTGTAAGAGAGAGGATGATGGTGAGGGCGATGATGGGAGAAGTGATGATGGTGAAGGAGTGATGATGGTGAGGGAGTGATGATGTGGGAGAGTGATGATGGTGAGGGAGTGATGATGTGGGAGTGATGATGGTGAGGGAGTGATGATGGTGATGGAGGAAGATAGTTAGGAGTGATGAAAGTGGGGGAGTGATGATGGTGAGGATTGATGATGGTGAGGGATGTGATATGGTGTGGGAGGTGCGATGATGGTGAGGGTTGATGATGGTGTGGTGAGTGATGATGGTGAGAGAATGATTAGTTAGTTAATGTTGATGGTGATGGAGTGATGAGGTGAGAGAGTGATGATGGTGAGGAGTGATTATGGTGAGGGAGTGATGATTGTGAAGGAGTGATGATAGAAGTGAGTGTGACGATGAGGGAGGAGGATGGCGAGGAGTGATATGGTGAGGAGTGATGAAGGTGAGGGTAATGATGGGAGGGAGTGATATGGTGAAGGAGGGAGGATGTGAGGGATATGATGGTGAGGGGTGATGATGATGAGGAAGTGGATGTTGTGAGAGTGTGATAATGGTGAGGAGTGATGTGGTGAGGAGTAATGATGGTGAGGGAGTGATGATGGTGAAGGAGGAGGAGGGTGTGGAGTTTTGTTGGGGAGGGTGATGAGGTTGAGGTTTGTTGATGGGGAGGGAGTGATAATGGTGAGGGATGATGGGGGGAGGGAGTGATGATGGTGAGTGAGTGATGATGTGAGGAGCGGATGATGGTGAGGAGGATGTGGGTATGGAGTGATGATGGTGAGGAGTGTGATGGTGGGAGAGTGATGATTTTGTGATAGTGAATGGATTGGGAGGAAGGGATGATGGTGAGGGAGTGATGAGGGTAGGAGTGATGAGAGATAGGGAGGTGATGATATGAGGGAGTGAATGATGGTGAGTGGAGTTGTGATGGTGTGGAGACATGATGTGAGGACTGATGAGGATAGGGAGCGTGATGGTGAGGGACTGATGATGGTGAGGGAGTGATGATGGTGAAGATCTGATAGTGATGGAGTGATGATGGGAGGGAGTGATGATGGTGAGGAGTGATGACGGTGAGGGAGTGATGATGGTGAGGGAGGGATGATGGTGAGGATGATGATGGTATTTGAATAATGGTGGAGGGAGTGATGATGGTGAGGGAGTGATGACGGTGAGAAGAGATAGTGATGGTGAGTGGGAGGATGATGGTGAGGAGAGAGATGATTGAGGGAGTGATGATGGTGAGGAAGTGATGAGGGAGGGAGTGATGATAGTGAGGGGAGTGATTGGGTGAGGGGGTGTGGGGTGAAAAGAGTGATATGGTGGAGTGATGGTTGGGGGTGAGGGATTGGATGATGAGTGAGTATTGACGGGTGAGGGACTGATGAAGTGAGGACTGAATGATATGAGGAGTGATGATAGTGAGGAGTTGATGATGGTGGAGGGAGTGATGGATGGTGAGGGAGTGATGAAGGTGAAGGAGTGATGGGGTGAGAGAGTGATGGGGAGAGGAGTGATAGATGGTGAAGAGTGATGATGGTGAAGAGAGTGATGAATGATGAGTTAGTGTTGGTAGTGGGATGACGGAGTGATGATGGTGAGGAATGTGATTATGGTGAGGAGTGTGATGGTGTTTGAATGATGATGGAGAGGGAGTGAGATGGTTGTGGGAGTGTTGATGGTGAGAGAGTGATGATGGTGAGGAGTGATGATGTGAGGGGAGTGATGATGGTGAGGAAGTGAGATGCGAAGAGAATGATGATGGTGAGGGAGTTGATGATGGTGAGGGAGTGATGGGTGAGGGGAGTACTGGGGTGAGGAGTGATGATGGTGAAGGAGTGATGGTGGGAGTGAGTGATGATGATGAGGGAGTGATATGGTGAGGAGTGATGATGATAGGAGTGATGATGGTAAGGGAGTGGATGATGGTGATATGATGGTAGGGCGTGATGATGGTAAGGGAGTGATGAATGTTGAATGAGTGATGATGTGAGGAGTGAAATTTGAGAGAGCTGATGATAGTGTGAAGCACGATGGTGAGGAGTGAATGAGGTGAGAGGATGATGATGGGAGGGAGTGATGGGGTGAGGGAGTGAAAGAATGTGAGGAATGATGAAGTGAAGGAGTGATGATGGTTAAGGAGTAGTGATAATGAGAGAGTGATTATATGAGGCAGTGATGATGTGAGGAATGATGAATGCGAGGGAGTGATGATGGTGAGAAATGATGATGGTGAGGAGTGATGATGGTGAGGAATGATGATGGTGAGGGAGTGATGATGGCGAGGGAGTGATGATGTGAGGAAGTATGATGTTAGGGAATGATGATGCGAGGATTGATGATGGGAGGTAGTGATGATGGTGAGGGAGTGATGAGAGTGAGTGAGTGATGAATGAGGGGAAGTGATGGTGGTGGGAGTGTTGGGGTGAAGGGAGTGATGGTGTGAAATGATGATGGTGAGGGAGATGCTGATTTTGTGGATGAGAGTTTGAGTGTGTGATGGGGTAGGAGTAATGATGGTGAGGGAGTGATGGGGTAGGGGGTGAGGTGTGCAGATGTGAGGGTGGTGATGGTGATGATGATGATGATAAAGGAGTGAGGAAGTGATTGAGTGATGGGGTGAGGGAGTGATGGGGTGAGGATTGATGAGATAGGATGAAGATGGTGAGAAAGTGATGATAGTGAAAAAAGTGAATGATGGTGAGGGGTGATGATGGTGAGTGAGTGCTGATGTTGAGGGAAGTGATGGTGTGAGGGAGTGATGGGGGAGGGAGTGAAGTGCTGAGGGAGTATGATAGTGAGGGAAGTGATGGGGTGAGGGAGTGATGGTGAGGGAGTGATGGGGTGAATGAGTGATAATGGTGAGGGAGTAGATGAGATGGTGGAGTGATGGGGAGAGGGAGTGATTATGGTGAGGGTGTGATGGGGTGAGGGAGTGATGGGGTGAGGGAATGATGGTTTGAGGGAGTGATGAAGTGAGGGAGTGATGGGGTGTGGGAGTAATGATGGTGAGGGAGTGATGGGGTGAATGAGATGATGATGGTGAGGGAGTAATGATGGTGAGTGATTGGGTGAAGTAGTGATGGAGTGAGGGAGTGATGGGGTGGGGAGTGATGGGGTGAGGGAGTGATGGTGAGGGTGTGATTGTAGGGGGGATGGAGTGATGGGAGTGAGGGAGTGATGATGGTTAGGGAATGATGGGGTGAGGGAGAGTGATGGGGTGAGGGAGTGATGATGGTGATTGTGTGATGGGGTGAGGGGAGCGATAGGGTGAGGGAGTATTGATGGTGAGGGAGTGATGGGTGAGGGAGGTATGATGGTGAGGGAGTGGATGAGGTGAGGGAGTGATGATGGTGAGGGTGTGTGGGGTGAGGGAGTGATGGGGTGAGGGAGTAATGATGGTGAGGGAGTATGGGTGAGGGAGTAATGATGGTGAGGAAGTGATGGGGTGAGGGAGTTTTTTTTTTTTTTTTTTTTTTTTTTTTTTTTTTTTTTTTTTTTTTTTTTTTTTTTTTTTTTTTTTTTTTTTTTTTTTAATGATGGTGGGAATGCGGGGTGAGTAGTGTGGGGCGGGGAGTGATGAGGTGAGGAGTGTGGGCGAGGGAAGTGATGGGGTGAGAATGGAGAACTAGATGTGACACGATAGGGACGTACAAAATCCTAAACAGGGGGGAAAAAAACAAGGCGGGCTCCCCAAATAAAAAA
>NC_069414.1:19334876-19397378 GCF_026875155.1 Cherax quadricarinatus | reverse complement strand
TAAAACTAGTATAGTTCTGCCTCCACTACATGTGTGTGTGTGTGTGTGTGTGTGTGTGTGTGTGTGTGTGTGTGTGTGTGTGTGTGTGTGTGTGCGTTTTCCAATTGTGACCCCTTATTTCTGTGTCCCTTCTCTGGAACATCCTGTCTTTATCCACCTTGTCAATTCCTCGCAGTATTTCGCATGTCGTTACCATGTCTCCCCTAACCCTCCTGTCCTCTAGTGCCGTCAGGTCGATTTTCTTTCAGCTTTCATCGTTGGACATTCCCCTTAGCTCTGGAACTAGTCTTGTTGCAAACCTTTGCATTTTCTCTAATTTCTTGACGCGCTTGACCAGGTGTGGGTTCCAAACTGGTGCTGCATACTTCAGTATGGGTCTGACGTACACGGTGTACAGTCTTGAACGATTCCTGAGGTATCGGAACGCTATTCTCAAGTTTGCCAGGAGCCCATATGTTGCAGCAGTTATCTGGTTGACGTGCGTTTCAGGAGATATGCTTGGTATTATACTTACCCCAAGATCCTTTCCCTTGAGTGAAGTTTGTAGGATCTGGCCCCCATAGATTGTACTCCGTCTGTGATCTTCTTTGCCCTTCCCCAATCTTCATGGCTTTGCACTTCGTGGGGTTGAACTCCAGGAACCAGTTGCTGTACCAGGCCTGCAGCCTGTCCAGTTCCTTTGTAGTTCTGCCTGGTCCTCGTCCAAATGAATTTTTCTCATCAACTTCACATCATCTGCAAACAGGGACACTTGATTCTATTCCTTCTGTCATGTCGTTCACAAATACCAGAAGCAGCACCGGTCCTAGGACTGTTCCCTGTGACACCCCGCTTGTTACAAGCGCCCACTGTGACACCTCACCACGTACCATGACTCGCTGTTGTCTTCCTGACAGGTATTCCTGATCCATTGTAGTGCCTTCAGTGTTATCGCTGCTTGGTCCTCCAGCTTTTGCATTAATCTCCTGTATGGAACTGTGTCAAGAAAATGCAATCTACCCACCCCTCTCTCTCTCTTGTCTTTCTGCCATCACCCTGTCATAGAACTCCAGTAGGTTTGTGACACAGGATTTCCCGTCCATGAAACCATGCTGGCTGTCGTTGATAAGCTCATTGCTTTCTAGATGCTCTACCACTCTTTTCCTGACAATTTTCTCCGTGACATTGCATATTATACACGTCAGTGACACTGGTCTGTAGTTTAATGCTTCGTGTATGTTTCCTTTTTTAAAAATTGGGACTACATTTCCTGCCTTCCATACTTCCGGTAGTCGCACTGTTTCGATAGATGTGTTTGAAGATAGTTGTTAGTGATACAAAAAGCGTTCCTGCTCCCACTCTCAGGTCCCATGGAGAATTGTTTTCTGGCCCCATCGCCTTCAAGTTATCTATCTCGCTTAACAGAATCTTTACTTCTTCCTCGGTTGTAAGTATTGTGTCCATCACTTGATGGTGTACCCCACCTCTCCGCCTTCCTGGAGTCCTTTCTGTCTCCTCTGTGAATGTTTCTTTGAATCTCATGTTGAGCTCCCCAAATACTTTGCAGTCATTTTTTGTGGCCTCCCCTCCTTCCTTCCTCAGCCTGATTACCTGGTCCTTGACTGTTGTTTTCCTCCTGATGTGGCTGTACAACAGCTTTATGTCAGATTTGGTTTTCGCTGCTATGTCATTCTCGTATTGTCTTTGGGCCTCCCTTCTTACCTGTGCATATTCATTTCTGGCTCTACAACTGCTCTCCTTATTCACCTGGGTCCTTTGCCTTCTATTCTTCTTACATTCTCTAGCACACTTGATTTTGGCCTACCTGCACCTTTGGGTGAGAAATGGGCTCATCCTGGTTTTTTCTTTATTCCTATTACCCTTGGGTACAAACCTCTCTTCAGCTTCTTTGCATATTGTTTCCACATATTCCATCATCTCATTTACTGACTTCCCTGCCAGTTCTCTTTCTCAATGAACCCTGTCCAAGAAGTTCCTCATGCCTGCGTAGTCCCCTTTCTTGTAGTATAGCTTCATTCGTCCGGCCCTTCCTGCTCTGCCCTCCACCTGTAACTCTACTATGTATTCGAAGCTCGGAACCACATGATAACTGGTCCCAAGGGGTCTTTCACATGTGATGTCCTCAATATCTGCACTACTAAAGGTGAATACTAGGTCCAGTCTCGCTGGTTCATCCTCTTCTCTCTCTCTGGTAGTGTCCCTTACGTGTTGGTACATGAGATTTTCCAGTACCACCTCCATCATCTTAGCCCTCCACATTTCTTGGCCCCCCATGAGGCTCCAAGTTCTCCCAATCGATTTCCTTGTGGTTGAAGTCACCCATGATCAGTAGTTTTGCACTGCTCGCATGAGTCTTTCTGGACACTTCAACCAGTGGGTCAACCATCATCATACTCTTGCCTTGGCCTCCTGCTGTTCTATGATGGGTTATACATCACAGCAATTACCACTTTGGGACCTCCAGACTGAAGCGTTCCTGTTATGTATTCTCTTGCTTCTCCTCTCCTCTCTCCAGCTCATCAAAATCCCATCGGTTTTTGATCAGCAGTACCACTCCTCCACCCCCTCTGTTCCCTCTGTCTCTCTTCAGGATCTGATATCCCGTTGGAAAGATGGCATTTGTTATCATGCCTGTGAGCTTGGTTTCTGTGAGGGCTATGATGGCTGGTGATGCCTTTTGGACTCTCTCGTGCCACTCCTCCCACTTATTCGTTATTCCATCAGCGTTGGTGTACCATACCTTCAGTGTGTGTGTGTGTGTGTGTGTGTGTGTGTGTGTGTGTGTGTGTGTGTGTGTGTGTGTGTGTGTGTGTGTGTGTGTGTGTGTGTGTGTGTGTGTGTATCTTAGCAATAAACCCTGGCCTCAACCCTGTTTTCGTGACCAGAATTCTGGACACCGGTCGTAAGAGACCTCCCATGTAGTCCCGTGCTTACCTGCCTCCCAGATGTCCCACTCACCCACGTACAGGGGTGAAGTGCCTAACAGTTGGGTAACAACTTTCAGTAAATGTACGATAGACTTAATGCTCGAAAAACACTTAAGGAAATTGAAAAAAAAGCAACGAGCGTTCAATTATTGCTCTCCCAGGAGCACACTGTGAGGGCAACTTATGCTGAACACAGCTAGAACGCCGAGGGGGCGTTGACCCCTGAAACCCTCTTCAGGTATACTCCAGGTATTATCATTATTTATATTTATATAATATTATTATTATTATTTCGATTTTTGATATGGTCATTATTATTGAGGAAACGTTTCGCCACACAGTGGCTTCATCAGTCCATACAAAGGAGAATAGTGAAGAACAGGAGGAGAATGAAGTAATCAGTCCCTCAACCTTGAGTCGATGTAGTCATTATTATTATTATTATTATTATTATTATTATTATTATTATTATTATTATTATTATTATTATTATTCGGTAAAAAAAGAGGCAAGGAGTAAGAAAAGCTTATAAGACGAGAAAGAAAAAATCAAGAAAGGAAAAAAGAGGACAAACAAAGAAGAAGAGAAAGACAAATAACCGAATCACACGTTATTAATGAAATAACCAAACTTAATAATAATAATAACAACAATAATAATAATAATAATAATAATAATAATAATAATAATAATAATAATAATAATAATAATAATGATGATAATAATAATTAAACTTAATGAGCAGGTACTTGAACCAGCAACAGGTAATTGAACCAGCAACAGGTACTTGAACCAGCAACAGGTAATTGGACCAGTAACAGGTACTTCAACCAGCAACAGGAGTGAACCTCCCTGAACCAGTCTCCTCCAGAAGTCTCCTTAAACACATCTTTAAGACTTGCTTCTGAGATTTGCTTCTGAGATTTGCTTCTGAGACTTGCTTCTGAGACTTGCCTCTGAGACTTGCCTCAGAGACTTGCTTGTGAGACTTGCTTGTGAGACTTGTTTCTAAGACTTGCTTCTCAGACTTGCTTTTCAGACCTGCTTCTCAGACTTGCATCAGAGACTTGCTTCTGAGATTTGCTTCAGAGACTTGCTTCTCAGACTTGCTTCTTAGACTTGCTTCAGAGACTTGCTTCAGAGACTTGCTTCTCAGACTTGCTTCAGAGACTTGCTTCTCAGACTTGCTTCTTAGACTTGCTTCAGAGACTTGCTTCAGAGACTTGCTTCTGAGACTTGCTTCAGAGACTTGCTTCAGAGACTTGCTTCTGAGACTTGCTTCAGAGACTTGCTTCAGAGACTTGCTTCAGAGACTTGCTTCTGAGACTTGCTTCAGAGACTTGCTTCTGAGATTTGCTCCTAAAACTTGATCCTGAGACTTACTTCTGAGACATGCTTCAGAGACTTGCTTCTCAGACTTGCTTCAGAGACTTGCTTCAGAGACTTGCTTCAGAGACTTGCTTCTGAGATTTGCTTCAGAGACTTGCTTCAAAGACTTGATTCAGAGACTTGCTTCTGAGACTTGCTTCAGAGACTTGCTTCTGAGACTTGCTTCAGAGACTTGCTTCAAAGACTTGCTTCAGAGACTTGCTTCTGAGACTTGCTTCAGAGACTTGCTTCTGAGACTTGCTTCAGAAACTTGCTTCAAAGACTTGCTTCAGAGACTTGCTTCTGAGACTTGCTTCAGAGACTTGGTTCTGAGACCTGGTTCAGAGACTTGCTTCAGAGACTTGCTTCTGAGACTTGCTTCTGAGACTTGCTTCAGAGACTTGCTTCTGAGACTTGCTTCAGAGATTTGCTTCAGAGACTTGCTTCAGAGACTTGCTTCTCAGACTTGCTTCAGAGACTTGCTTCAGAGACTTGCTTCAGAGACTTGCTTCTGAGACTTGCTTCAGAGACTTGCTTCAAAGACTTGCTTCAGAGACTTGCTTCTGAGACTTGCTTCAGAGACTTGCTTCTGAGACTTGCTTCAGAGACTTGCTTCAGAGATTTGCTTCAGAGACTTGCTTCAGAGACTTGCTTCAGAGATTTGCTTCAGAGACTTGCTTCAGAGACTTGCTTCAGAGACTTGCTTCAGAGACTTGCTTCTGAGACTTGCTTCAGAGACTTGCTTCTGAGACTTGCTTCAGAGACTTGCTTCAGAGACTTGCTTCAGAGATTTGCTTCTGAGACTTGCTTCAGAGATTTGCTTCAGAGACTTGCTTCAGAGACTTGCTTCAGAGAACTTGCTTCAGAGACTTGCTTCTGAGACTTGCTTCAGAGACTTGCTTCTGAGACTTGCTTCAGAGACTTGCTTCAGAGACTTGGTTCAGAGACTTGCTTCTCAGACTTGCTTCAGAGATTTGCTTCAGAGACTTGCTTCAGAGACTTGCTTCAGAGACTTGCTTCAGAGACTTGCTTCAGAGACTTGCTTCTGAGACTTGCTTCAGAGACTTGCTTCTGAGACTTGCTTCAGAGACTTGCTTCAGAGACTTGCTTCAGAGATTTGCTTCTGAGACTTGCTTCAGAGATTTGCTTCAGAGACTTGCTTCAGAGACTTGCTTCAGAGACTTGCTTCAACTTTACTGAGGATGTACTCGAGAGTGCTCAAGTGTCTTCTTAGACGCCTTTCTTTACACACGTCCTCGTGCAGGCCAGTACTCTAGTACTCGTGTGCTCTTGTGCTCATGTGTTCTTGTACTCGTGTGCTCTAGTACTCGTGTATTCTTGTATTCTTGTACTCGTGTGCTTTTGTACTCTTGTACACTAATATTCTTGTACTCTAGTACTCCTGTGCCCAATACTCTTGCACTCGCGTGCTCTTGTACTCGCATTCTCTTGTACTCATGTATTCTAATACTCGTTTGCTCTTGTACTCGTGTACTTTAGTACTCTTGTATACTAATATTCTTGCACTCTAGTACTCTTGTGCCCAATACTCTTGCACTCGCGTGCTCTCGTACTCGCGTTCTCTTGTACTCATGTACTCTAGTATTCTAGTACTCGTGTGCTCTTGTACTCGTGTACTCTAGTACTCTTGTACACTAGTATTCTTGTACTCTGGTACTCTTGTGCTATAGTACTCTTGTATTCATGTACTCATCTACTTGTGTAATATAGTACTCTTATACTACTGTACTCTTGTACTAGTGCATTCTAGTACTCTTGTACTATTGTACTTTTGTATTCTTGTACTTTAGTACTCTTGTACTGGCTTCCACCTTCACCTCACCTTCAAGAAGTGTAATGATGACAGAGTTCTTGATTCGAGGTATTTAGAGCTCTCATTCCCTTGGATCGAAACAATCCCCGGTCTCTATACAACCCCTGCGAGCTTAGCGCTTCCGCGTAAATTCCGTCCACACACACCTGCCGTTCGTGTATACGTGCGTACAGACGCACGCATAGGGCAGCAAATGCAGCACACAACTTTAAGAATAGGTACGGCAGGGCCCATGAGGTGAGAAATTGGCGAGCCCTGTTATGTGTATCTTGGAAACGGAGCCAGAAGCTGCGATTCGACCCCTCTCTACCAGGAATGGGTGAGCACATACCTGCAAAATATCAGATGTGCTGAAATATTCACCAACCCACTCAGTTATCCACCCACTCAGTTATCCACCCACTCAGTTATCCACCCACTCAGTTATCCACCCACTCGGTTATCCACCCACTCGGTTATCCACCCACTCAGTTATCCACCCACTCAGTTATCCACCCACTCAGTTATCCACCCACTCAGTTATCCACCCACTCGGTTATCCACCCACTCGGTTATCCACCCACTCGGTTATCCACCCACTCGGTTATCCACCCACTCGGTTATCCACCCAATCGGTTACCCACCCACTCAGTTATCTTCCATTGAGAGGTTCACATTATCAAAGAACCTGCCTTGATGGGGTTCACATAAGAACATAAGAAAGGAGGAACACTGCAGAAGGCTTGTTGGCCCATACTGGGTAGGTCCTTAACAATCCTTCCTACTAACAAAATATTTGCCCATGACTGTAGGTGAATGGTTTAGAGAACCGACAGGTTGATAAATCAGAAACATGTGCAACTCTTGGGTATTTTTATTGAGGAAACGATTAGCCACACAGTGACTTCATCAGTCCATACAAAGGAGAATCGTGAAGAACAGGAGGAGAATGAGGTAATCAGTCCCTCAACCTTGAGTCGAGCTGTAAAATAACTGCTGGACTTCTGTTGCTCACACTTCTAGATATAAATCCCAGTAATCTGTTTGCTTTGTTACGTACGCTTATTAACGTTGCTGCTTACCATAACCCCCAAATCTTTTTCGCAATCTGTATGGCTAAGTTATACGTTATTTAACTGATAAGTACTAGGGTTAGGGACACTCCCGAGCTTCAGAACCTTGCATTTATCTACATTGAACTGCATCTGCTACTTTTCTGACCACAAACTTTGTCTAAATCCTCCTGAAGTTCCATGATATTTAAGTTTGAATCAATTATCCTACCTATCTTTGTGTCATCAGCGAATTTGCTCATTTTTTTTTTTCATCACACTGGCCGACTCCCACCAAGGCAGGGTGGCCCGAAAAAGAAAAACCCTCACCATCATTCACTCCATCACTGTCTTGGCAGAAGGGTGCTTTACACTACAGTTTTTAAACTGCAACATTCACACCCCTCCTTCAGAGTGCAGGCACCGTACTTCCCATCTCCAGGACCCAAGTCCGGCCCGCCGGTTTCCCTGAATCCCTTCATAAATGTTACTTTGCTCACACTCCAACAGCACGTCAAGTATTAAAAACCATTTGTCTCCATTCACTCCTATCAAACACTCTCACGCATGCCTGCTGGAAGTCCAAGCCCCTCGCACACAAAACCTCCTTTACCCCCTCCCTCCAACCCTTCCTAGGCGACCCCTACCCCGCCTTCCTTCCACTACAGACTGATACACTCTTGAAGTCATTTCTGTTTCGCTCCATTTTCTCTACATGTCCGAACCACCTCAACAACCCTTCCTCAGCCCTCTGGACAACAGTTTTGGTAAATCCCGCACCTCCTCCTAACTTCCAAACTACGATTCTCTGCATTATATTCACACCACACATTGCCCTCAGACATGACATCTTCACTGCCTCCAGCCTTCTCCTCGCTGCAACATTCATCACCCACGCTTCACACCCATATAAGAGCGTTGGTAAAACTATACTCTCATACATTTCCCCTCTTTGCCTCCAAGGACAAAGTTCTTTGTCTCCACAGACTCCTAAGTGCACCACTCACTCTTTTTCCCTCATCAATTCTATGATTCACTCATCTTTCATAGACCCATCCGCTGACACGTCCATCCCAAATATCTGAATACGTTCAACCTAATCCATACTCTCTCCCTCCAATCTGATATTTCAATCTTTCATCACCTAATCTTTTTGTTATCCTCATAACCTTACTCTTTCCTGTATTCACCTTTAATTTTCTTCTTTTGCACACCCTACCAAATTCATCCACCAATCTCTGCAGCTTCTCTTCAGAATCTCCCAAGAGCACAGTGTCATCAGCAAAGAGCAGCTGTGACAACTCCCACTTTGTGTGAGTTCTTTATCTTTTAACTCCACGCCTCTTGCCAAGACCCTCGCATTTACTTCTCTTACAACCCCATCTATAAATATATTAAACAACCACGGTGACATCACACATCCTTGTCTAAGGCCTACTTTTACTGGGAAAAAATTTCCCTCTTTCCTACTACTCTAACTTGAGCTCACTATCCTCGTAAAAAAAATCTTCACTGCTTTCAGTAACCTACCTCCTACACCATACACTTGCAACATCTGCACATTGCCCCCCTATCCACCCTGTCAACGCCTTTTCCAAATCCATAATGCCACAAAGACCTCTTTAGCCTTATCTAAATACTGTTCACTTATATGTTTCACTGTAAACACCTGGTCCACCACCCCCTAACCTTTTCCCAAAACCTCCCTTTTTCATCTGCTATCCTATTCTCCGTCTTACTCTTAATTCTTTTAATTTAACTCTACCATACACTTTACCGGGTTTACACTAAACAGACTTATCCCCCTATAATTTTTGCACTCTCTTTTATCCCTTTGCCTTTATACAAAGGAACTATGCATGCTCTCTGCCAATCCTAGGTACCTTACCTCTTCCATACATTTATTAAATAATTGCACCAACCACTCTCAAAACTATATCCCCACCTGCTTTTAACATTTCTATCTTTATCCCATCAATCCCGGCTGCCTTACCCCTTTCATTTTACCTACTGCCTCACGAACTTCCCCCCACACTCACAATGGCTCTTCCTCACTCCTACAAGATGTTATTCCTCCTTGCCCTATACACGAAATCACAGCTTCCCTATCTTCATCAACATTTAACAATTCCTCAAATATTCCCACCATCTTCCCAATACTCTAACTCTCCATTTAATAACTCTCCTCTCCTATTTTTAACTGACAAATCCATTTGTTCTCTAGGCTTTCTTAACTTGTTAATCTCACTCCAAATCTTTTTCTTATTTTCAACAAAATTTGTTGATAACATCTCACCCACTCTCTCATTTGCTCTCTTTTACATTGCTTCACCACTCTCTTAACCTCTCTCTTTTTTCCATATACTCTTCCCTCTTGCATCACTTCTACTTTGTAAAAACTTCTCATATGCTAACTTTTTCTCCCTTACTACTCTCTTTACATCATCATTCCACCAATCGCTCCTCTTCCCTCCTGCACCCACTTTCCTGTAACCACAAACTTCTGCTGAACACTCTAACACTACATTTTTAAACCTACCCCATACCTCTTCGACCCCATTGCCTATGCTCTCTTTAGCCCATCTATCCTCCAATAGCTGTTTATATCTTACCCTAACTGCTCCTCTTTTAGTTTATAAACCTTCCACCTCTCTCTTCCTGATGCTTCTATTCTCCTTGTATCCCATCTACCTTTTACTCTCAGTGTAGCTACAACTAGAAAGTGATCTGATATATCTGTGGCCCCTCTATAAACATGTACATCCTGAAGTTCTACTCAACAGTCTTTTATCTACCAATACATAATCCAACAAACTACTGTCATTTCGCCCTACATCATATCTTGTATACTTATTTATCCTCTTTTTCTTAAAATATGTATTACCTATAACTAAACCCCTTTCTATACAAAGTTTAATCAAAGGGCTCCACTATCATTTACACCTGGACACCCCAATTACCTACCACACCCTCTCTAAAAGTTTCTCCTACTTTAGCAATCAGGTCCCTACCACAATTACTCTCTCTCACTTGGTTCAAAGGCTCACTATACATTCACTTAACATCTCCCAAAATCTCTCTCTCTCCTCGATTCCTCTCTTCTCCAGGTGCATACACGCTTATTATGACCCACTTCTCGCATCCAACCTTTAATTATAATCCACATAATTCTTGAATTTACACATTCATATTCTCTTTTCTCCTTCCATAACTGATCATTTAACATTACTGCTACCCCTTCCTTTGCTCTAACTCTCTCAGATACTCCAGATTTAATTCCATTTATTTCCCCCCACTGAAACTCTCCTACCCCCTTCAGCTTTGTTTCGCTTAGAGCCAGGACATCCAACTTCTTTTCATTCATATCACTAGTAATTCCCTCATCAAGATCATTGATATATATTATAAACAACAACGGGCCCAAGACTGATCCCTGTGGAACGCCACTTGTTACAGATCCCTACTCGGATTTAACCCCATTTAAGCATACTCTCTGCTTCCTATTGGTGAGCCATGACTCGATCCATGACAGCACTTTTCCCCCAATGCCATGAGCTGCCACTTTCTTTAACAGTTTCTGGTGCGGTACTCTATCAAAAGCCTTACTAAAATCTAAATAAACAATATCGAATTCTTTACCATGATCAACGGCCTCAAAAGCTTTACTGAAGAAGGTTAATAAATTAGTTAGGCAGGAACGGCCCCTCGTGAATCCATGCTGAGTATTATTAATCAAGCTATGCTTATCGAGATGGCTTCTTATATTATCAGCTATAATTGACTCTAGTAATTTGCCTACAATTGAGGTCAGGCTTATTGGGCGGTAATTTGACGGTAAAGACTTGTCCCTTGCTTTAAAAATAGGAATTACATTAGCCATCTTCCACATATCAGACACTACACCTGTTTGAAGAGAAATATTAAAAATATTAGCCAATGGTTCACAAAGTTCCATTTTACACTCTTTAAGAACCCTTGAAAAAAGTTTATCAGGGCTCGGGGATTTATTTTGCTTCAGTCGGTCTATCTGTTTGATAACCATTTCGCTAGTGACTATGATATTGCATAATTTGTCTCCTTCAGGCCCACTATAAAAATTTATTATTGGGATATTGTTAGTGTCCTCCTGAGTGAAAACCGAGAGAAAATAATTATTAAGAACAGAGCACATTTCATTCTCGTTGTCAGTAAGGTGCCCATAGTTATTTTTAAGGGGACATATCTTATCTCTAACATTTGTTCTATAAACCTGGAAAAAACTTTTTGGGTTAGTTTTTGAATCCCTAGCAACGTTAATTTCATAGTCCCGTTTAGCTTTTCTTATCCCCTTTTTAATATCCTTCTTAATGTCAATATACCGATTCATAAGATGACTCTCACCTCTTTTGATACGACTATAAATTCCTTTTTTCTATCCTAAAAGATATTTGAGCCTATTATTCATTCATTTTGGGTCATTTCTATTCGATCTAATTTCCTTATATGGGATAAATGTCCTTTGGGCAGCATGTATTGTGTCAAGAAAGCTGTCATACTGATAGCTCTCTTCGTTACTCCAGTCTACAGATGATAAGTGTTCTCTAAGCCCATTGTAATTAATCTGCTGAGCAAAAATCTGGGACCATTACTGAGTTATTCCTACTATCATACTTCCAATCAATGCTAAAGGTAATTAATTTGTGATCGCTTGTGCCGAGTTCCTCTGTAATTTCTAAATTATTAACAAGGGTTTCCTTGTTTGCCGAAACCAAGTCAAGCAGGTTATTTACCCTTGTAGGTTCTGTCACAAACTGCTTCAAAAAACAATCCTGAACTACTTCTAAGAAGTCGTTTGATTATAAATTCCCAATCAAGAAATTCCAATCAATATGACTAATGTTAAAGTCTCTAGTCTCAAGGAACCTGACTTGATGAGGCTCACATTATCAAGGAACCTTGATGAGGTTGACATTATCAAGGAACCTTGATGAGGTTCACTTTATCAATGAACCTTGATGAGGCTGACATTATCAAGGAACCTTGATGAGGTTGACATTATCAAGGAACCTTGATGAGGTTGACATTATCAAGGAACCTTGATGAGGTTCCATTATCAAGGAACCTTGTTGAAGCTCACATTATCAAGGAACTTTGATGAGGTTCACATTATCAAGGAACCTTGATGGGGTTCACATTATCAAGGAACTTTGATGAGGTTCACATTATCAAGGAACCTTGATGGGGTTCACATTATCAAGGGAACTTGATGAGGTTCACATTATCAAGGAACCTCGATGGGTTCACATTATCAAGGAACCTTGATGAGGTTCACATTATCAAGGAACCTTGATGCGGTTCACATTATCAAGGAACCTTGATGAGGTTCACATTATCAAGAAACCTTGATGGGGTTCACATCAAGGAGCCTTGATGAGGTTCACATTATCAAGGAACCTTGATGGGGTTAACATTATCAAGGAACCTTGAAGGGGTTCACATTCCCAAGGAACCTTGATGGGGTTTACATTATCAAGGAACCTTGATGGGGTTCACATTTTCCAGGAACCTTGATGGAGTTCACATTATCAACGAACCTTGATGAGGTTCACATTATCAAGGAACCTTGATGGGGTTCACATTATCAAGGAACCTTGATGAGGTTCACATCAAGGAACCTTGATGAGGTTCACATTATCAATGAACCTTGATTGGTTTCACATTATCCAGGAACCTTGATGGGGTTCACATTATCAAGGAACCTTGATGGGGTTCACATTATCAAGGAACCTTGATGGGGTTCACATTATCAAGGAACCTTGATGGGGTTCACATTATCAAGGAACCTTGATGGGGTTCACATTATCAAGGAACCTTGATGGGGTTCACATTATCCAGGAACCTTGATGGGGTTCACATTATCAAAGAACCTTGATGGGGTTCACATTATCAAGGAACCTTGATGGGGTTCACATCAAGGAGCCTTGATGAGGTTCACATTATCAAGGAACCTTGATGGGGTTCACATTATCAAGGAACCTTGAAGGGGTTCACATTCCCAAGGAACCTTGATGGGGTTTACATTATCAAGGAACCTTGATGGGGTTCACATTATCCAGGAACCTTGATGGGGTTCACATTATCAAGGAACCTTGATGGGGTTCACATTATCAAGGAACCTTGATGGGGTTCACATTATCAAGGAACCTTGATGAGGTTCACATTATCAATGAACCTTGATTGGTTTCACATTATCCAGAAACCTTGATGGGGTTCACATTATGAAGGAACCTTGATGGGGTTCACATTATCAAGGAACCTTGATGGGGTTCACATTATCAAGGAACCTTGATGGGGTTCACATTATCAAGGAACCTTGATGGGGTTCACATTATCAAGGAACCTTGATGGGGTTCACATTATCAAGGAACCTTGTTTGGGGTTCACATTATCAAGGAACCTTGATGGGGTTCACATTGTCAAGGAACCTTGATGGGGTTCACATTATCAAGGAACCTTGATGGGGTTCACATTATCAAGGAACCTTGATGAGGCTTACATTACCCCTCTCATCTATTGTTATTAAAACCAGGGAGAAGCGCTAAACCCGAAAGGTCCAAATAGCGTCTGAAGACAGAAAGATCATGAGGTTTGATTCTATGAAGGGGAAGGTGGCTCCAGTGCCTCGGATCATGAGCATTTCACTAGCCTCCCGCCTATTCACTTAGTGGCATTCTTAATAGTGCCTGCCCGAGGGAGGGAGAGGGACGGGAGGGGTGGGAGAAGGAATGGAGAGGGAAGAGGGGTAGGAAGTATTGGGGATTGGGGAAGGGGACAGGGGAAGGGGATAGAGGAATGGGATAGGGGGAGGGGAGGACGTGACCTTTCCTCATGACTCTGATGGGTGTGTGGGTTGGAGGGTTGGAGGGGGGATGGGTGAGTTGATTAGTGGATCAATGGCTGGATGGTTGGGTGGGTGGATAGCTGCTTGGGTGGTTGGCTGGATGGGTGGAAGGCTGAATGGGTGGAAAGCTGGATGGGTGGATGGCCGGAGGGGAAGGTGGGCTTATGAGTAGCGGGGTGTAGGTGGATGAGTAGGCGGATAGGTGCACGAGTGGGTGGGTAGGGGCACGAGTGGGTGAGTAGGTACACAAGTGGGTGGGTAGGTGGATGAGTAGGTGGGTAGGTGCACGAGTGGGAGGGTAGGTGGGTGAGTGGGTGGGTAGGTGTGAGTTTTATACTGGTGCTACGTACTCAAGAGTTAGATCTAACTTATTGCTAAAAAAAAATTATTGTCAGATGAGCTTTGGTAACACAGCTACCTGGAGGGCATTCCGGGGATCAACGCCCCCGCGGCCGGTCCACGACCAGGCCTCCCGGTGGATCAGGGCCTATATACCAGGCACTGTATATAGGCCTATATAGCAGGCACTGTGCTCACCCTTAGTTCTTTCTCTGTGAATTAAGGCTGCAACTTCTCTCACAAATCTATACTCTGCGTCCGGTGTTTTTGTCCCTTCCATAGTCTTCATAACCTTACATTTGCTGGGGTTGAATTTAATCAACAATTTATCTGACCAGTTTTGCAGTTTGTACAGATTTATTTGGAACTGTTTCTTCTTATCATATATTTTTGTTGTCCTTGGTTTTACATCATCAACAAAGATACAGCTGACTCACACCCATGTAGTGTGTCGTTCAAATAAACCAAGAACAGTACTGGTCCTGATACTGATCATCTTATTCCTTATCCTCATATCAGATATAGACAGAGATATACACCACAGCACCGTATCATCCTTTGCGGATGATACTAGGATCTGCATGAGGCTGTCATCTGCTGAGGACGCGGTTAACCTCCAAGAAGATATAAACAAAGTTTTCCAGTGGGCAACGGTAAACAATATGATGTTCAATGAGGACAAATTCCAACTATTCCGTTATGGAAAACTGGAGGAGATAATAACTAGAACAGAGTATACTACAGACTCTGGCCGTACAATAGAGCGGAAAAATAATGTAAGGGACCTGGGAGTAGTAATGTCTGAGGATCTCACTTTCAAGGATCACAACAGTGCCACGATCGCACGTGCAAAGAAAATGATAGGATGGATAATGAGAACTTTCAAAACGAGAGATGCCAAGCCCATGATGATCCTTTTCAAATCACTTGTTCTCTCTAGGGCTGGAATACTGCTGTACATTAACATCTCCATTCAAAGCAGGTGAAATCGCAGATCTAGAGAGTGTACAGAGATCCTTTACTGCACGTATAAGTTCTGTCAAGCACCTTAACTACTGGGAACGCTTGGAAGCACTTGACTTGTACTCGTTGGAAACGCAGGAGGGAGAGATATATCATAATCTACACTTGGAAAATCTTGAAGGAATGGTCCCAAATCTGCACACAGAAATCACTCCCTTCGAAAGTAAAAGACTGGGCAGGCGATGCAAATGCCCCCAATAAAAAAGTAGGGGCGCCATTGGTACACTAAGGAAAACACCATAAGTGTCCGGGGCCCAAAACTGTTCAACAGCCTCCCATCAAGCATTAGGGGAATTGCCAATAAACCCCTGGCTGCATTCAAGAGAGAGCTGGACAGATACCTAAAGTCAGTGCCGGATCAGCCGGGCTGTGGCTCGTACGTTGGACTGCATGCGGCCAGCAGTAACAGCTAGTTGATCAGGCCCTGATCCATCGGGAGGCCTGGTCATGGACCGGGCCGCGGGGGCGTTGATCCCCGGAATAACCTTCAGGTAACCTCAAGGTACCCCCTTCCTTGCTACTCTTCCTCATTCTAACGTTTCTTCCCTGACAGTCACTATGTTTCTTTTCCCTAAGGTACTCTATGATTCACCGGACTGCATTTCCTGTAACTCTTGCGTGTACCACGAGATCTTGTCCCAGCCTCTTGTGGGGTACAGTATAAAGTGTTTTTTTACACTCTATGAAAATGCCATCCACCCATTTCTCTCTCTACTGTCTTACATCTATTAATTTGTCATTGAACTCCAACAGGTTAGCAAGACAAGATTTACCGTCTCTGAATACAAGCTGGTTATTGTTTATTGGAAGGGTAGGAGAGAAGAGCTGCTAGATAAGTACAGGTCAGCTATAGATTTCATTAAGTCTAAGGGAGGGATCCCAATCATATGTAGCATCTTGCCTAGAAGGGGAGTAGGAAATGAATGGTTGTCTAGGGCAATTGGTGTAAATTGCTGGCTAGACAGATACTGCAAGGAACTTGCAATCCCATTCATTGACAACTGGAACAACTTTTATGGCAAACATGATATGTATGCAAGGGATGGGGTTCATCTCTCTGGGGCAGGGGTGGTAGCACTTGCAGACTCGATTGAGAAGGCCATTGGTGAAATGCCTATGATTTTAAACTGATGGAAGATAGAGGTATGGGTGTGTGTGGGAAACAAGCAGTTGCAACACTAGGGTTGGAAACAGTAAATGTATAAAAGGCATTCAGCATGAGTTATAAATAAAGACAATAGAACAGGTCAGAAAACAAGGGGGACAGCAGAGGGCAGCAAGGGACTAGCTCCCTTAAGGTTTACTATACTAATAGCAGAGATGTTAGAAATAAGATAGATGACTAAGATTAATTGCAAGTGCAGGAAACATAGATATTATTGCTATAACAGAGACCTGGCTCAATCTGAAAGATAGAGAGATGCCATCTGATGTCACATACAAGGCTATAAATTATTCCACACTGACAGGGTCAACAGGAAAGTGGTGGAGTAGCGATGTATGTCAGAGACAATTTAAATTGTTGTGTTAGACAAGATATTAATTAGAAGCGTCAGCCACTGAATCTGTTTGTTACAGCTTCTCGAGGGCCGAGAAAAACTAATTTTGGGTGTGATTTACAGGGCCCCAAATCTTGATAGGGATGCAGTAAACTTCTATGGGACGAAATTCGTAAGGCATCTACATACGAAAATGTTGTGCTAATGGGAGATTTCAACTATAGACAGATTGACTGGAGCAATTTGACAGAAATTTAGAGTCGGGTGACTTTCTTGATACGATCCAGGATTGTTTTTTAAAACAGTTTGTGACAGAGCCAACTAGGGAAATAACCTCCTTGACTTGGTTCTTGCCAGTAGGAAACACTAATTAATAATCTTGAGGTTAATGATGAGCTTGGGAGAGTGATCACAAATCACTCAGTTTTAACATATCATGGAATTCCCCTAATAATGGCAATCAGTCTCCGTCCCTGACTTCGCTTGGCTGATTTCATAGGACTGAAAAATTACTTAGGTGGGCTGAACTGGGAAAGACCTGACTAGGGTCAGGTAGGTGGTGATGGTTGCCGAATGATGCTTTCCAGGCATAGTTTTCTAGCTGCTCAGTCAAATTATGTTCCAAATAGGGAAATCAGATCAAACAAAAATGATCCTAAATGGATGAACAATAGATAAAATATCTGATTGGTCAAAAGAGAGGCATATATAGGCAAATCAAAAGAGGAGAGGGGCAATTAAGAAATCGATATATTCAGTTAAAGAGAGAAATAAAAAAGGGAATTAGAAAAGCAAAAAGAGATTATGAGTTTAAAGTTGCAAGAGAATCGAAGACTAACCCAAAAGGATTCTTTCAGGTATACAGAAGTAAGATCAGGGACAAGAAGGCCCACTCAAAAGTTCCTCGGGTCAGCTCACTGACAGTGATAAGGAAATGTGTAGAATTTTTAACACATACTTCCTCTCAGTTTTTACACAGGAGGATACCAGTGATATTCCAGTAATGATAAATTATGTAGAACAGGGCGATAATAAACTGTGCACTATTAGGGGCACAAGTGACATGGTCCTTAGGCAAATAGATAAATTAAAACCTAACAAATCCCCAGGCCCTGATGAACTGTATGCAAGGGTTCTAAAGGAATGTAAAGAGGAGCTTAGCACACCTTTGGCTAATCTTTTCAACATATCACTACAAACTGGCATGGTGCCAGATAAGTGGAAAATGGCAAATGTGATACCTATTTTCAAAACAGGTGACAGGTCCTTAGCTTCGAACTATAGACCAATAAGCCTAACCTCCATAGTGGGAAAATTTATGGAATCAATAATTGCCGAGGCAGTTCGTAGCCACCTTGAAAAGCATAAATTAATCAACGAATCTCAGCATGGTTTTACAAAGGGACGTTCCTGCCTTACGAATTTTATTAACTTTTTTCACTAAGGTATTTGAGGAGGTAGATCATGGTAACGAATATGATATTGTGTATATGGACTTCAGTAAGGCTTTTGACAGGGTCCCACATCAGAGACTATTGAGGAAAATTAAAGCACATGGAATAGGAGGAGAAATTTTTTTCCTGGATAGAGGCATGGTTGACAATAGGCAGCAGAGAGTTTGCATAAATGGGGAGAAATCAGAGTGGGGAAGCGTCACGAGCGGTGTTCCACAGGGGTCAGTGTTGGGCCCCCTGCTGTTCACAATCTACATAAACGACATAGATGAGGGCATAAAGAGCGACATCGGCAAGTTTGCCGATGACACCAAAATAGGCCGTCGAATTCATTCTGACGAGGACATTCGAGCACTCCAGGAAGATTTGAATAGACTGATGCAGTGGTCGGAGAAGTGGCAGATGCAGTTTAATATAGACAAATGCAAAGTTCTAAATGTTGGACAGACAATAACCATGCCACATATAAACTAAATAATGTAGATCTTAATATTACGGATTGCGAAAAAGATTTAGGAGTTCTGGTTAGCAGTAATCTGAAACCAAGACAACAGTGCATAAGTGTTCGCAATAAAGCTAATAGAATCCTTGGCTTCATATCAAGAAGCATAAATAATAGGAGTCCTCAGGTTGTTCTTCAACTCTATACATCCTTGGTTAGGCCTCATTTAGATTATGCTGCACAGTTTTGGTCACCGTATTACAGAATGGATATAAATTCTCTGGAAAATGTACAAAGGGGGATGACAAAGATGATCCCATGTATCAGAAACCTTCCCTATGAGGATGACTAAGGGCCCTGAAACTGCACTCTCTAGAAAGACGTAGAATTAGGGGGGATATGATTGAGGTTTATAAGTGGAAGACAGGAATAAATAAAGGGGATGTAAATAGTGTGCTGATAATATCTAGCCTAGACAGGACTCGCAGCAATGGTTTTAAGTTGGAAAAATTCAGATTCAGGAGGGATATAGGAAAGTACTGGTTTGGTAATAGAGTTGTGGATGAGTGGAACAAACTCCCAAGTACCGTTATAGAGGCCAGAACGTTGTGTAGCTTTAAAAATAGGTTGGATAAATACATGAGTAGATGTGGGTGGGTGTGAGTTAGACCTGATAGCTTGTGCTAACGGGTCGGTTGCCGTGTTCCTCCCTTGAGTCAATGTGACCTGACCTGACTAGGTTGGGTGCATTGGCTTAAGCCGGTAGGGACTTGGACCTGCCTCGCATGGGCCAGTAGGCCTTCTGCAGTGTTCCTTCGTTCTTATGTTCTTCTTATGTTCTTATGCTACCACTTCTCTCGGAGTGAGTTATCACTCCCCTGATACTCTCCATCACCTTCCATGGTATGCATGTCAGAGACCTGGTCTGTAGTTCAGTGCTTCCTGTCTGTCTTTCTGTAATACAGAGACTACATTTGTTGTCCTCCGTGTTTCTGTCAATTGTTCCGTATCCATTGACTTGATGTAGATTCCAGCTACTTGTCAAGACAGTGCTTCTGCTCCCTCTCGCAGAATCCATGAATACATCTTGCCCGGTCCCAATCCCTTAGATGTATCCAACTCCATCAGAAGTTTCTTTACCTCTCCCCTTGTTGTGTGTGCGTCGTCCATTACCTGTGGGAGTACCCTGTCCCCGAGGTTTTATGATATTGTCCCTGTTTCCACTGAGAAAATTTCGTCATGTCGATTGGTCAACACCCCACAGACTTCCTTGTCATTTATCGTGAGCACACCGTCCTCCTCCTGTCGAATTACCTGGTCATGTACTCTCATCTTTCCTATGATGTGGCTTTCAGACAGTTATGGTCTAGACTTAGCAACACACCACCCAAATCCTCGACGCTATCTCAATGTTCTTAGAAACCTTCCTAAATATAATTCCGACATTGTTAACACAACAGAAAAAAGGTGGTTGGGAGGTCATTCAATTTACAGAAGATTATAACTGCAAGTTCCAGAAATTACTGAACGAGTGGAGCACATACGAACCCCTCCACAGCTAGTGTCGTTCTCACATTGTCGCTCAGCCTCTCTCCTCACTCTCACATAGTCGTTTCTGGCTAATCTGTTCACTTCTCTGTCCTCATCTGTCCTTCAGGTTCTCCAGCTTTTCCTTGCTCTTATACTTCTCTTCTTTGCCTTTGTGCATCTTTAGATGAACCAAAAGTTCTCTTTGTAGCTGCTGTTTCCACATCTTGGGATCTTGATACAGGCAATTCTTCAGCGCTTGCCTTACCTATACGCGTGACGTGCTTACTTACACCAGTAGATGTTTCAACTGGTGACGCTGCTGCCTCCTGCTTCAACTCGCTTGAATACAGTATATAAGCTACTTTCCGGCGCATATGCTGTACTTTTCTCAAGATCATTCAGGGACTGATTACCTCAAACTCCTCCTCATCTCCCACCGGTTTTCTCTGTATTGGACTGATGAAGACACTGGCTGATGATACGTTTCCACAGTAAAGTTCCTCAAATGTTTCACAAGTGTCTCATTCATCAAGAGAGTCTCCCCCAGCCTCCCTGCATCTTGCAGCGAGCTACTAAGTCATCTCCTCCGGTGACTTTCCTTCCATTTCTGTCTCACTGCAATGCATTCAGGAATTCTTTCACCCCATGGAAATTCCCTTTTCTAATGTTTTTGTATCTCGCGTCCTCCACCTGCTGTTTTCTCACCTCCAGTAATTTGTAATCACTTATTTTTGATCGCAAGGGTCGATTACTAGCATGTGCGCGCGCGCGCAGGGTGTGTGTGTAGACAAGAGAGATAGATAGATAAATAGGGAGAGAGAGAGACAGATGGAGAGAGAGAGAGAGAGAGAGAGAGAGAGAGAGGAGAGAGAGAAGAGAGAGAGAGAGAGAGAAAAGAGGGGAGAGGGAGGAAGGACAGGGGAGAGAGGAGAGAGGGGAAGGTGAGAGAGGGATGAGAGGTTATCGAGGTGGGATATAGGACAGTGTCTAGTCACTTCTCATAAGGACATAAACATCGAGGGGTATATATATTATATATACATATTGACAAGATATGATGTAAACCAGGATAATGTTGACAGATGATGATGTAGCCTAGGATAACATAACCTAGAAAAACGTAATATAACCCGGAATAACATAATATAACCCTGGATAACATAATGTTGCTTTATTCATTAGGTACTTTTTAAGCCATAGACATTAGGTACTCTCTAACCCGAGTCTTAAATTATTTTCAAGACTTAGACACATGTGCAAACGTTTCGCCAACCAGTGGTTTTATCAGTGCAACCCAGAGAGAAACACAGGAGACTGAAGAGGTTGAGGGTAATCAGTCCCTCAGCCTATTAGTAGGTGTTCTTCAACTTGGCGTTATTTAGGTTAACTAAGTGTTTGTCAGGAAACAGGACAAGTGTTTCCTGAGGTGGTTCTTAGTCATATGATGACCCGCAGCTGGAACTTTTGGCCGTCTGACCGAGGCCTTCCACTGGCTTAATGGTCCACCCCCTTTAAAAATTATGGTTGCGTGTATGGTCGGTAATGTATACCACTTTATTTAAAATCTGTGGTATATAATAGGATCAGTACATAGAAAAGACAAAACAACCATGGGGGGAGTTGAATGATAGCTCTAGGTCTTTCGTGTTGCAATCAAAATATCAGGAGCTTGCAATGTTGCAGGAAAAGGAGAAATTCCAAGCAAGTACTTTCAGAGGAAGTATGTTAGCTCCTATGAGGTAGGAGGGAGGCAGTAGGCTTGCAACTCCTCCTTTTTTTCCTGCAACATGTTTACGAAAGGGTTAAATGTCACGTTGTTGCAGGTGGGGTTCAATGATAAGGCTTCGGAGGCTTCTTTCTTTATTTGCGATGTCTGGGTACACAGGCAGTGTGTTTGTGCCCATGGCCTGGAGGGGCCATGCCCAGTGAGGGAGAGAGGAGTAGGCCTTGTTGACTGTGTGAAGGATTGGCGCCGAGTGAGAGAGAGAGACAGCGGTGGGCAGGCTGAAGTGGCATGCCCACCACGCTTGTCCTATGGGGGAAACTAGGCATGTAAACTTACTGGCTACAAACATAGCAAGCTCATGATGATGTGTTGATTGCAACACGAAAGACCTAGAGCTATCATTCAACTCTCCCCCTCCCTCCGTGATGGTGGTTTTGCATTCTGTATCGTTTGTTCGCGATTATTGCATAATATAGACAAGAAAAAGACAATACCGTTACTGGAACAATACACCAATAACACACACACACACACACACACACACACACACACACACACACACACACACACACACACACACACACACACATGACAATGAAACTTATGACGACTTTTCGGTCTAATTTGTACCATTAAGTCGTCCAAGTCGCATCAAAAAGTCGTCATAATTTGTTTTCTATTATATGTGAGTTATTTGTATGAGATCATTTAAACTTTCTGTGTGTTAGAAGTGATCAAGGTCCCAGGACCGAGACGTTGTCTCATAAATATGTCCTAGTATTTACTCACGGGTTTTCTTAAACCAAGATCAATATATGACATTACTGGCCTTAATATTTAAGCAATCCACTTGTCTTTTAAAAGACTGTAGAGAAGTGCTTTAATCTCTCTGTTTCTCCTCAAACAAAGTCTACTAAAAACTTATATTCACATCCCCTGGCAACACGATGACCCTGGTTTCAAATATTTTTTTTAAAATTTGAGACAAAACAGTTGAGACAATTTGTTAGCTATTCTGAAGAAACGATTTAATTTCAGCTGTGTCACTCTGCCTTTTAGCACTCTGCGTTCCCTTGTATCCCAGCCAAGGATTGACCTCGCTATACTACTCTAGATAACTTACAATTACAGGCTAGGTAATGTGTTAGAGCAGAGTGCCATGATAAGCAGGAGTTATATGGCACTGTATGAGAGCCATTGTGTAAATAAATTATTTCCTAATGGGAGTGTGTATAGTGTATATAAAAGCCAGTTTAGCTATAAACATACATATTTTAGATTTGAAGTAATTGCAGTGTTCATATAATCTTTATGTATGGGCTATTACAGTAGAGAAACATTAAATACTTGTCACAACAGGACGGGGGCGAAACAAAGCAATATTGTTCCCTCACTGGCGGGTCTGACAGCGAAAAACAGAGATACGCTGAATGTGTTGGTGTAGTACTGTTGATGAGGACAGAGGAGTCTCCCCCACCACACGGGAGACTCTTAATAAACCTGTCTAACTTATCTTTTTTTTTTACGAAAAAAAAGCTTACAAGTCAATGCTGTATTTATGAATACGAAATTAAAAAATGTTTTCATAAATTGAAGCAACGCTCGACTGGTGTGGGTCGCATCCCGGGACAAAATCCAAAATTGACTAATTTGCCCGAAATGCTCTGCATAACAAGGGACTTTCTATATAGTAGTATATCTGGTGTCAGCTAGACCTGTATACCTTGTACATACACTTGAAGAAATACAGATTATTATTATTGTTTTTATTATTATTATTATTATTATTATTATTATTATTATTATTATTATTATTATTATTATTATTATTATTATTATTATTATTATTATTATTATAACTTTTAGTTTAAGCTGTCAGGTTCTCAGACAGTGGCCGGGGGTGTTGTCCACGTCCAGCTGCTGTGCTGTTGGGGCCAAAAATTACACAAGGAAACAGTGATGCTTAATATGAGATTCAAAGAAGTGTTCACAGAGGAGACAGAAGGGACTCCAGAAAGACAGAGAGGCGGGGTTCACCATCAAGTGTTGGACACAATACATACAACCGAGGAAGAAGTGAAGAGGCTGCTCAGCGAGCTAGATACCTCAAAGGCGGTGGGGCCGGATAACATCTCTCCATGGGTCCTGAGAGAGGGAGCAGAGGCTTTATGTGTACCACTAACAACAATCTACAACTCGTGTATCGATACAGGGTGACTTCCTGAGGTATGGAAGACAGCAAACTCAGTCCCAATTTTTTGAAAAGGAAACAGACACGAAGCATTAAGCTACAGACCAGTGTCTCTGATTGGTATAATATGCAAAGTCATTGAGAAGATTATCAGAAGAGTGGTGGAGCACCTAGAAAGGAATGACCTTATCGACGATAACCAGCACGGTTTCAGGGGTGGGAAATCCTGTGTCACAAACCAGCCTGAGCTCTATAACAGGGTGACAACAGTAACACAAGAGAGAGAGGGGTGGGTAGATTGCATTTTCTTGGACTGTAAGAAGGCGATTGACACAGTTCCACACAAGAGATTAGTGCAAAAGCTGGAGGACCAGGCAGGGATAACAGGGAAGGCACTGCAATGGATCAGGGAATACCTGTCGGTAAGACAACAGCGAGTTATGGTACGCCACGAGGTGTCAGAGTGAGCGCTTGTGACGAGCGGGGTTCCACAGAGGTCAGTCCTAGGACCGGTGCTGTTACTGATATATGTGAATGATATGACGGAAGGAATAGACTCAGAAGTGTCCCTGTTTGCAGATAATGTGAAGTTGATGAGAAGAATTCAATCGGAAGAGGACCAGGCAGAACTACAAAGGGATCTGAACAGGCTGCAGGCCTGGTCCAGAAACTGGCTTCTGGAGTTCAACTCCACCAAGTGCAAAGTCATGAAGATTGGGGAAGGGGAAAGAAGACCGCAGACGGTGTGCAGTCTAGGAGGCCAGAGACTACAAACCTCACTCAAGGAACATGATCCAGGGGTGGGTAAAACACTGGGCACATCTGAGGCGCACATCAACCAAATAACTGCTGCAGCATATGGGCGCCTAGCAAACCTAAGAATAGCATTCCGATATCTCAATAAGGAAACTTTCAGGACCCTGTACACAGTGTACGTTAGGCCCATATTGGTGTATGCGGCACCAGTTTGGAACCCACACCTAGCCAAGCACATAAGGAAATTAGAGAAAGTGCAAAGGCTTGCAACAAGACTAGTCCTGGAGCTACGGGGTATGTCCTACGAGAAGAGGTTAAGGGAAATCGACCTGACGGAGGACAGAAGAGATAGGGGGGATATCATAACGACGTATAAAATACTCAGAGGAATCGACAAGGTGGACAGAGACAAGATGTTCCAGAGATGGGACACAGTAACAAGGGGTCACAGTTGGAAGTTGAAGACACAGATGAATCACAGGGATGTTAGGAAGTATTTCTTCAGTCAAAGAGTTGTCAGGAAGTGGAATAGTCTGGGAAGTGATGTAGTGGAGGCAGGATCCATACATAGCTTTAAGAGGAGGTATGATAAAGCTCATGGAGCAGGAAGAGTTACCTAGTAGTGGCCAGTGAACAGGCGAGGCCAGGAGCTGTGACTCGACCCCTGAAATTTCGGCCAATGACTGCCAAGAACTCTGTCTCTCCATAAAGTTGATCACATTTAAAGTTTCTTAATATAACAAAAATGATTTTTTTCTACATTCTACTATTACAGAATAAAAAAGTATTTAGGCCAAAGTGACCATAAAGGCCTAAATCCTGTCCAACGGTGAGCAAACTGCGGCTCGTGAGCCTCATGCGGCTCGTGAGCCTCATGCGGCTCGTGAGCCTCATGCGGCTCGTGAGCCTCATGCGGCTCGTGAGCCTCATGCGGCTCGTGAGCCTCATGCGGCTCGTGAGCCTCATGCGGCTCGTGAGCCTCATGCGGCTCGTGAGCCTCATGCGGCTCGTGAGCCTCATGCTACTCGTGAGCCTCATGCGGCTCCTCACACAATATTGGGTTTTATTGCCATTTTTTCCTAAAATTTTATATTAATAATTATAGTAGTATAGTATATATCAATTTTTTTTTCAACAAGTTGGCCGTCTCCCACCGAGGCCGGGTAACCCAAAAAGAAAGAAAATCCCCAAAAAGAAAATACTTTCATCATCATTCAACACTTTCACCACACTCACACATTATCACTGTTTTTACAGAGATGCTCAGAATACAACAGTTTAGAAGCATATACGTATAAAGATACACAACATATCCCTCCAAACTGCCAATATCCCGAACCTCTACTTTAGAGTGCCAGCATTGTACTTCCCATTTCCAGGACTCAAGTCCGGCTATATAAAAATAACCGGTTTCCCTGAATCCCTTCACTAAATATTACCCTGCTCACACTCCAACAGATCGTCAGGTCCCAAATACCATTCGTCTCCATTCACTCCTATCGAACACGCTCATGCACGCCTGCTGGAAGTTTAAGCCCCTCGCCCACAAAACCTCCCTTACCCCTTCCTTCCAACCTTTTCGAGGACGACCCCTACCCCGCCTTCCTTCTCCTACAGATTTAAATGCTCTCCATGTCATTCTACTTTGATCCATTCTCTCTAAATGACCAAACCACCTCAACAACCCCTCTTCTGCCCTCTGACTAATACTTTTATTAACTCCACACCTCCTAATTTCCACACTCCAAATTTTCTGCATAATATTTATACCACACATTGCCCTTAGACAGGACATCTCCACTATTGTAATATTTTATATATATTTAAGGGTAACTCACATCATCTTTTCAAACATCCAAATTCATTATGTGTCCAAACTGCTGTTTAAACTCGCTGAACATCATCAAAACATGTTTTAAACAAGTTCGAACGATGCAGCTGGACTCAGCGCCGTCACTCTTCATTACGATGACAGCCGTAGCGGAACACAACTCGTGCAGTGCAGTGTAGGTAAGGACTTTTCTGAATAAACACTTGAGATTGATTTTAGTTCCATACAATTTTAAAATAATGTTTTCTGTGGCCCTGGAGCATTAAAAAATGTATGAAAACAATTAAATGTGGATCTTCTTATCGAAGAATTTGCCCACCCCTGTTACCATTATTAATAGATGAACAATGTTCAGTATAAGCCAAGAGACGGTGTATAGGTGTGTGGGAGTTGAATGCTTCGCAAGGAAGGAGAGAAGCTTCAGAGAGAAGACGGATAAATGTTTGTCCTTAGATCACCCAGGAGAGATATCTACCCATTATACCTAAAACATCTAGGAGATATATCTACCCATTGTACTCCCAATATCCAGGAGAGATGTATACCCATTATTCCTAGACCTAGGAGAGATAATCTACCCATTAGCCTCTTCAGACAGAATTCTTCATTTTCTACTGAGGCAGCAAGAGCGTCTTACCATAACTCTCCTCCTGCAGGGGTCACTGATGTAAACATCCCCAAGACTGATGGTATACTCCCAGGTGCTTTTATCAATAAATATTTATGACTTATAATTTTACACAAATGTAACGCATAAAAAAGTCCACTGTATTTATCTATAATATTTCCAAGTATACCATTACAGTAAATATATATTTCCTGTGAAATATTCGTTCTTGCACGGTATTTCCAGTGTTGAATATACTTAGTGCATCACTGTGAATATTAATCAGTCAGTGTCAGAGCAGAGTACCTACCTTAACTGGCACAACAAATTCATCTGAAAGTGTGAATCAGAGGACTTAACTAAATTTATCTAACAGAATATTTGCCCAATCCACTTTAGTTCTCCCCTAACAATAAGCTCTGATAAATCCACTAACTCATGTGCAAGTCCCACTCAAATCAAATGAGTGAGAGGGGTTGGATTTGAGTGGGACTAGCACACGAGTTAGTGGATTTATCAGAGCTTATTGTTAGGGTAGAATTAAAGTGGATTGGGTAAATATTCTGTTAGTGGGTTGGATTTGCGAAAATCCTGCCAAGTAAGGGCCAAAAGGCCTATTGCAGTGTTCCTCCTTTCTTATGTTCTTATGTTACTGGTGATGTGCACGTGGTTACAGCTTGTCACCGAGGTTAATGATGATGTGCACTTCGTCACAGCTCGTCACAGCTCGTCACCGAGGTTAATGATGATGTGCACCTCGTCACAGCTCGTCACCGAGGTTACTGATGATATGCACCTCGTCACAGCTTGTCACCGAGGTTAATGATGATATGCACCTCGTCACAGCTCGTCACCGAGGTTACCGATGATGTGCACCTCGTCACAGCTTGTCACCGAGGTTAATGATGATATGCACCTCGTCACAGCTCGTCACCGAGGTAACTAATGATGTGCACCTGTTCACAGCTCGTCACCGAGGTTACTGATGATGTGCACCTCGTCACAGCTCGTCACCGAGGTTACCGATGATGTGCACCTCGTCACAGCTTGTCACCGAGGTTAATGATGATATGCACCTCGTCACAGCTCGTCACCGAGGTTACCGATGATGTGCACCTCGTCACAGCTCGTCACCGAGGGTTACTGATGATGTGCACCTCGTCACAGCTCGTCACCGAGGTTACTGATGATGTGCACCTCGTCACAGCTCGTCACCGAGGTAACTAATGATGTGCACCTGTTCACAGCTCGTCACCGAGGTTACTGATGATGTGCACCTCGTCCACAGCTCGTCACCGAGGTTAGTGATGATGTGCACCTCGTCACAGCTCGTCACCGAGGTTACTGATGATGTGCACCTCGTCACAGCTCGTCACCGAGGTTACTGATGATGTGCACCTCGTCACAGCTCGTCACCGAGGTTACTGATGATGTGCACCTCGTCACACAGCTCGTCACCGAGGTTACTGATGATATGCACCTCGTCACAGCTCGTCACTGAGGTTACCGATGATGTGCACCTCGTCACAGCTCGTCACCGAGGTTACTGATGATATGCACCTCGTCACAGCTCGTCACTGAGGTTACCGATGATGTGCACCTCGTCACAGCTCGTCACTGAGGTTACTGATGATGTGCACCTCGTCACAGCTCGTCACTGAGGTTACTGATGATGTGCACCTCGTCACAGCTCGTCACTGAGGTTACTGATGATGTGCACCTCGTCACAGCTCGTCACTGAGGTTACTGATGATGTGCACCTCGTCACAGCTCGTCACTGAGGTTACTGATGATGTGCACCTCGTCACAGCTCGTCACTGAGGTTACTGATGATGTGCACCTCGTCACAGCTCGTCACTGAGGTTACTGATGATGTGCACCTCGTCACAGCTCGTCACTGAGGTTACTGATGATGTGCACCTCGTCACAGCTCGTCACTGAGGTTACTGATGATGTGCACCTCGTCACAGCTCGTCACTGAGGTTACTGATGATGTGCACCTCGTCACAGCTCGTCACTGAGGTTACCGGTGACGTGTAATTCGTCACGTGTTGCGGTAAAATTGTTATATTTAGTTTTCTCTATCAAAATAGTCTTGTAGACGCTGCTGTATCATAATAATGGAATATAATTACCGGCAAGTTGGTGAAATAGATACCCAGGTGTTACATGTGTAACACCTGTGTATCTATTCTGAAGACGTTTCGCCAATTTCAGCAGCTCTAAATACCTCCCTGTCGAGTTGACAAAGCCTCTGGTTGGCGAAACATCTTGAGAATACGGATACCCAGGTATTGCATGTTTTATACATCTATACAGTTTCTTGTCTACTGTATGTTATCTACGACTCTACGTGATTTCAGATGACATAACATAGCTGACATTACACACATACAATCACATGTAATTCTCTTGAACAAATTCATTGTTTTACTCTATGAAAGTTTGCTAGGTAGGTAGGTACGATGCTCTAACAACTTATAATTGTCATTACTGTTGATAGCATTAACATAACACAGGGAGAGTATAGGACCAAGAGACTTCCTTGTGGGACTTCAGGTGATATAGAAATGGCTCTGATTTAATATTGTTTAAATAATTCGTTTCCTGTTCAGGATAGATAGAAACCTGCCTACAGGACTGAAACCGATCCACAGCACTGAAACCAAACCACAAGAGTGGAACCAACCAGCCTAAAATGTAAATGACGTAAACATTGGCCAGGCTTCCCACACTCTTCTGACCCCTCTTCAACATATTAAAGCGACAATTGCAAGTTCGGTGCGTAAAAAAGAGCACAGACATGACGGTGCAGCTTCGAGGTGAACTTCAGCGTCCGTGTTAGTGAGCTTGTTCATGCCTCCCACACCTAATTAGAGTTGATTTAGTAATAGCTGCAGTTCTGACGCTAAGTGTCAACTGTTTGTTGTCAGCTAACCAGTTAAGTTTAACTGAGACAAACGACCTCCTGCTAGCAACCATCTGCCTTATCTTGTTGCTGTTGTGCTGTGTAAATAATCCACCCTCATAGCGTTGTCATTTATATACCGACATTTTGTTAATCATTCCCCAATACAGAAATTGAAAAGGCAGCCTGTTAAGTTAATGGAGAAGCGCTAAAACTGTGGGGAAATTTAACTTAATCAAGGGTGATAAGGGGGCTTAAGCCCTCCCTCTCTCTACATTCCCACTGGCGGTACAGTTTGGTGTTTTAAATTTTTTCACATTATATGGGTTTACAATTATGTCTCGTAGCTTGTATATAAAACATAAATAACTTGTAAACCTTATTAATCTCTTTACAAGATAAATAAAATAACGCTTTGGGATTACACACTGCCTGGGAAATGTAAGATAATTCAACGTAAGATTCAATTCTTTGCGTCAAGAGCATTTCACTACATCAGAGGATCTCGTCTCCTCACCTCGAAGAGCAATGTGGGTCAGCCAGTGTCACTCTGAGGGTGGGGTCAGTCAGTGCCACTATGAGGGTGGGGTCAACCAGCCAACAGGAAGTACTCCAAGGGGTCAAGTCTGAAAGATTTATAGTGACAGTATCTGGCACCTTCCCTAATGGTGCATGGGGCATAGCTCAGTCTTACGTCTGGTGCTAATGCAAGCACACACACACCCACACCCACACACACACACACACACACACACACACACACACCACACACACACACACACACACATACACACATACACACACACACACACACACAAACACACACACACAGATACACATACACACGCACACACACACACGCACGCACATACACACACATACACGAATCCTGCAACCACAATTGCGTGAGTACACACACACACACACACACACATACACATACCCCCCGTAGGGGGTCATTTAGGGTCTAGGGAATGAGAGGCAATCAGGTGTGATCCGAAGAAGGGAAGAGCGATCCTAATCCATCGGATCAAGATCCTTTCATCAGCATCAAGGCAAGGAGGATGAGGTGGGAGTTAAAAGCTAAAGCTAGCTCTTGGACCCGCCTCTCAACTCTCCTGTGATTGAAGAAAATACATTCATCTCTTGCATAAAGTCTATCTTTACTTGGTTGTGTGTTACTTGGTGTTCCTGCTCCTTGGTTGTGTGTTACTTGGTGTTCCTGGTCCTTGGTTGTGTGTTACTTGGTGTTCCTGCTCCTTGGTTGTGTGTTACTTGGTGTTCCTGGTCCTTGGTTGTGTGTTACTTGGTGTTCCTGCTCCTTGGTTGTGTGTTACTTGGTGTTCCTGGTCCTTGGTTGTGTGTTTCCTGGTGTTCCTGGTCCTTGGTTGTGTGTTACTTGGTGTTCCTGCTCCTTGGTTGTGTGTTACTTGTGTTCCTGCTCCTTGGTTGTGTGTTACTTGGTGTTCCTGGTCCTTGGTTTGTGTGTTTCCTGGTGTTCCTGGTCCTGGTTGTGTGTTTACTTGGTGTTCCTGCTCCTTGGTTGTGTGTTACTTGGTGTTCCTGCTCCTTGGTTGTGTGTTACTTGGTGTTCCTGCTCCTTGGTTGTGTGTTTCCTGGTGTTCCTGCTCCTTGGTTGTGTGTTTCCTGGTGTTCCTGGTCCTTGGTTGTGTGGTTTCCTGGTGTTCCTGGTCCTTGGTTGTGTGTTTCCTGGTGTTCCTGGTCCTTGGTTATGTGTTTCCTGGTGTTCCTGGTCCTTGGTTGTGTGTTTCCTGGTGTTCCTAGTCCTTGGTTGTGTGTTTCCTGATGTTCCTGGTCCTTGGTTATGTGTTTCCTGGTGTTCCTGGTCCTTGGTTGTGGTTTCCTGGTGTTCCTGGTCCTTGGTTATGTGTTTCCTGGTGTTCCTGGTCCTTGGTATGTGTTTCCTGGTGTTCCTGGTCCTTGGTTGCGTGTTTCCTGGTGTTCCTGGTCCTTGGTTGTGTGTTTCCTGGTGTTCCTGGTCCTTGGTTATGTGTTTCCTGGTGTTCCTGCTCCTTGGTTATGTGTTTCCTGGTGTCCCTGCTCCTATGTTATGTGTTTCCTGGTGTTCCTGGTCCTTGGTTATGTGTTTCCCTGGTGTTCCTGCTCCTTGGTTATGTGTTTCCTGGTGTTCCTGGTCCTTGGTTAATGTGTTTCCTGGTGTTCTTGGTCCTTGGTTATGTGTTTCTTGGTGTTCCTGGTCCTTGGTTATGTGTTTCCTGGTGGTCCTGGTCCTTGGTTATGTGTTTCCTGTGTTCCTGCTCCTTGGTTATGTGTTTCCTGGTGTTCCTGCTCCTTGGTTATGTGTTTCCTGGTGTTCCTACTCCTTGGTTGTGTGTTACTTGGTGTTCTTGGTCGTTGGTTGTGTGTTTCCTGGTGTTATTGCTCCTATTGTTGTATATTTCCTGGTGTTCCTCGTCCTTGTTATGTGTTTCCTGGTGTTCCTGCTCCTTGGTTATGTGTTTCCTGGTGTTCCTGTCTCTCCTTGATTATTGTTTTCCTGGTGTTCCTGGCTCCTTGGTTATGTGTTTCCTGGTGTTTCTGCTCCTTGGTTGTGTGTTACTTGGTGTTCTTGGTCCTTGGTTTATGTGGTTTCCTGGTGTTCCTGCTCCTTCGTTATGTGTTTTCCTGGTGTTCCTACTCCTTGGTGTGTGTGTTATTTGGTGTTCTTGGTCGTTGGTTGTGTGTTTCCTGGTGTTATTGCTCCTATGTTGTGTATTTCCTGGTGTTCCTCGTCCTTGGTTATGTGTTTCCTGGTGTTCACTGGTCCTTGGTTATGTGTTTCCTGGTGTTCCTGCTCCTTGGTTGTGTGTTACTTGGTGTTCTTGGTCCTCGGTTATGTGTTTCCTGGTGTTTCCTGCTCCTTGGTTGTGTGTTACTTGGTGTTCTTGGTCCTTGGTTTTGTGTTTCCTGGTGTTCCTGCTCCTTGGTTGTGTGTTACTTGGTGTTCTTGGTCCTTGGTTATGTGTTTCCTGGTGTTCCTGCTCCTTGGTTGTGTGTTTCCTGGTGTTCCTGCTCCTTGGTTATGTGTTTCCTCGTGTTCCTGCTCCTTGGTTGTGTGTTACTTGGTGTTCTTGGTCCTTGGTTACGTGTTTCCTGGTGTTCCTGCTCCTTGGTTATGTGTTTCCTGGTGTTCCTGCTCCTTGGTTATGTGTTTCCTGGTGTTCCTGCTCCTTGGTTGTGTGTTTCTTGGTGTTCCTACTCCTTGGTTGTGTGTTTCCTGGTGTTCCTGGTCCTTGGTTGTGTGTTTCCTGGTGTTCCTGGTCCTTGGTTATGTGTTTCCTGGTGTTCCTGGTCCTTGGTTGTGTGTTTCCTGGTGTTCCTACTCCTTGGTTGTGTGTTTCCTGGTGTTCCTGCTCCTTGGTTATGTGTTTCCTGGTGTTCCTGCTCCTTGGTTATGTTTCCTGGTGTTCCTGGTCCTTGGTTATGTGTTTCCTGGTGTTCCTGCTCATTGGTTATGTTTCCTGGTGTTCCTGGCCCTTGGTTATGTGTTTACTGGTGTTCCTGCTCATTGGTTGTGTGTTACTTGGTGTTCTTGGTCGTTGGTTGTGTGTTACTTGGTGTTCTTGGTCGTTGGTTGTGTGTTTCCTGGTATTATTATTCCTATGTTGTGTATTTCCTGGTGTTCCTCGTCCTTGGTTATGTGTTTTCCTGGTGTTCTTAGTCCTTGGTTATGTGTTTACATGGTGTTCTTACTCCTTGGTTGTGTGTTTCCTGGTGTTCTGGTCCTTGGTTATGTGTTTCCTGGTGTTCCGTGTAATTGTGTTTCCTGGTGTTTCTGCTCATTGAGTGTGTGTTTCCTGGTGTTGCTATTCCTTGGTTGTGTGTTTCCTGGTGTTTCTTCTTCGTTGTGTACGTGTTGTTGCTGTTGTTTGTGTTGCTTTTGGTGCTGCTCAGGTTACTCTTGTCAGGTATCCCTCAGTAGGGACCTTCAAGATGTTGCCTGAAATTCTCTTTCTCTCTCCAACTTTATTTATTTCTCCCATAACTCGAGAATGTCTCAACCAATCGGCTACAAATTTTAGTTGCTTCTGTACGGTCACCATGACCAGATTTGCGGAACATTTAGGATGTCCACCTGCCCTACGAGCAGTTATTGAACCCATTTCCAGCATCCTGGAATGGCTGGGATAACTTCCAAAACCTCCAGTGGCTTGGAAAGATCATGATAAGGCTCCTCTTAATTAAGCAATGGCGGAGCGTGAAAGTCAGGTTTTTGTTTATATACAGGCAAATTTGTTGATGAAGCAAGCAGTTATAACTAATTTTGGAATCTCTTGAACGCGTGCCATAACTAGAGAACCACTCAACTAATCGGCTTCAAATTTCCACCACTGGTGTGGTTGGCTGATTACAGTTTTTCCAGTTTTATTGGCTAAATAGTCATATTCACATTTTATCCAGTAGGTTAAGAATTCTTCTGACTGGCTTCCAAATATTATTGACGATGTATTCTACAAGAAAGATGAGAAATTTAGTCCCAGGTTATGCAAATTTGAAATTTTACTTATTATTTGTAAAGAAAAACTGGGAATCGTTGGAATCAAGATCAGTTACTGGGGAATGACTTTCCTGATCGGCTTCGAACTTGTTTCCCCTTCATAAAAATGGAAGAAAAAAACACCGAGAAGTGATATAAATGGAATAAATGATTTCGTTTTAAATTATTTTCATTAACTGTGAACACAGACTTGAGTCTTCACAAATAATGTAACTTTGAACACAGATAATATAACTGTGAACACAGATAATGTAACTGTGAACACAGATAATGTAACTGTGAAAACAGATAATATAACTGTGAAAACAGATAATATAACTGTGAACACAGATAATGTAACTGTGAACACAGATAATGTAACTGTTAACACAGATAATGTAACTGTGAACACAGATAATATAACTGTTAACACAGATAATGTAACTGTGAACACAGATAATGTAACTGTTAACACAGATAATGTAACTGTGAACACAGATAATATAACTGTTAACACAGATAATATAACTGTTAACACAGATAATGTAACTGTGAACACAGATAATATAACTGTTAACACAGATAATGTAACTGTGAACACAGATAATGTAACTGTTAACACAGATAATGTAATTGTGAACACAGATAATGTATTTGTGAACACAGATAATGTAACTGTGAACACAGATAATGTAACTGTGAACACAGATAATGTAACTGTGAACACAGATAATGTAACTGTGAACACAGATAATGTAACTTTGAACACAGATAATGTAACTTTGAACACAGATAATGTAACTGTGGACACAGATAATGTAACTGTGAACACAGATAATGTAACTGTGAACACAGATAATGTAACTGTGGACACAGATAATGTAACTGTGAACACAGATAATGTAACTGTGAACACAGATAATGTAACTGTTAACACAGATAATGTAACTTTGAACACAGATAATGTAACTGTGGACACAGATAATGTAACTTTGAGCACAGATAATGTAACTGTGGACACAGATAATGTAACTGTGAACACAGATAATGTAACTGTGAACACAGATAAGTAACTGTGGACACAGATAATGTAACTGTGAACACAGATAATGTAACTGTGAACACAGATAATGTAACTGTTAACACAGATAATGTAATTGTGAACACAGATAATGTATTTGTGAACACAGATAATGTAACTGTGAACACAGATAATGTAAACTGTGAAACACAGATAATGTAACTGTGAACACAGATAATGTAACTGTGAACACAGATAATGTAACTTTGAACACAGATAATGTAACTTTGAACACAGATAATGTAACTGTGGACACAGATATGTAACTGTGAACACAGATAATGTAACTGTGAACACAGATAATGTAACTGTGGACACAGATAATGTAACTGTGAACACAGATAATGTAACTGTGAACACAGATAATGTAACTGTTAACACAGATAATGTAACTTTGAACACAGATAATGTAACTGTGGACACAGATAATGTAACTTTGAGCACAGATAATGTAACTGTGGACACAGATAATGTAACTGTGAACACAGATAATGTAACTGTGAACACAGATAATGTAACTGTGGACACAGATAATGTAACTGTGAACACAGATAATGTAACTGTGAACACAGATAATGTAACTGTTAACACAGATAATGTAACTTTGAACACAGATAATGTAACTGTGGACACAGATAATGTAACTTTGAACACAGATAATGTAACTGTGGACACAGATAATGTAACTGTGAACACAGATAATGTAACTGTGAACACAGATAATGTAACTGTGGACACAGATAATGTAACTGTGGACACAGATAATGTAACTGTGAACACAGATAATGTAACTGTGAACACAGATAATGTAACTGTAAACACAGATAATGTAACTGTGGACACAGATAATGTAACTGTGGACACAGATAATGTAACTGTGAACACAGATAATGTAACTGTAAACACAGATAATGTAACTGTGAACACAGATAATGTAACTGTTAACACAGATAATGTAACTGTGGACACAGATAATGTAACTGTGAACACAGATCACTTGGACAACGAAATATGGATCCCAGGTTACAACCTATACAGATGTGACAGAGTGAACAGGCAAAAGGGGGGGGTTGGCCTGTACATTGCAGAGTCACTTGTTTGCACAGAACTGCTAAATGCCTCAAATGATGTAGTTTAAGTTTTAGCAGTAAAGGTCGAGAACCAAAACCTAGTCATTGTGATAGTCTACAAGCCTCCGGATGCAACATCCCAGCAATTCCAGGAACAGCTGTTAAAAATTGACCACTGTCTGGAAAACCTTCCAGCTCCTGCACCCAACATCTTGCTCCTGGGGGATTTCAACTTAAGGCACCTAAAATGGAGGAATATAGCAAATAATATTGTTGCAGTAATAACACCAGGAGGCAGCTCTGATGAAAACTCACACTCACGCGAGCTTTTAAATCTCTGCACAAAATTCAATTTAAACCAGCAAATAATAGAGCCTACTAGACTGGAGAATACACTAGACCTCATCTTCACTAACAATGATGATCTGATAAGAAATATCACCATATCAAAAACAATATACTCAGATCACAACATAATTGAGGTTCAGCCATGTATGCGCGGAGCCCCAGACCGACATAAGGAGATTAGTCACGAGGGAGCATTCACCAAATTCAACTTCAATAACAAAAACATAAAGTGGGACCAAGTAAACCAAGTCCTAACCGATATAAGCTGGGAAGATATACTAAGCAACACAGACCCCAACTTATGCCTAGAACAGATTAACTCGGTAGCACTCGATGTATGCACAAGGCTTATTCCTCTAAGAAAAAGGAGGAGTAGATGTAAAACAGAAAGAGACAGGCGCTCCCTTTACAGGCGACGGAAAAGAATAACAGAGCGGCTAAAAGAGGTCAATATATCTGAAATGCGTAGGGAGACACTGGTCAGAGAACTAGCAAGCATCGAACTTAAGCTAAAAGAATCCTTTAGGAGTCAGGAATCGCGGGAAGAACTAAAAGCCATAAATGAAATCGAAAGAAACCCAAAGTATTTCTTCTCCTATGCCAAATCAAAATCGAGAACAACGTCCAGTATTGGGCCCCTACTTAAACAAGATGGGTCCTACACAGATGACAACAAGGAAATGAGTGAGCTACTCAAGTCCCAATATGACTCAGTTTTTAGCAAGCCGCTAACCAGACTGAGAGTCGAAGATCAAAATGAATTTTTTATGAGAGAGCCACAAAATTTGATTAACACAAGCCTATCCGATGTTATCCTGACGCCAAATGACTTCGAACAGGCGATAAATGACATGCCCATGCACTCTGCCCCAGGGCCAGACTCATGGAACTCTGTGTTCATCAAGAACTTTTCCATCCTATGGAGAGGGAGCATGGACACGGGGGTCGTCCCACAGTTACTAAAAACAACAGACATAGCCCCACTCCACAAAGGGGGCAGTAAAGCAACAGCAAAGAAACTACAGACCAATAGCACTAACATCCCATATCATAAAAATCTTTGAAAGGGTCCTAAGAAGCAAGATCACCACGCATCTAGAAACCCATCAGTTACACAACCCAGGGCAACATGGGTTTAGAACAGGTCGCTCCTGTCTGTCTCAACTATTGGACCACTACGACAAGGTCCTAAATGCACTAGAAGACAAAAAAGAATGCAGATGTAATATATACAGACTTTGCAAAAGCCTTCGACAAGTGTGACCATGGCGTAATAGCGCACAAAATGCGTGCTAAAGGAATAACAGGAAAAGTAGGTCGATGGATCTATAATTTCCTCACTAACAGAACACAGAGAGTAGTCGTCAACAGAGTAAAGTCCGAGGCAGCTACGGTGAAAAGCTCTGTTCCACAAGGCACAGTACTCGCTCCCATCTTGTTCCTCATCCTTATATCCGACATAGACAAGGATGTCAGCCACAGCACCGTGTCTTCCTTTGCAGATGACACCCGAATCTGCATGACAGTGTCTTCCATTGCAGACACTGCAAAGCTCCAGGCAGACATCAACCAAATCTTTCAGTGGGCTGCAGAAAACAATATGAAGTTCAACGATGAGAAATTTCAATTACTCAGATATGGTAAACATGAGGAAATTAAATCTTCATCAGAGTACAAAACAAATTCTGGCCACAAAATAGAGCGAAACACCAACGTCAAAGACCTGGGAGTGATCATGTCGGAGGATCTCACCTTCAAGGACCATAACATTGTATCAATCGCATCTGCTAGAAAAATGACAGGATGGATAATGAGAACCTTCAAAACTAGGGAGGCCAAGCCCATGATGACACTCTTCAGGTCACTTGTTCTATCTAGGCTGGAATATTGCTGCACACTCACAGCACCTTTCAAGGCAGGTGAAATTGCCGACCTAGAAAATGTACAGAGAACTTTCACGGCGCGCATAACGGAGATAAAACACCTCAATTATTGGGAGCGCTTGAGGTTCCTAAACCTGTATTCCCTGGAACGCAGGAGGGAGAGATACATGATTATATACACCTGGAAAATCCTAGAGGGACTAGTACCGAACTTGCACACGAAAATCACCCACTACGAAAGCAAAAGACTTGGCAGACGATGCACCATCCCCCCAATGAAAAGCAGGGGTGTCACTAGCACGTTAAGAGACCATACAATAAGTGTCAGGGGCCCGAGACTGTTCAACTGCCTCCCAGCACACATAAGGGGGATTACCAACAGACCCCTGGCAGTCTTCAAGCTGGCACTGGACAAGCACCTAAAGTCAGTTCCGGATCAGCCGGGCTGTGGCTCGTATGTTGGTTTGCGTGCAGCCAGCAGCAACAGCCTGGTTGATCAGGCTCTGATCCACCAGGAGGCCTGGTCTCAGACCGGGCCGCGGGGGCGTTGACCCCCGGAACTCTCTCCAGGTAAACTCCAGGTAAACAGATAATGTAACTGTGAACACAGATAATGTAACTGTTAACACAGATAATGTAACTGTGGACACAGATAATGTAACTGTGGACACAGATAATGTAACTGTGGACACAGATAATGTAACTGTGGACACAGATAATGTAACTGTGAGAAGCTGAGCTTCCAGCACCGTCCAGTGATGCTCTTAACTGTTTATATATTCAAACACATACATATGTTCATATATATATACATACACGTATACACAAGCAAATATCGTAAGATCACAGGAAACAGGTGATATCCCAATGCGCAAAATAACCACTGTGAAGAAATAGCGAACTTACGGAATGTTGGGACACAGCTCTTGGACCGCGCAGCAGCGAGGAAACCTCTTTGTAGTAGTTGTTAAGGATGATAATGATAAACTAGTTACGTCCCTTCACCTCCACCCTCACCGCCTCCCTTCCCCTCTTAGATGTTCCCTTCCTCTATTAGATCTTCCCTTCCCCTCTTAAATCCTCCCTAACCCCCTCCTCCCTTCCCATCATAGATCCCACCTAACCCCCTCCTCCCCCATCCTGTTCGCTGTTCCCAGAGGAAGAAGACTAGGAGGGAGAGAGAGTAAGGATCGTGTCATAATTTAGATAGATAGATAGAGAGAGAGAGAGAGAGAGAGAGAGAGAGAGAGAGAGAAGAGAGAGAGAGAGAGAGAGAGAGAGAGAGAGAGAGAGAGAGAGAGAGAGAGAGAGAGAGAACTTTTCTCACTAACAATAAGAGTATACTGTGAGATATAAAGTAAGAGTATTCTGGGAGTCTCCGTCGTTCTTTTCAATAAGATCAAACAATATATATTTATCATAGCTACAAAACTTTCCACTGTTAAATTAAAAAATGTATTAAATTTAAATGTTGACAAGTAATTAGTTTGGGTCCACAAAATTAATAAATAACGTTAGTATACTCAATTTTGAATTTATTTGCTACACGTCTAGCAGAGCTATATTATGTTACTGACCCATATTAAAATTATATATTATATATATATATATATATACATATATATATATATATATATATATATATATATATATATATATATATATATTTATATATATATATATATATATATATATATATATATATATATATATATATATAATATATATATATATATATATATATATATATATTATATATAAACATAAGAAATAAGATAAGAAAGGAGGAACACTGCAGCAGGCCTGTTGGCCCATACTAGGCAGGTCCTTTACAATTCATCCCACTAACAAACATTTGACCTACCCATATATATATATATATATATATATAATATATATATATATATATATATATATATATATATATATATATATATATATATATATATATATATATATATATATATATATATATATATATATATTATATATATATATATATATATATATATATATATATATATATATAATATATATATATATATATATATATATAGAATTCGCAGAACAGGCGAAATACATGATGGGGTCCACCTTTGGTATAAATATAAATTGTGAGACCCACAGCCTCGCAGAATTAGATGAAAAGGCTTCGAGGAGAAATATTTGGATTTCTTCCTGAAGCTATTTGAATATTGCACTTACCCTACCACCCCATCTTTTCATTCTTTATTACAAATAAATATATTCTATAACATAATATGGTACAAAAGATTTAAGATATATTGTTGGTATAAATATGGCACATACAATATATGAGGTGTGAAAGATACATTTCTTGTAAATATTGCTACTTGTTTATCACAGATTATAATGCGAAAATCTCATCCAGCTACTCAGAGCTGGGGCGCGTACCTATGATACAGCAAGCATTACCCCTCTGAACAGCAGCGCTGAGTTGCTGGAACAGAAAAACTAGATGCTCTGACATATCGACGAACAGCTGTTCTTAAAAAAAAATAATAATAATGAGACTTATTGGGGGTCGAACCACAATAATTAAGAACGCATTACGAGAAGTCTGCCAAAATTCCGAGACACCTTTGTATCAACAGTGTGATACTTGTGTACTATATATTGTTATAGCTCCATTTTATAGGCAGGCTCCCTGGCCAAGCCTTAAGTCACATGACCCCAATTTGTACCCTTCACGTAGGCCTTGCCTGAGAGGCCTCTCGTTCACTCTCCACTAGACCTAGGAGACAGGGAGACGGACATGCTGGCCTCCGCCACTTATTACAATATATCGCCACCATAACAGTATAACGTTGTATTTCTTGCTACCTTCACTTCTAACCATCAACCTAACATTTGCTCGCTGGACCATCAATGCTTCTTGATGACATAGTGATCTGGGGCATCTCCAAATTGTGGCGGCTTTCTCGGGAGCCGTGCTAAAATATCAGGGTTTTGATCGCCGGCTAATCACAGTATTGTTAAACACATAGTTGTGTGCACGTCAACATTTGCTGTCTTTAATAAACATGAATAATTTGGTATATAATAAAATGAAAAATAAAATATTGAAGAAAAAAAACCTACATTAGCAATGTCGCAGCAAAAGATAACGATAAGAAGCTAGGGAGAGGAAGGTTATTAATGAGACCTGGCGATACGTGTATGTGCTGTATGTGTGCCCACCCCAATTGTGGTTACAGGGGTTGAGCCCTCAGCTCCTGGCCCCGCCCCTTTACTAAATGTGTGTGTGTGTTGTGTGTGTGTGTGTGTGTGTGTGTGTTGTGTGTGTGGGGTGTGGGGTGTGTGTGTGTGTGATGTGTGTTAGGGGTGTGTGTGTGTGTGTGTGTTTGGTGCGTGTGTCTGGCAAGGCCGCCCCAGGAAAATATTTCTGCCCCTGGCATACTGAGGTGGCGGAAGTCAGCAGGTTGGGAGGAGGATGACAATATGAATGTTCCATACTGTCTGTGGGAGAGTATGTGTACAAGTATGTTTTCTTTTATTTATGCACACATACACACACAAAATGCCTACGGGGAATCGAGAAATACCATGGAGAATGCAGACGAAGAGGTACTGAAGCACGGTGTGGATGGTACTAAGTACCGGGAAACAGACCATCAGCATCAATATCGGGACCCTGCCTTCCTCGTACACGTAACCTCATAATAGGAGTATTGAGTTGCACACTAATTCACGATTGTTTGTATGGTATTTGGTAAACTCGTTTTGTGTGTGAGAGAGAGTTTACCGAACACTGTACAATATTTTTGAGTTTGTTAACGTGAGTGAGACTGTTTAAAATCCTCATTTAGAATAAGAAAATGATAAATAACTAAAATATGAATGATAAATAACTAAGTGTAAATGAAAAATAACTGAACATAAACGATAAATTACATATGCGCAGGAGACTTCTCCCATCTTGCAACATGTGAAATCTTGCAACTACACAATAAAATGGGACGGTGCTATGATAACACCGTAATAAAAGTCCCGTTCAGAAGGAAGACGCGGGAAGTGGCAGTGACAGATCATAGACTTTTGCGGGCATTGTTTCACGAATGGACAATTCCAGTCAGATATTGATACCCAATCTCCATTAGACAAGTATCTGCCGGTACCTAATCTATACCGCTACTCACTAAGCATTGTTTATGCGTCTCAGTCACTAGACGAGATATCACACACTCCTGCCCGTCCCATCATCCGCAACCAGCACTGAGAGAAGTCACAATACAGTGGCTGGAACGACGCACAAATAACCCACAGTTGAGACTGAAACTTATTATGACGTTTCAGGTCTGACTCGGGTCATTAAGAAGTCACACAGTGACAGGGAGAAGGGAAGGGAACCAGGGAAGGGAGCTTCCTTCCCATCTTGCTTCTGTGACTTATTAATGGCCTAAGTCAAAGAGAAACGTCTTCATAATTACTGTCCTATAAGTGCGGGTTATGTATTTATTATAACCAGTACTGACACTCCCTGTCCTCCAGTATGCTCAACTATATACACTTGTACTTTGAATTTATTACTGAAGAGGATCTCAGACCGAGAATGAAATATACAGTTTATGGTCGCACTAGATATGATCTCAACGTATAAAAAATACTTTGAGGTGTTAATGGAGAATAAAGAGAGAAATTATGAGTACGGTTTACACGGACAAGGATACGTAGATGGACACGCGAAGGTAAATGTTCATCTAAAATGAGAGGAAATTGTTTAGTTTGAGGGCTGTTAAGAAGTGGAATGATCTGGTTAATGTAGTGGTGTAGGAGGGATTGGTACGGAGTTTCAGATACAGGTACGTCAGAGCCAATGAGGCTAGGATCCGATTAAACTGGTCGATGATAAGGAAAAGATGTGGCCAATTGTAACTTCTTCAATCTCCACTGCTACCACAGTTAGCAAAACACACACACACGTACACACACACACAGTGACCAGTGAAGACCAGTGAAGAGGCGGGGCCAGGAGCTTGGACTCGACCCATGCAACCTCAACTAGGTGAGTACAACTAGGTGAGTATGCACACACACACACACACAGGTCAGGTCAGGTATCCCGTGCAGACGTGGGTGCACAAGGCTCCGAGAACCTTAGTGTTTTAAGGCGTGCAACAACTGCTAGCAGTAATCAGTGGTTGTGACAACGTCAGTGAACAATCCTACGAGTGATAACCAGAGTTATTAGTTAAAACAAGTCGAGAGGTAGCCTGGAATCAGTAATATTTCAAAGTGACAAACCGTTGTGGGTCTACTAGGCGCTGTTGCCACACAGATTCAAATATACTAAGATCAAAGCGAGTGTGGAAGCGGGAGTTCAAGAATTACCAGCGTTTGGTTAACAAGTGTAATGTGGGGCACCGTACAGTGAGAGGGAAAAAGGTAAAAAAAAAAAAGAGAGAAAGGAAAAATAAAATATACAACAAGGGAAGGTGGCAGTCGTAGGCCTGCTGAGGCAGTGACGTCACAACAAGTTGTTTGCCATTATACATATAAAGTGAAGTGTAAAATAAGTGTATACTATCATAAGTGAAAAGTGATTCGTATGATGAACCCCGGGATGTATGAGCATATATGGTTTAAAAACATCACGGGTGAAGGATCTCTAAAATAGTGAAAGAAGGCCTAAGTACGACGACTGTCATCAGCATCTGGCAACTTGTCACCGCACCATGCAGAGCAAGTACTCACTCACCTATTGTAGTTTGCATGTTGCATCCTGGCATCTGGCCTTGCATTCACTGTTAGATACTGGTCACTCACTCCTGCCAGCTATTACCAGAATTAGTGTAGAAATAGCATAGTTAAAGTGAAGATAGTGTTGAGGAGAGGTGAGGTGTAGAGCAGACTAGCGAGGGGTAACGTAGGGGTAAGGCAGTGTTTCTACCGGTAGTTATTAGCAGTAAGAATACTTAGGAAGCTAGGAAGTCCTCTATCAATGTGAACAAGGAATAGGATAACAACCAGCAATAATTGATACTTAAATCCAGAAAGGGCAATAAGTGGAAAGAGTAGCATTACTTGGAAAGATAGCCGAGTTAAATTTGAGCCTACACGACAGAGAGGTAAAACAGATCTTTCAACCCACACCACCTACCCCCCCCCCTAACCATCCCTCCCTCACACACACGCCCCACACACACAAGGGCAGACACTCATAGAAGCTTTTAGACCCTAGTAGCAAGCTCCGCTTTTTATAACCCAGAATTACTGGTATGTATTAGCATATCTCCCCTCACAAACCCCCCCACACACAACGAACACACAAAATATACACACTTACACACACATAACACACACAACCTACACTAGGACAATATGGTAACTAACTAAAGGGGAATACACACACACACACACACACACACGTGCATGCACACACACACACACAAAACACACACACACATGCACGTGAACACACACACACACACAACACAACACGCGCGCACACACACACACACACATATACACGACACATATACACTTGACTCAAACACGTACCCCTCCCTCCCCTAACCACCTATCCCCCTTCCCTAACCACCTCACCTTAGCCACCTACCCCTCCCCCAAACCATCTAACCCCTCCCCATACCATCTAACCCCCTCCCCCAACTACCTCCCCCCCTCCAATAACCACCCTCCCCCTCCCTTTTAACCATCCATCCCCTCTCTCTCTCAAGCACGTACTCCCCCCTCCCCTAACCACCTATCCCCCTTCCCTAACCACCTCACCTTAGCCACCTACCCCTCCCCCAAACCATTTAACCCCCCCCCATACCATCTAACCCACCTCCCCTAACTACCTCTCCCCCTCCAATAACCATCCTCCCCCTCCCCATAACCATCCATCCCCTCTCCCCAACCATCTATTCCCCTCCCCCTAACCACCCTTCCCCCTTCCTTCTGTGGAGCAATGGGGGAACTTAGAACTAGGATGAGAACAAGGGGCTCGAAGGACGAATCTGGGGGGGAGGACTGGGAAGCAGAGCTCAAAAAAAGGGAGGAAGACTGGGGAAGGAGACTAGAGAAGCTGGCAAGGAAGATGGAAGAGAGGTTAGAAGCAGAATGCAGAAGGTGGAAGCAATATGCTACAACAGCAGAAAACAAGATGAAGAGATTAGAAGAGGAGCTGAGACATCTGAAACAGCATAGAGACAAAGATATTACAGAAGTAGCATTGGCAATGGCTATATCAGACACAGACAACAGGTCTGAAGGGAGCATGGAAACTAAACTGTATGCAGAGGTCCTGTCAAACCCACATGGGGCTAAAACAAAGACAGTGAGCACACTAGGACAAAATGTGAGGTTGGAAGACATTGAAGAACTAGGACATGTGCAGGGACCTTACCAGACACCTGTGGGGGCCAGGAACAGGTGAGCAGGAAGGACAAACCAAGGAGGATAGGGGCCAATAGCTAGGGAAGGGACTGAAGGAAGGAACACTCCATGGGAAGGAACTAAAACACATCAGAGGATGCAATGGGAGTCACAGTGGGAGGTGGATAGGGAGAGATCAGTGTTTGTCTATGGGCTAGACGAAGCTAAAGGGGAAACTTATGAGGAAAGAAAGCAGGAGGAGAAAAAAGCGATTGAAGGTATCATGAAGGTGATAGGCGAGGGGGAAATGACCCAGGTGGCAAATTTTCAGAGAATCGGGTGGTTCACAGAGAAAAGGAATCGGCTTCTCAAAGTAATTTTCAAGGCAGAATCAACCCGAACCATGATCCTGCAGGAGAAAGCATGGCTGAGAGGCAGGCAGGAGTTCATGAGTGTGTACCTCGATCGAGACAGAACACAGGAGGAAAGGAGGACGATGAAAGAGAGAGTTCAGAAACGAAAGGAGAAATGGAGGAAATGAAAAAGGAGAGCAGAATAACCCAGGAACAAGTGGAGGGACAAGCACACCCCCCCGAAACACCTGCAGAAGGACCCCAGCCACGACACCCCCAAGGCAACTGAACAATCCAAACCAACCATCACACACCGATCCCTCTGTTCCCACCCCCTGAACCACAGTTACAGTATTAGAACAGAAGTTGAAGGTTTGGTACACAAATGCAGAAGGATTAACGAATAAACATGAGGAATGGCAAGAAAGAATCAATGAGAAGTCCCCAGACATCATAGCAGTTACAGAGACAACACTCACGAGGACAATAACAGATGCAATCTTCCCACCAGAATACCAGATCATGAGGAAAGATAGAAGGGGCAGAGGGGGAGGTGGGGTTGCTCTGCTAGTAAAAAACAGATGGAAATTCGAGAAAATGGAAGGCATAGATGAGATGGGAGAAAGAGACTACATAGTAGGTACACTTCAGTCTGGGGAACACAAGGTGGTCATTGCAGTGATCTATAATCCACCACAGAACTGCAGGAGGCCAAGAGAGGAATATGAAGAGAGCAACAGAGCAATGGTGGACACACTTGCTGAGGTGGCAAGAAGAGCTCACTCCAGCAGAGCAAAGTTGCTGGTTATGGGGGATTTCAACCACAGGGAGATTGACTGGGAAAACCTGGAGTCACATGGGGGTCCCGAAACATGGAGAGCCAAGATGATGGACGTGGTGCTGGAAAACCTCATGCACCAACATGTTAAGGACACTACCAGAGTGAGAGGGGAGGATGAACCAGCAAGACTGGACCTTGTGTTCACCCTGGGCAGTTCAGACATTGAGGACATCATGTATGAGAGTCCCCTAGGAACTAGCGACCACGTGGTTCTGTGCTTTGAATATATAGTAGAGCTGCAAGTGGAGAGAGTAACAGGAGTTGAATGGGAAAATCCTGACTATAAAGAGGGGACTACATAGGGTTGAGGAACTTCCTGCAGGAAGGTCCCATGGGACAGAGAACTGTCAGGAAAGCCAGTAAATGAAATGATGGAATATGTAACAACAAAATGCAAGGAGGCAGTTGAAAGGTTTATTCCCAAGAGCAACAGAAACAACAGGAAGACCAGAACGAGCCCCTGGTTTACCCGACGGTGTAAAGAGGCAAAAACAAAGTGCAATAGAGAATGGGAAAAGTACAGAAGGCAGAGAACACACGAAAATAGGGAGATCAGTCCGCAGAGCCAGGAACGAGTACGCACAGGTAAGGAGGGAGGCCCAGCGACAGTATGAAAATGACATAGCATCGAAAATCAAGACTGGCCCGAAACTGTTGTATAGCCACATCAGAAGGAAGACAACAGTCAAAGATCAGGTGATCAGATTAAGGACAGAAGGGGGGGAACTCACAAGAAATGATCAGGAGGTATGTGAGGAGCTAAACAGGAGATTTAAGGAAGTTTTTACAGTAGAGACAGGAAGAGCTGTGGGAAGTCAGTACAGAAGGGAACATCAAGAGGGAATATACCACAAAGTGTTGGATGACATACGAACAACCGAGGAGGAGGTGAAGAAGCTGCTAAGTGACCTTGATACCTCAAAGGCGATGGGACCGGACAACATCTCCCCATGGGTCCTTAGAGAAGGAGCAGAGATGCTGTGCATGCCTCTAACTACAATCTTCAACACATCCCTTGAAACTGGGCAACTACCTGAGAAATGGAAGACAGCAAATGTAGTCCCCATATTTAAGAAAGGAAACAGAAACGAGGCGCTAAACTACAGACCTATGTCTCTGACATGTATTGTGTGCAAAGTCATGGAGAAGATTATCAGGAGGAGAGTGGTCGAACACCTGGAATGGAACAAGATTATAAATGAAAACCAGCATGGGTTCATGGAAGGCAAATCTTGTATCACAAACCTCCTGGAGTTTTATGACAAGGTAACAGAAGTAAGACACGAGAGAGACGGGTGGGTTGATTGCGTTTTCCTAGACTGCAGGAAGGCCTTTGACACAGTTCCCCACAAGAGATTACTGCAGAAGCTGGAGGATCAGGCGCATGTAACAGGGAGGGCACTGCAGTGGATCAGGAATACCTGACAGGGAGGCAGCAACTAGTCATGGTACGTGAAGAGGTATCACAGTGGGCGCCTGTGACGAGCGGGGTCCCACAGGGGTCAGTTCTAGGGCCAGTGCTATTTTTGATATATGCGAACGACATGATGGAAGGAATTGACTCTGAAGTGTCCTTATTCGTTGATGAGAAGAATTAAATCAGACGAAAATGAGGCAGGACTGCAAAGAGACCTGGACAGGCTGGACATGTGTTCCAGAAACTGGCTTCTCGAATTCAATCCTGCCAAATGCAAAGTCATGAAGATTTGGGAGGGGCAAAGAAGACCACAGACAGAGTATAGGCTAGGTGGACAAAGACTACAGACCTCACTCATGGAGAAAGACCTCGGGAGGCACACATCAACCAAATAACTGCTGCAGCATATGGGCACCTGGCAAACCTGAGAATAGCGTTCCGATACCTAAATAAGGAATCGTTCAAGACACTGTACACTGTGTATGTTAGGCCCATACTGGAGTATGCAGCACCAGTCTGGAACCCACACCTGGTCAAGCACGTCAAGAAGTTAGAGAAACTACAAAGGTTTGCAACAAGGCTAGTCCCAGAGCTCAGGGGAATGTCGTACGAGGAAAGGTTGAGGGAAATCGGACTGACGACACTGGAGGACAGAAGGGTCAGGGGAGACATGATAACGACATACAAGATACTGCGGGGAATAGATAAGGTGGACAGAGATAGGATGTTCCAGAGAGGGGACACAGGAACAAAGGGTCACAACTGGAAGCTGAAGACTCAGACGAGTCACAGGGACGTTAGGAAGTATTTCTTCAGTCATAGAGTCGTCAGGAAGTGGAATAGCCTAGCATGTGAAGTAGTGGAGGCAGGAACCATACATAGTTTTAAGAAGAGGTATGATAAAGCTCAGGAAGCAGAGAGAGAGAGAGAGAGAGGACCTAGTACATCAGTGAAGAGGCGGGGCCAGGAGCTGAGTCTCGACCCCTGCAACCACAATTAGGTGAGTACAATTAGGTGAGTACACACACACACACACACTGACGCTTAGCTATTCTCAGCTAACCAAGATCATGCAGGCACAAACGTGTGTACCAAGATGAATATGTTCCTCTTCCACCAGGTCATCCCTGCCACCCATCACATCTCCGCCCCCAGGCCTTCTCCAGGTCATGCCTGCCCCAAGGTCATCCCTGCCCTCAGGTCATCTGTCCCCAGGTCATACCTGCCATCCAGGTCATACCTGCCCCTGGTCATCCCTGCCCACCATCACTTCCCTGCCCACCATCACTGGTCCCAAAGATGAGGAGGTACTTGTACCTCCTCCCATGGGAGACTTAAGTCTAGAGACACTCCCCAGATAGGGAGCCAAGGCCGGGTCACCACTACTTGGAAAATACCCGGGCCGGGAGAGTACCGGCGAATAAAAAAAAGAGAAAAAAAAATCACTTCCCTGCCTCCACTACCACTTCCCTGCCCACCATCACTTCCCTGCCCACCATCACTTCCCTGCTCCACCACCACTTCCCTACCCACCATCACTTCCCTGTCCATCATCATTTCCCTGCCCACCATCACTTCCCTGCATCCACTACCACTTCCCTGCCCACCATCACTTCCCTGCCTCCAATACCACTTCCCTGCCCACCATCACTTCCCTGCCCACCATCACTTCCCTGCCTCCACCACCACTTCCCTGCCCACCATCACTTCCCTGCCCACCATCACTTCCCTGCCTCCACCACCACTTCCCTGCCCACCATCATTTCCCCTGCCTCCACCACCACTTCCCTGCCCACCATCACTTCCCTGCCTCCACTACCACTTCCTGCCCATCATCACTTCCCTGCCTCCACCACCACTTCCCTGCCTACCATCACTTCCCTGCCTCCGCTACCACTTCCCTGCCCACTATCACTTCCCTGCCCACCATCACTTCCCAGTCTCCACCACCACTTCCCTGCCCACCATCACTTCCCTGCCCACCATCACTTTCCCCGCCTCCACTATCACTTCCCTGCCCTCCATCACTTCCCTGCCTCCACTACCACTTCCTGCCCACCATCACTTCCCTGCCTCCACCACCACTTCCCTGCCCTACCATCACTTCCCTGCCTCCGCTACCACTTCCCTGCCCACTATCACTTCCCTGCCCACCATCACTTCCCTGTCTCCACCACCACTTCCCTGCCTACCATCACTTCCCTGCCTCCGCTACCACTTCCCTGCCCACTGTCACTTCCCTGCCCACCATCACTTCCCTGTCTCCACCACCACTTCCCTGCCCACCATCACTTCCCTGCCCACCATCACTTCCCCGCCTCCACTATCATTCCCTGCCCGCCATCACTTCCCTGCCTCCACCACCACTTCCCTGCCCACCATCACTTCCCTGCCCACCATCACTTCCCTGCCTCCACCACCGCTTCCCTGCCCACCATCACTTCCCTGCCCACCATCACTTCCCTGCCTCCACCACCACTTCCCTGCCCACCATCACTTCCCTGCCTCCACTACCACTTCCCTGTCCACCATCACTTTCCTGTCTCCACTACCACTTCCCTGCCCACCATCACTTCCCTGCCTCCACTACCACTTCCCTGCCCACCATCACTTCCTGCCTCCAATACCACTTCCCTGCCCACCATCACTTTCCCTGCCCACCATCACTTCCCTGCCTCCACCACCACTTCCCTGCCCACCATCACTTTCCTGCCTAACATCACTTCCCTGCCCACCATCACTTCCCTGCTTCCACCACCACTTCCCTGCCCACCACCACTTCCCTGCCTAGCATCACTTCCCTGCCCAGCATCACTTCCCTGCCCACCATCACTTCCCTGTCTCCATCATTTCCCCTGCCCAACATCATTTCCCTGCCCACCCACCATCACTTCCTTGTCCACTACCACTTCCCTGCCCACCACCACATCCTTGCCCACCACCACTTCCTTGCCTCCACTACCACTTCCTTGCCCACCACCACTTCCCAGCCCACCATCACTTCGTGCTTCCACCACTTCCTTCCCACTACCACTTACCTGCCCCTACAATCACTTCCCTGCCCGGCACCATCACTTCCCTGCCCACCACCACCACCACTTCCCTGCCCACCACCATCACTTCCCTGCCCACCACTTCCCTGCCCACCACCTTCACACTCTCCCCAGTCATCCTAGTCTCTGGTTTTGGCTACCAGTCCAGCTTTTTATCTTGGACTCGCAGCGTCCTGTCAAGACTATGCTTGTGTTTTTCTTTACTTTTGGCAGAACTCTCGGAGTTGTGAGAATATATTCATTTTAAATTTGTGTTTTCTGCATACACGTATATTGTACTCTCCTAATTGTGGTTGCAGGGGTCGAGACTCAGCTCCTGGCCCCGCCTCTTCACTGATCGCTACTAGGTCCTCTCTCTCTCTCTCTGATTCCTGAGCTTTGTCATACCTCGTCTTAAAGCTATGTATGTGTGTATAGTGTGTGTGTGTGTGTGTGTGTGTGTGTGTGTGTGTGTGTGTGTGTGTGTGCTCGCGTTGACTCACCGAGTTGTGTTTGCGAGCGTCGAGACTTAGCTCCTGGTCCCACGTCTTAAATTAGTTTTATCGTCATCACTGACTTCTGGACTCTGGTGCCAGGTAATTATCTAACTCTTGAAGCTGTGTATTGAGTTAGCCTCCACCAGGCCTGGTCATGGACCGGGCCGCGGGGGCGTTGATCCCCGGAATAACCTGCAGGTAACCTCTAGGTAACCGCCTCATCCAAGTCATTCCACTTTTCAACCATCCTGAGACACAGAAATAATTAATTACATCCCTATGGTTCCTTTGAGACGCCTTTGATGAGTTTCGAGAGATTTTCTACTCTCTGAGCCAGGCTCGTCTGTTGCCTGCCTGGTCAACAAGGCTGTTGCTGCTGGCGGCCAGCTGTCCCATATATCCATCATAGCCTGGTTGATCCAATACCTGATACAGTCCCCTTGATCCTGGTCATTTTAATTCAGACAGTCTGTCCCTATTTGTCTTATCAACTTTTCGCAGTAGGAATTGGCAAGGTGGACAAAGACAGGATGTTCCAAAGATGGGACACAGAAACAAGGGGTCACAATTGGAAGTTAAAGACTCAGAAGAATCAAAGGAATGTTAGGAAGTATTTCTTTAGCCATAGAGTTGTCAGGAAGTGGAATAGTCTGGAAAGTGACGTGGTGGAAGCGGGAACCATACATAGTTTTAAGACGAGGTTTGATAAAGCTCATGGAGCAAGGAGAGAGTGAGGGTAGTGATCAGCGAAGAGGCGGGACCAGGAGCTATGACTCTACCCCTGCAACCACAAAGATGAGTACGCACATGTGTGCGTACTTCCCAATCTGTACTCGCCTCTTTGTGGTCCCATGAGTCGATTCATAGCTCCTGGCTCCGCCTCATCGCTAGTACCTACTAGGTCCACTCCCTCTGTGTGTGCGTGTGTGTGGGTGTGTGTGTTGTGTGTGTGTGTTTTGTGTGTGTGTGTGTGTGTGTGTGTGTGTGCGGCGTGTGTGTGTGCGTGCGTGTGTGTGTGGTGTGTGTGTTGTGTGTGTGTTGTGTTTTGTGTGTATGTGTGTGTGTGTGTGTGTGTGTGTGTGTGTGTGTGTGTGTGTGCGTGTGTATGTATGTGTGTGTGAACTAATTGTAGTCTCCTGGTTGTGGTTGCAGGGGTCAGGTCTTCACTCCTTGCCCCGCTCTTAACTTGTTTCCGGGTTCATTCACTCGTAGTCTAGTGTGCGTACTCGCCAGTCGTATTTGCATATGTTGAGCCACAGCTCCTGTTCATAACTCCTAACTTCTTATTGACTGGTGTTATTGATTCTTAGCTTCTAGGGATCTCATCATATATACACCTGAATGCTGTGTAGAGTATTTTCTGCGATCTAGTTACTTACCACCTGAGATTGAGTAACTCCTGGCCTCCTTGTGGCTCATCTGCGTCTTTAGTTGCCATATATGCCCTCTGGCTCCCTCTCCTCACTTCTCAAGAAATGAGCAATGAAAGAGTATTATGTATGTTGTGATTATGTCTCCCTGGTTCTCCTCTCGTCTAGTATTGTTAGTTGAAGTTTGTCAAGTCTCGTCTTGTAGTCAATTTACCTCAGTTGCGTTGCCAGTCTCTCTGTGAACCCTTGGATATTTTTTAATCTCTCTCTCTCTCTCTCTCTCTCTCTCTCTCTCTCTCTCTCTCTCTCTCTCTCTCTTCCTCCTCTCTCTCTCTTCCTCTCTCTCTCTCCCCTCTCTCCCCTCTTCTCTCTTCTCATTTTCTCTCTCTCTCTCTCTCTCTCTCTCTCTCTCTCTCTCTCTCTCTCTCCCTCTCTCTCTCTCTCTCTCTCTCTCTCTCTATATATATATATATATATATATATATATATATATATATATATATATATATATATATATATATATATATGCAAAACAGCCACAGCGAGAAAATAGCGAAATTCCAAGCGCTTTCGTGACTTCTCACATTATCAAGGAACTGTAATATGAGAAGTCACGAAATCGCTTGGAATATCTCTATTTTTTCACAGTGCTTGTTTTGCATATTGTGATATCACTTGTTTACTGTGATCAAGGAACTGTGATAGTTCCTTGATAATGTGAGATATTTTTTTTTGTTTGTTTTTTTCAACAAGTTGGCCGTCTCCCACCGAGGCCGGGTGACCCAAAAAAGAAAGAAAATCCCCAAAAAGAAAATGCTTTCATCATCATTCAACACTTTCACCACACTCACACATTATCACTGCTTTTGCAGAGGTGCTCAGAATACAACAGTTTAGAAGCATATACGTATAAAGATACACAACATATCCCTCCAAACTGCCAATATCCCAAACCCCTCCTTTAAAGTGCAGGCATTGTACTTCCCATTTCCAGGGCTCAAGTCCGACTATATGAAAATAACCGGTTTCCCTGAATCCCTTCACTAAATATTACCCTGCTCACACTCCAACAGATCGTCAGGTCCCAAGTACCATTCGTCTCCATTCACTCCTATCTAACACGCTCACGCACGCTTGCTGGAAGTCCAAGCCCCTTGCCCACAAAACCTCCTTTACCCCCTCTCTCCAACCCTTTCGAGGACGACCCCTACCTCGCCTTCCTTCCCCTATAGATTTATATGATTTCCATGTCTTTCTACTTTGATCCATTCTCTCTAAATGACCAAACCACCTCAACAACCCCTCTTCTGCCCTCTGACTAATACTTTTATTAACTCCACACCTTTTCCTAATTCCACACTCCGAATTTTCTGCATAATATTTACACCACACATTGCCCTTAGACAGGACATCTCCACTGCCTCCAACCATCTCCTCGCTGCTGCATTTACCACCCAAGCTTCACACCCATATAAGAGTGTTGGTACTACTATACTTTAATACATTCCCTTCTTTGCCTCCATAGATAACGTTTTTTGACTCCACATATACCTCAATGCACCACTCACCTTTTTTCCCTCATCAATTCTATGATTAACCTCATCCTTCATAAATCCATCCGCCGACACGTCAACTCCCAAGTATCTGAAAACATTCACTTCTTCCATACTCCTCCTCCCCAATTTGATATCCATTTTTTCTTTATCTAAATCATTTGATACCCTCATCACCTTACTCTTTTCTATGTTCACTTTCAACTTTCTACCTTTACACACATACCCAAACTCATCCACTAACCTTTGCAATTTTTCTTTAGAATCTCCCATAAGCACAGTATCATCAGCAAAAAGTAACTGTGTTAATTCCCATTTTGTATTTGATTCCCCATAATTTAATCCCACCCCTCTCCCGAACACCCTAGCATTTACTTCTTTTACAGCCCCATCTATAAGTATATTAAACAACCATGGTGACATTACACATCCCTGTCTAAGACCTACTTTTACCGGGAAGTAGTCTCCCTCTCTTCTACACACCCTAACCTGAGCCTCACTATCCTCATAAAAACTCTTCACAGCATTTAGTAACTTACCAACTATTCCATATACTTGCAACATCTGCCACATTGCTCCTCTATCCACTCTATCATATGCCTTTTCTAAATCCATAAATGCAATAAAAAACTTCCCTACCTTTATCTAAATACTGTTCACATACATGCTTCAATGTAAACACTTGATCTACACATCCCCTACCCACTCTGAAGCCTCCTTGCTCATCCGCAATCCTACATTCTGTCTTACCTCTAATTCTTTCAATTATAACCCTACCGTACACTTTTCCTGGTATACTCAATAAACTTATTCCTCTATAATTTTTAAAATCTCTTTTATCCCCTTTCCCTTTATATAAAGGGACTATACATGCTCTCCGCCAATCCCTAGGTACCTTCCCCTCTTTCATACATTTATTAAACAAAAGTACCAACCACTCCAACACTATATCCCCCCCTGCTTTTAACATTTCTGTCATGATCCCATCAGCTCCAGCTGCTTTACCCCCTTTCATTCTACGTAATGCCTCACGTACCTCCACCACACTTACATTCTGCTCTTCTTCACTTCTAAAAGATGGTATACCTCCCTGGCCAGTGCATGAAATTACCGCCTCCCTTTCTTCCTCAACATTTAAAAGTTCCTCAAAATATTCTCGCCATCTACCTAATACCTCCATCTCCCCATCTACTAACTCCCCTACTCTGTTTTTAACTGACAAATCCATACTTTCCCTAGGCTTTCTTAACTTGTTTAACTCACTCCAAAATTTTTTCTTATTTTCATTAAAATTTCTTGACATTGCCTCTCCCACTCTATCATCTGCTCTCCTTTTGCACTCTCTCACCACTCTCTTCACCTTTCTTTTACTGTCCATATACTCTGCTTTTCTTATAACACTTCTGCTTTGTAAAAACCCCTCATAAGCTAACTTTTTCTCTTTTATCACACCCTTTACTTTATCATTCCACCAATCACTCCTCTTTCCACCTGCCCCCACCCTCTTATAACCACAAACTTCTGCCCCACATTCTAATACTGCATTTTTAAAGCTATTCCAATCCTCTTCAACCCCCCCCACTACTCATCTTTGCACTAGCCCACCTTTCTGCCAATAGTCGCTTATATCTCCCCCGAACTTCCTCCTCCCTTAGTTTATACACTTTCACCTCCTCTTACTTGTTGTTGCCACCTTCCTCTTTTCCCATCTACCTCTTACTCTAACTGTAGCTATAACTAAATAATGATCCGATATATCAGTTGCCCCTCTATAAACATGTACATCCTGGAGCCTACCCATCAACCTTTTATCCACCAGTACATAATCTAACAAACTACTTTCATTACGTGCTACATCATACCTTGTATATTTATTTATCCTCTTTTTCATAAAATATGTATTACTTGTTACCAAATCTCTTTCTACACATAGCTCAATTAAAGGCTCCCCATTTACATTTACCCCTGGCACCCCAAATTTACCTACTACTCCCTCCATAACATTTTTACCCACTTTAGCATTAAAATCCCCAACCACAAGTACTCTCACACTTGATTCAAAACTCCCCACGCATTCACTCAACATTTCCCAAAATCTCTCTCTTTCCTCTACACTTCTTTCTTCTCCAGGTGCATACACGCTTATTATAACCCACTTTTCACATCCAATCTTTATTTTACTCCACATAATCCTTGAATTAATACATTTATAGCCCCTCTTTTCTTGCCATAGCTTATCCTTCAACATTATTGCTACTCCTTCTTTAGCTCTAACTCTATTTGAAACCCCTGACCTAATCCCATTTATTCCTCTCCATTGAAACTCTCCCACCCCCTTCAGCTTCGTTTCACTTAAAGCCAGGACATCCAGCTTCTTCTCATTCATAACATCCCACAATCATCTCTTCTTATCATTTGCACAACATCCACGCACATTCAGACTTCCCACTTTGACAATTTTCTTCTTCTTATTCTTTTTAGTAATCTTACAGGAAAAGGGGTTACTAGCCCATTGTTCCCGGCATTTCAGTTGACTTTTACAACACGCATGCTTACGGAGGAAAGATTCTTATCCACTTCCCCATGGATATAAAAGGAAAAGTAAATAAGACCAAGACTATAAGATAAAATCCAAAGATATATATTAATATATATTATATATATTATATATATATTATATATATATATATATATATATATATATATATACAAACACTGATCTCTGGCTGAAGGAGACTCTGAACCTACGAACCTTAGGACAAGGTACGCAGTGCTTTACCAATCTACCCACACTGGACAATACCTTGGCGTGTAGCATGAGCTACACGTTTGATCCAAGGCAGCCAGCTTTCAGGAGAAGGCTTACAGCTTTTCATCTCATCCCCTGCATGCATCAGCCTTACTAGAGATTTGAACAATGCAAGGAATTCGCGAGAGCATGCGAAATATACACAAACACTGATCTCTGGCTGAAGGAGACTCGAACCTACGAACCTTAGGACAAGGTACGCAGTGCTTTACCAATCTACCCACACTGGACAATACCTTGGCGTGTAGCATGAGCTACACGTTTGATCCAAGGCAGCCAGCTTTCAGGGAGAAGGCTTACAGCTTTTCATCTCATCCCCTGCATGCATCAGCCTTACTAGAAATTTGAACAATGCAAGGAATTCGCGAGAGCATGCTGATGCATGCTGATGCATGCAGGGGATGAGATGAAAAGCTGTAAGCCTTCTCCCTGAAAGCTGGCTGCCTTGGATCAAACGTGTAGCTCATGCTACACGCCAAGGTATTGTCCAGTGTGGGTAGATTGATAAAGCACTGCGTACCTTGTCCTAAGGTTCGTAAGTTCGAGTTTCCTTCAGCTAGAGATCAGTGTTTGTGTATATTTCGCATGCTCTCGCGAATTCCTTGCATATATATATGTATATATATATATATAATATATATATATATATATTATATATATATATATATATATATATAATATATATATATATATATGTGTGTGTGTGTGTGTGTGTGTGTGTGTGTGGTGTGTGTGTGTGTGTGTGTGTGTGTTGTGTCGTGCCGAATATGTAAAACTGGTCAATTAGCAAAAACTCATTTAAATTAAGTCCTTTCTAAAATTTTCTCTTATACGTTTAAAGATATATTTTTTCATTAATGTTAATGTAAAAATTTTTAATTTTGCTCCAAAAGAATCTTAGAAAACTTACCAAACCTTATTATAACAAGAACAATTTATTTTAGCCTAACCCAACTAAATATATTTTAGATTTGTTTACAGTAATTTAATACTAAACAAACACAGTGAAATATATTTTTTTCGTTAGGTTCAGAATGATTTTGGCGAAATTATTGCATACACAAATTTTCACTTGTCCTATGGCAAGATGAGCGTTGCTATTTAAGCCAAAATCGCAAGTTCTGCCTATTCGGCACGACATATGTATATGCACAAAACAGCTATTGTGAAAGAATAGTGAAATTCCAAGCGGTTTTTTTTTACACAGGGTTTGACAAGGTTAAGGATCCCTAGCTTTATTGACAAGTTATTTACAGGTTAAGGATTCCTAACTTTATTGACAAGCTAAGAGCTGTTACTTACATCAGCTCATTTGAAAGCATTTTTATTTTTATGAGACATACAAGTAGGGAACAGGATGAAGTTGGAGCCATCTGTGGGCCAGCATTTTCATTTGATCAACTGACTTTATCTCGTTGACATCATTATGCTGTACGAATGTGTTCGCACATCAAGGAACTATAAAAAACAATACATCGAAGGAAGGCATATAAAGGGTCTAGACCACACCTCACCATCACATCCCACAACAAAGCAACACCTGACGCGCGACGACACCCGACTCATAAGAAAGGAGGAATACGGCAGCAGGCCTGCTGGCCCAACTAGACAAGTCCTTCACGACATCCCACTAACAAAATATTTGTCCAACCCAAGTACTCTACCAAAGAATTAAGATTTATTTGTCCAATGTATTATTAAATTCTTCACAAATTTTATTAATTATAAATTAATCTAATTTATATAAACCAAAGGAAATATTCATATTATTATCAAAACTGCTTTTTATGAAGCAAGATTCAATTACATTCCTGTCGACCATGGACTTGCTTAATACAACTTTCTCAACTTTTTGATAATCAATTGGATGGTTAAAATCTCTAACACGAATAAATAGAGCATTGGAATCTTGTCCAGTTCTAATGCTATATTTATGTTGTTTTAATCTTAGTTCGAGACTTTTACCAGTTTGACCGTAATAAACTTTATCGCAAATTTTACAAAGAATCTTATAGACACATCCGTCAGCATTTTGGGGGGAATTCTTTATCAAAACTTTTCTTAATGTATCAAGATTTTTAAATACAACTTTGATATTAAAAGTCTTAAGAAGAGAAGGCATATCAACCAAGTTTTCATGGTAAGGGAGAACCAACATATTTTTAGTTGAATAAGGTTAGTTGTCCCTTTTTGGATTCTAGAAAGTATTTCTAGCAACTATAAAAGATTTATCAATTACATTTCTTGGGTATTTTAAATCATTACCTATTTCATAAATTTTGGATATTTCTTCATCTATGAACTCAGGACTACAAATACACAAAGTTCTCAAAAACATTGATGAGAAAACAGACAGTTTAATTCTATCTTGATGTGAAGAATAATAGTGTACATTGGAACAGTTATTTGTAGGTTTTCTGTAAATTTTAAATTTGAAGTCATTATTACCCATAATAATTAAAACATCTAGTAAAGGCATTTAGTTATTTTCCTCAAACTCAGCAGTAAAGTTTATAGAATGAGCTAAGCTATTTAATTTAACTATCCTTTCACAGTGGTTGTTTTGCATGTTCTGATATCACCTGTTTACTGTAATCTTATTGCATTTATATATATATATATATATATATATATATATATATATATATATATATATGTATATATATATATATATAATATATATATATATATATAATATATATATATTATATATATGTCGTGCCGAATAGGCAGAACTTGCGATCTTGGCTTAAATAGCAACGCTCATCTTGCTATATAGGACAAGCGAAAATTTGTATATGCAATAATCTCGCCAAAATCATTCTGAACCTAACGAAAAAAATATATTTCACTGTGTTTATTTAGTATTAAATTATTGTAAACAAATCTAAAATATATTTAGTTGGGTTAGGCTAAAATAAATTGTTCTTGTTATAATAAGGGTAGGTAAGTTTTCTAAGATTCTTTTGGTGCAAAATTAAAAATTTTTAGATTAACATTAATGAAAAAAATATATCTTTAAACGTATAAAAGAAAGTTTTAGAAAGGACTTAATTTTAAATGAGTTCTTGCTAATTGACCAGTTTTACATATTCGGCACGACATATATATATATATATATATATATATATATATATATATATATATATATATATATATATATATATATATTATTGTTGTAAGAGAAGTAAATGCGAGGGTCTTGACAAGAGGCGTGGAGTTAAAAGATAAAGAATCACACACAAAGTGGGAGTTGTCACAGCTGCTCTTTGCTGATGACACTGTGCTCTTGGGAGATTCTGAAGAGAAGTTGCAGAGATTGGTGGATGAATTTGGTAGGGTGTGCAAAAGAAGAAAATTAAAGGTGAATACAGGAAAGAGTAAGGTTATGAGGATAACAAAAAGATTAGGTGATGAAAGATTGGATATCAGATTGGAGGGAGAGAGTATGGAGGAGGTGAACGTTTTCAGATATTTGGGAGTGGACGTGTCAGCGGATGGGTCTATGAAAGATGAGGTGAATCATAGAATTGATGAGGGAAAAGAGTGAGTGGTGCACTTATTAGTCTGTGGAGACAAAGAACTTTGTCCTTGGAGGCAACGAGGGGAATGTATGAGAGTATAGTTTTACCAACGCTCTTATATGGGTGTGAAGCATGGGTGATGAATGTTGCAGCGAGGAGAAGGCTGGAGGCAGTGGAGATGTCATGTCTGAGGGCAATGTGTGGTGTGAATATAATGCAGAGAATTCGTAGTTTGGAAGTTAGGAGGAGGTGCGGATTACCAAAACTGTTGTCCAGAGGGCCGAGGAAGGGTTGTTGAGGTAGTTCGGACATGTAGAGAGAATGGAGCGAAACAGAATGACTTCAAGAGTGTATCAGTCTGTAGTGGAAGGAAGGCGGGGTAGGGGTCGGCCTAGGAAAGGTTGGAGGGAGGGGGTAAAGGAGGTTTTGTGTGCGAGGGGCTTGGACTTCCAGCAGGCATGCGTGAGCGTGTTTGATAGGAATGAATGGAGACAAATGGTTTTTAATATTTTGACGTGCTTTTGGAGTTGGAGCAAAGT
>NC_069414.1:19301994-19331876 GCF_026875155.1 Cherax quadricarinatus | reverse complement strand
TCTACCTTTTACTCTCGTGAGCTAAACTAGAAAGTGATCTGATATTTCGTGGCCCCCTATAAAAAATGTACATCCTGAAGCCCTATAAAAACTTTTTTTAAAACCTTACAAAAACCCAACAAACTACTGCATTTCGCCCTCCCTATATCTTGTATACTTTTTTCCTTTTTTTTCTTAAAATTTTGTTTTTCCTATAAAAAACCCCCTTTCCCCTATAAAAAGTTTAAATAAAAAGGGCTCCCACTTTCATTTCCACCTGGCCCCCCCCCAAATTTTTACCTACCAAAACCCTCTCTAAAAGTTTTCCCCTACTTTGGGAAATCAGGTCCCCTACCAAAATTTACTTTTCTAAATTTGGTTCAAAGGCTCCTATAAAATTCATTTAAAAACATCCCCCAAAAATCTCTCTCTCTCCTCGATTCCTTCTTCTCCAGGGCATACACGCTTATTTGACCCCTTCTCCGAATCCAAAACCTTTAATTTAACCCACAAAATTTTTAAATTTTAAACACATTCATATTCTTTTTTTCCCCTTTTCCAAACGGGATCATTTAACTTTTCTGCCCCCCTTCCCTTTGCTCAAACTCTCTCAGATATCCAGATTTAATCCCTTTTATTTCCCCCCCCACTAAAAACTCTCCTACCCCCTTCATTTTGTTTCGTTAGGCCAGGACACCCAAATTTTTCTTTACTTTCATATCACTAGAAATTTCCCCTCATAAAGATCTTTGTTTTATATATTAAAAACAACAACCCCCCAAGACTAAACCCTGTGGAACGCCATTGTTACAGTTTCCCTACTGGGTTTTAAACCCCCCCTTTTAAAAGATACTCTTTGTTCCCTATTGGTGACCCCCCAAAGACTCGCCCAGACAGCACTTTTCCCCCCAATCCCCATGGGCGGGCCATTTTTTTTTAAAAACAGTTTTTTTGGGCGGTATCTTTCAAAAGCCTTACAAAATCTAAAAAAAACAATATGGGAATTTTTTAAACCATGATCAAGGGCCTAAAAAGCTTTACAAAAAGAAAGGTTAATAAATTAGTTGGCGGGAAGGGCCCCCCGGGTGAATCCATGCTGATTTAATTATTAATCAAGCTATGCTTATCGAGAGGCTTTTAATTTATAGCTAAAATTTTCTTAGAAATTTTCCCCTCCCAATTGAGGTCAGGCTTTTTGGGGCCCGGTTTAATTTGACGGTAAAACTTGTCCCTTGTTTAAAAATGGGGAAATTACATTACCCCTTTCTTCCACATATAGACACTACCCCTTTTGGGAAGAGAAATATTAAAAATTTTAGCCAATGGTTCAAAAAAGTTCCTTTTTAAACCCCCTTTTTAAGAACCCTTGAAAAAAGTTTTAGGGCTGGGGGAAATTTTTTTTGTTCAGTCGGTCTATCTGTTTGATAACCTTTCGCTAGTGATTTATGAAATTGCAAAATTTTTGTCCCCCTTTTTCAGGCCCACTAAAAAAATTTTAAATTATTGGGTATTGTTAGTGCCCTCCTGGTAAAAACCCCGAGAGAAAATAATTATTAAGCCCAGGCAATTTCCCAATTTTTCTTGCCCGGTTAAAGGGTGCCCCAAATTTTTTTTTAAAGGGGACATATCTTATCTCTAACATTTGTTTCTAAAAACCGGGAAAAAAAAAATTTTTTGGGTTTTTGGGTTTTTTAAAAATCCCTAGAAAACTTTAATTTTCATACCCCCGGGTTTAAAGTTTTTTTTTCCTACCCCTTTTTTAATATCCTTCAAAATTCAATAAAACCCGATTCAAAAGATGACTCTCACCTTTTTTTGATACGACTAAAATTCCTTTTTTCAAATCCAAAAAGATTTTTAAAAGCCATTATTCATTCATTTTGGGTCATTTCAAAATTTGATCTAATTTCCTTAATGGGGAAAAAGTCCCTTTTGGGAGCTTTTTTTGTCAAAAAAAGCTTTCATACTGATAGCTCTTTTTCGTTACTCATTCTACAGATGATAAGTGTTCTCTAAACCCATTGGGAATTAATCGCTGAAGCCAAAAATCTGGGACCTTACTGAGTTATTTTCCCATATCATTTCTTCCAATCAATTTTAAAGGGAATTAAATTTTTGTTTGCTTTTTGCCGAGTTCCCCCTGTAAATTTTTAATTATTTTAAAAAGGGGTTTTCCCTTTTTTGCCCAAACCAAGGGCAAAAGGTTATTTTTCCCCCTTTAGGTTCTGTCACCAAAAATTCTGCTTCAAAAAACAATCCTAACTACTTTAAGAAGTCGTTTGATTATAAATTTTCCCCAAACAAGAAATTCCCAAACAATTTGACTAAGGGTTTAAAATACTGTCCAAGGAACCTGACTTTATGAGGGTCACATTATCAAGGAACCCCTTTATGAGGTTGACATTTTAAGGAACCTTTTATGAGGTTCCTTTTAACAAAAAAAACCCTTTATGAGGCTGACATTATCAAGGAACCTTGATGAGGTTTTACATTATTTAAGGAACCCCTTTATGAGGTTTGACATTAACAAGGAACCTTGAGAGGTTCCATTTTTCGGAAACCTTTGTGAAGCTCACATTTTTTCAAGGAACTTTTGGGTGAGGTTCACTTATCAAGGGCCTTGATGGGGTTCAAATATCAAAAAGGGAAATTTGATAGGGCCCCATTAACAAGGAAAACCCTTTATGGGGTTTTACTTATCAAGGGAACTTTATGGGGTTCACATTATCAAGGAACCTCGATGGGGTTCACATTATCAAGGAACCCTTTAGGGGGTTCAAATTATCAAGGGAAACCCTTTAAGGGTTCACATTATCAAGGAACCTTGGGGAGGTTCACATTACAAGAAACCTTGATGGGGGTTTACCTCAAGGGGAAACCTTGATGAGGTTCCCCCATTTTCAAAGGGAAACCCTTTTGGGGTTAACTTTCCCAAAGGGAACCCTTTAAGGGGTTTACAAATTTCCCCCAAAGGGCCCCTTTATTGGGGGTTTTTCATTTTCAAGGAAAATGAAAAAGGGTTTTACATTTTTTCCCGGAACCCTTTATGGGGGGTTTTCCCTTAAACAAGGGGAAACCCTTTATTAGGTTTAATTATTTTAAAGGGAAACCCTTTATGGGGTTTTACATTATCAAAGGGAAACCCTTTATGAGGGGCCACAAACAAGGAACCTTGAGGGGGTTCACATTAACAAAGAAACCCTTTATTGGTTTCACATTACCCCGGAACCTTGAGGGGTTTTTCCCTTTTTCAAGGAACCTTGATGGGGTTCACATTATCAAGGAAACCCTTATGGGGGTTTACATTACAAGGAACCTAGATGGGGTTTACATTATCAAGGAAACCTTATGGGGTTCCCTTATAAGGAACCTTGGGTGGGGGGTTTAAATTTTTCAAGGGGAAACCCTTTATGGGGGGTTTACCCTTACCCGGGAAACCCTTTATGGGGTTACATTTCAAGGAACCTTGATGGGGGGTTTTACTTATCAAAGGAAACCCTTTAAGGGGGTTTAATTATCAAGGAACCTTTATGGGGGTTCCCCATTATCAAAAACCCTTTATGGGGTTCCAATTTTCAAGGAACCTTGGTGGGGGGGGTTTACATTTTTTAAGGAACCTTGATGGGGTTTTTCCCCAAGGGCCTTGATGAGGTTCCATTATTTAAGGAACCTTTATGGGGTTCACATTATCAAAAAAACCTTGGGGGGGTTCCCTTCCCAAGGAACCCTTTATGGGGTTTACCCTTATCAAGGAACCTTGATTTGGGGTTTACATTATCCCGGGAAACCCTTTATGAGAGTCCCCAATTTTCAAGGAACCTTGATGGGGGTTTACATTACAAGGGAACCCTTTATGAGGGGTTTAATCAAGGAAACCCTTTATGAGGGTTTTAAAATTATCAATTTAAACCCTTTATTGGTTTTTTCATTAAACCCGAAAACCCTTTTTGGGGGTTAACATTAAACAAGGAAAAATTGATTGGGTTTTACAAATTTTCAATGAACCTTGATGGGGTTTACATTATCAAGGAAAAACCCTTTATGGGGTTTCCCCTTTCAAAAAACCTTGAAGGGGGTTTTTCATTATTAAGGAACCTTGATGGGGGGCACATTACAAGGAAACCTTTTGGAGTTCACCCTTATCAAGGAACCTTGATGGGGTAAAATTTTAAGGGGCCTTGATGGGGGTTTACATTTTCAAGGAACGTTGATGGGGTTCACATTATCAAAGGACCTTTTATGGGGGTTTACATTATCAAGGGAAACCCGGGGGGGGTTTACTTTTTCAAGGAAAACCCTTTATGGGGTTTTTACCCTTTCAAAGGGAACCCTTTATGGGGGTTACCTTATCAAGGAACCCTTTATGGGGTTCACATTATCAAAGGAAACCCTTTATGAGGCTTACATTACCCCCCCCTTTATCATTGTTATTAAAAACCCGGGGGGAAGCCCTAAAAACCCCAAAGGTCCCAAAAACGTCTGAAAACCGGAAAAATCAAAAGCGGGGTTGATTCTATGGGAAGGGGGGAAGGTGGCCCAGTCCCCGGATTTATGAGCTTTTTACTAAGCCCTCCCGCCTATTACTTAGTGCATTTTAATTTGTTTCCTGCCCGGGAAGGGGGGGGGAGAGGGGGCGGGAGGGGAGGGAGAAGGAAAGGAGAGGGAAGAGGGGTAGGAAATAAAGGGGATTGGGGGAAGGGGGCAGGGGAAGGGGGTAGAGGAATGGGATAGGGGGGGGGGAGGACGTGACCTTTCCATGATCTGATGGGTTTTGTGGGTTGGGGGTTGGAGGGGGGATGGGTGAGTTGATTAGGGATCAATGGTGGATTTGGGGGGGTGGGGGGATAGCTGCTTGGGGTTTGGTTTGGTGGATGGGTGGAAGGCTGAATGGGTGGAAAAGCTGGATGGGTGGGTGGGAGGGGAAAAGGGGGGCTTTTTGAGTAGCTGGGTTAGGTGGATGGGGTAGGCGGGAAAAGGTGGGACGAGTGGGGGGTGGGCTTTGAGTGGGTGGTTGGTCACAATGGGGGGGTTGGGGGATGAGTAGGTGGGTAGGTGCCCCCTTGGGGGGGGGAGGGGGGTGGTGGGTGGGTAAAGGGTGAGTTTTTTTACTGGTGCTAGTACTCAAGAGTTGATCTAAATTTTTGCTAAAAAAAAATTATTTGGGCAGTTTAAACCCTTTTTTTTACACAGCTACAAAGGGGGCTTTCCCCGGGGGTCAACGCCCCCGCGCCCCGGGCCCCCAACCCCGGCCTCCCCGGGGGATCAGGGCCTTTTATACCCGGCAATGTAATTTGGCCTATAAACCAAAGGCACTGTGCTCACCCTTGTTCTTTCCCCTGTGAATTAAGGCTGGGAACTTCTTCACAAATTATACCCGCGTCCCGGGGTTTTTGTTCCCCTTTCCCTAGTCCCTTTATTTCCCTTTCATTTGCTGGGGGGGGAATTTTAAACCTTTAAATTTTTTTGACCAGTTTTGGGAGTTTGGGGCAGATTTAAATTTTGGGAAATGTTTTTTTTCTTATCATATATTTTTGTTGCCTTGGTTTTACCTTTATCAACAAACAAAGATACAGCCCGACTCACACCCATGTATGGGGGCGTTTTTAAAAAAACCAAGGAAAAAGTAATGGTCCCGATATGAACTTTAAATTTCCCTTTTCCCATATCAGGGCATAGACAGAGATATACACCACAGCAACCCCTATCATCCTTTGCGGGTGATACAGGGTCTGCATGAGGCTGTCTTCTGTTTAGGAGCGGTTAAAAATCCCAAAAAGTATAAAACAAAATTTTCCAGTGGGCAACGGTAAAAAAATTTTGAGTTCAATGAGGACAAATTGCAACTACTCCGTTATGGAAAACTGGAGGAGATAATAACTAGAACAGAGTATACTACTGACTCCGGCCATACAATAGAGCAGAAAAATAATGTAAGGGACCTGGGAGTAGTAATGTCTGAGGATCTCACTTTCAAGGATCACAACAGTGCCACGATCGCACGTGCAAAAGAAAATGATAGGATGGATAATGAGAACTTTCAAAACGAGAGATGCCAAGCCAATGATGATCCTTTTCAAATCACTTGTTCTCTATAGGCTGGAATACTGCTGTACATTAACATCTCCATTCAAAGCAGGTGAAATCGCAAATCTAGAGAGTGTACAGAGATCCTTTACTGCACGTATAAGTTCTGTCAAGCACCTTAACTACTGGGAACGCTTGGAAGCACTTGACTTGTACTCGTTGGAACGCATGAGGGAGAGATATATCATAATCTACACTTGGAAAATCTTGGAAGGAATGGTCCCAAATCTGCACACAGAAATCACTCCCTACGAAAGTAAAAGACTGGGCAGGCGATGCAAAATGCCCCCAATAAAAAGTAGGGGCGCCATTGGTACACTAAGGGAAAACACCATAAGTGTCCGGGGCCCAAAACTGTTCAACAGCCTCCCATCAAGCATTAGGGGAATTGCCAATAAACCCCTGGGCTGCCTTCGAGAGAGAGCTGGACAGATACCTAAAGTCAGTGCCGGATCAGCCGGGCTGTGGCTCGTACGTTGGACTGCGTGCGGCCAGCAGTAACAGCCTAGTTGATCAGGCCCTGATCCATCGGGAGGCCTGGTCATGGACCGGGCCACGGGGGCGTTGATCCCCGGAATAACCTCCAGGTAACCTCCAGGTACCCCCTTCCTTGCTACTCTTCCCCATTCTAACGTTTCTTCCCTGACAGTCACTATGTTTCTTTTCCCTAAGGTACTCTATGATTTACCGGACTGCATTTCCTGTAACTCTTGCGTGTACCACGAGATCTTGTCCCAGCCTCTTGTGGGGTACAGTATCAAGTGCTTTTTTACACTCTATGAAAATGCCATCCACCCATTTCTCTCTCTACTGTCTTACATCTATTAGTTTGTCATTGAACTCCAACAGGTTAGCAAGACAAGATTTACCGTCTCTGAATACAAGCTGGTTATTGTTTATGCTACCACTTCTCTCGGAGTGAGTTATCACTCCCCTGATACTCTCCATCACCTTCCATGGTATGCATGTCAGAGACCTGGTCTGTAGTTCAGTGCTTCCTGTCTGTCTTTCTGTAATACAGAGACTACATTTGTTGTCCTTCGTGTTTTTCTCAATTGTTCCGTATCTATTGACTTGATGTAGATTCCAGTACTTGTCAAGACAGTGCTTCTGTCCCTCTCGCAGAATCATGAATACATCTTGCCGGTCCCAATCCCTTAGATGTATCCCAACTCCATCAGAAGTTTCTTTAACCTCTCCCCTTGTTGTGTGTGCGTCGTCATTAACCTGTGGGAGTACCCTGTCCCGAGGTTTATGATATTGTCCCTGTTTCCACTGAGAAAATTTCGTCATGTCGATTGGTCAACACCCCACAGACTTCCTTGTCATTTATCGTGAGCACACCGTCCTCCTCCTGTCGAATTCCCTGGTCATGTGCTCTCATCTTTCCTATGATGTGGCTTTCAGACAGTTATGGTCTAGACTTAGCAACACACCACCCAAATCCTCGACGCTATCTCAATGTTCTTAGAAACCTTCCTAAAATATAATTCCGACATTGTTAACACAACAGAAAAAAGGTGGTTGGGAGGTCATTCAATTTACAGAAGATTATAACTGCAAGTTCCAAAAAATTACTGAACGAGTGGAGCACATACGAACCCCTCCACAGCCAGTGTCGTTCTCAAATTGTCGCTCAGCCTCTCCTCACTCTCACATAGTCGTTTCTGGCTAATCTGTTCACTTCTCTGTCCTCATCTGTCCTTCAGGTTCTCCAGTTTTTTCCTTGCTCTTATACTTCTTTCTTTGCCTTTGTGCATCTTTAGATGAACCAAAAGTTCTTTTTGTAGCTGCTGTTTCCACATCTTGGGATCTTGATACAGGCAATTCTTCAGCGCTTGCCTTACCTATACGCGTGACGTGCTTACTTACACCAGTAGATGTTTCAACTGGTGACGCTGCTGCCTCCTGCTTCAACTCGCTTGAATACAGTATATAAGCCTACTTTCCGGCGCATATGCTGTACTTTTCTCAAGATCATTCAGGGACTGATTACCTCAAACTCCTCCTCATCTCCCACCGGTTTTCTCTGTATTGGACTGATGAAGACACTGGCTGATGATACGTTTCCACAGTAAAGTTCCTCAAATGTTTCACAAGTGTCTCATTCATCAAGAGAGTCTCCCCAGCCTCCTGCATCTTGCAGCGAGCTACTAAGTCATCTCCTCCGGTGACTTTCCTTCCATTTCTGTCTCACTGCAATGCATTCAGGAATTCTTTCACCCCATGGAAATTCCCTTTTCTAATGTTTTTGTATCTCGCGTCCTCCACCTGCTGTTTTCTCACCTCCAGTAATTTGTAATCACTTATTTTTGATCGCAAGGGTCGATTACTAGCATGTGCGCGCGCGCGCAGGGTGTGTGTGTGTGTGTGTGGACAAGAGAGATAGATAGATAATAGGGAGAGAGAGAGACAGATGGAGAGAGAGAGAGAGAGAGAGAGAGAGAGGGGGAGAGAGAGAGAGAGAGATAGGAGAGAGAGAGAGAGAGGAGAAGAGAGAGAGAGAGAGAGGAGAAGGAGAGGGAGAGGAGGAGGACCGGGGAGAGAGGAGAGAAGGGAAGGTGAGGGGAGGGATGAGAGGTTATCAGGTGGGATATAGGACAGTGTCTAGTCACTTCTCATAAGGACATAAACATCGAGGGGTATATATATTATATATACATATTGACAAGATATGATGTAAACCAGGATAATATTGACAGATGATGATGTAGCCTAGGATAACATAACCTAGAAAAACATAACCTAGAAAAACGTAATATAACCCGGAATAACATAATATAACCCTGGATAACATAATGTTGCTTTATTCATTAGGTACTTTTTAAGTCATAGACATTAGGTACTCTCTAACCCGAGTCTTAAATTATTTTCAAGACTTAGACACATGTGCAAACGTTTCGCCAACCAGTGGTTTTATCAGTGCAACCCAGAGAGAAACACAGGAGACTGAAGAGGTTGAGGGTAATCAGTCCCTCAGCCTATTAGTAGGTGTTCTTCAACTTGGCGTTATTTACGTTAACTAAGTGTTTGTCAGGAAACAGGACAAGTGTTTCCTGAGGTGGATCTTAATCATATGATGACCCGCAGCTGGAACTTTTGGCCGTCTGATCGAGGCCTTCCGCTGGCTTAATGGTCCACCCCCTTTAAAAATTATGGTTGCGTGTATGGTCGGTAATGTATACCACTTTATTTAAAATCTGTGGTATATAATAGGATCAGTACATAGAAAAGACAAAACAACCATGGGGGGAGTTGAATGATAGCTCTAGGTCTTTCGTGTTGCAATCAAAATATCAGGAGCTTGCAATGTTGCAGGAAAAGGAGAAATTCCAAGCAAGTACTTTCAGAGGAAGTATGTTAGCTCTATGAGTAGGAGGGAGGCAGTAGGCTTGCAATCCTCCTTTTTTTCCTGCAACATGTTTACGAAAGGGTTTAAATGTCACGTTGTTGCAGGTGGGGTTCAATGATAAGGCTTCGGAGGCTTCTTTCTTTATTTGCGATGTCTGGGTACACAGGCAGTGTGTTTGTGCCCATGGCTTGGAGGGGCCATGCCCAGTGAGGGAGAGAGGAGTAGGCCTTGTTGACTGTGTGAAGGATTGGCGCCGAGTGATAGAGAGAGACAGTGGTGGGCAGGCTGAAGTGGCATGCCCACCAGGCTTGTCCTATGGGGGAAACTAGGCATGTAAACTTACTGGCTACAAACATAGCAAGCTCATGATGATGTGTTGATTGCAACACGAAAGACCTAGAGCTATCATTCAACTCTCCCCCTCCCTCCGTGATGGTGGTTTTGCATTCTGTATCGTTTGTTCGCGATTATTGCATAATATAGACAAGAAAAAGACAATACCGTTACTGGAACAATACACCAATAACACACACACACACACATGACAATGAAACTTATGACGACTTTTCGGTCTAATTTGTACCATTAAGTCGTCCAAGTCGCATCAAAAAGTCGTCATAATTTGTTTTTTATTATATGTGAGTTATTTGTATGAGATCATTTGAACTTTCTGTGTGTTAGAAGTGATCAAGGTCCCAGGACCGAGACGTTGTCTCATAAATATGTCCTAGTATTTACTCACGGGTTTTCTTAAACCAAGATCAATATATGACATTACTGGCCTTAATATTTAAGCAATCCACTTGTCTTTTAAAAGACTGTAGAGAATTTGCTTTAATCTCTCTGTTTCTCCTCAAACAAAGTCTACTAAAAACTTATATTCACATCCCCTGGCAACACGATGACCCTGGTTTCAAATATTTTTTTTAAAATTTGAGACAAAACAGTTGAGACAATTTGTTAGCTATTCTGAAGAAACGATTTAATTTCAGCTGTGTCACTCTGCCTTTTAAGCACTCTGCGTTCCTTGTATCCCAGCCAAGGATTGACCTCGCTATACTATTCTAGATAACTTACAATTACAGGCTAGGTAATGTGTTTAGAGCAGAGTCCCATGATAAGCAGGAGTTATATGGCACTGTATGAGAGCCATTGTGTAAATAAATTATTTCCTAATGGGAGTGTGCATAGTGTATATAAATGCCAGTTTAGCTATAAACATACATATTTTAGATTTGAAGTAATTGCAGTGTTCATATAATCTTTATGTATGGGCTATTACAGTAGAGAAACATTAAATACTTGTCACAACAGGACGGGGCGAAACAAAGCAATATTGTTCCCTCACTGGCGGGTCTGACAGCGAAAAACAGAGACGCTGAATGTGTTGGTGTAGTACTGTTGATGAGGACAGAGGAGTCTCCCCCACCACACGGGAGACTCTTAATAAACCTGTCTAACTTTTCTTTTTTTTTTACGAAAAAAAAAGTTACAAGTCAATGCTGTATTTATGAATACGAAATTAAAAAATGTTTTCATAAATTGAAGCAACGCCGACTGGTGTGGGTCGCATCCGGACAAAATCCAAAATTGACTAATTTGCCCGAAATGCTCTGCATAACAAGGACTTTCTATATAGTAGTATGTCTGGTGTCAGCTAGACCTGTATACCTTGTACATACACTTGAAGAAATACAGATTATTATTATTGTTTTATTATTTTTATTATTATTATTATTATTATTTATTATTATTATTATTATTATTATTTTTTTTTATTATTATTATAACTTTTAGTTTAAGCTGTCAGGTTCTCAGACAGTGGCCGGGGGTGTTGTCCACGTCCAGCTGCTGTGCTGTTGGGGCCAAAAATTACACAAGGAAACAGTGATGCTTAATATGAGATTCAAAGAAGTGTTCACAGAGGAGACAGAAGGGACTCCAGAAAGACAGAGAGGCGGGATTCACCATCAAGTGTTGGACACAATACATACAACCGAGGAAGAAGTGAAGAGGCTGCTCAGCGAGCTAGATACCTCAAAGGCGGTGGGGCCGGATAACATCTCTCCATGGGTCCTGAGAGAGGGAGCAGAGGCTTTATGTGTACCACTAACAACAATCTACAACTCGTGTATCGATACAGGGTGACTTCCTGAGGTATGGAAGACAGCAAACTCAGTCCCAATTTTTTGAAAAGGAAACAGACACGAAGCATTAAGCTACAGACCAATGTCTCTGATTGGTATAATATGCAAAGTCATTGAGAAGATTATCAGAAGAGTGGTGGAGCACCTAGAAAGGAATGAGCTTATCGACGATAACCAGCACGGTTTCAGGGGTGGGAAATCCTGTGTCACAAACCAGCCTGAGCTCTATAACAGGGTGACAACAGTAACACAAGAGAGAGAGGGGGGGGTATGATTGCATTTTCTTGGACTGTAGAAGGCGATTGACACAGTTCCACACAAGAGATTAGTGCAAAAGCTGGAGGACCAGGCAGGGATAACAGGGAAGGCACTGCAATGGATCAGGGAATACCTGTCGGTAAGACAACAGCGAGTCATGGTACGCCACGAGGTGTCAGAGTGAGCGCTTGTGACGAGCGGGGTTCCACAGAGGTCAGTCCTAGGACCGGTGCTGTTACTGATATATGTGAATGATATGACGGAAGGAATAGACTCAGAAGTGTCCCTGTTTGCAGATAATGTGAAGTTGATGAGAAGAATTCAATCGGAAGAGGACCAGGCAGAACTACAAAGGGATCTGAACAGGCTGCAGGCCTGGTCCAGAAACTGGCTTCTGGAGTTCAACTCCACCAAGTGCAAAGTCATGAAGATTGGGGAAGGGGAAAGAAGACCGCAGACGGTGTGCAGTCTAGGAGGCCAGAGACTACAAACCTCATTCAAGGAACATGATCCAGGGGTGGGTAAAAAAACTGGGCACATCTGAGGCGCACATCAACCAAATAAACTGCTGCAGCATACGGGCGCCTAGCAAACCTAAGAATAGCTTTCCGATATCTCAATAAGGAAACTTTCAGGACCCTGTACACAGTGTACGTTAGGCCCATATTGGTGTATGCGGCACCAGTTTGGAACCCACACCTAGCCAAGCACATAAGGAAATTAGAGAAAGTGCAAAGGCTTGCACAAGACTAGTCCTGGAGCTACGGGTATGTCCTACGAGAAGAGGTTAAGGGAAATCGACCTGACGGAGGACAGAAGAGATAGGGGGGATATCATAACGACGTATAAAATACTCAGAGGAATCGACAAGGTGGACAGAGACAAGATGTTCCAGAGATGGGACACAGTAACAAGGGGGTCACAGTTTGGGAAATTGAAGACACAGATGAATCACAGGGATGTTAGGAAGTATTCTTCAGTCAAAGAGTTGTCAGGAAGTGGAATAGTCTGGGAAGTGATGTAGTGGAGGCAGGATCCATACATAGCTTTAAGAGGAGGTAAAGATAAAGTCATGGAGCAGGAAGAGTTACCTAGTAGTGGCCAGTGAACAGGCGAGGCCAGGAGCTGTGACTCGACCCCCGAAATTTCGGCCAATGACTGCCAAGAACTCTGTCTCTCCATAAAGTTGATCACATTTAAAGTTTCTTAATATAACAAAAATTATTTTTTTCTACATTCTACTATTACAGAATAAAAAAGTATTTAGGCCAAAGTGACCATAAAGGCCTAAATCCTGTCCAAAGGTGAGCAAACTGCGGCTCGTGAGCCTCATGCGGCTCGTGAGCCTCATGCGGCTCGTGAGCCTCATGCGGCTCGTGAACCTCATGCGGCTCGTGAGCCTAATGCGGCTCGTGAGCCTCATGCGGCTCGTGAGCCTCATGCGGCTCGTGAACCTCATGCGGCTCGTGAGCCTCATGCGGCTCGTGAGCCTCATGCGGCTCGTGAGCCTCATGCGGCTCGTGAACCTCATGCGGCTTCGTTAGCCTCTGCGCTAGTGAGCTCATGCGGCTGAGAGCCTCATCGGCTCGTGAGCCTCATGCGGCTCGTGAACCTCATGCGGTCGTGAGCCTCATGCGCTCGTGAGCCTCATGCGGCCGTGGAGCCTCATGCGCTCGTGAGCCTCATGCGGCTCGTGAGCCTCATGCGGCTGTGAACCTTCATGCGGCTGTTTAGCCAATGGGCTCGTGAACCTCATGGGCATCGTGAACCTCATGCGGCTCGTGAGCCTCATTGCGCTCGTGAACCTCATGCGGCTCGTGAGCTCATTTTCGGCTCGTGAGCCTCATGCGGGTCGTGAAACCTCATGCGGCTCTGAACCTCATGCGGATCGTGAGCCTCATGCGCTCGTGAGCCTCATGCGGCTCCGTGAGCCCCATGCGGCTCGTGAACCTTCATGCGGCTCGTGAACCTCTGCGCTCGTGAGCCTCATGCGGCTCCCTAGCCTTTATGCGGCTCGTGAGCCTCATTTCGGCTCGTGAGCCTCATGCGGCTCGTGACCTCATTGCGGCTCGTGAACCTCATGCGGCTCGTGAGCCTCATGGGCTCGTGAGCCTCATGCGGCTCGTGAACCTCATGCGGATCGTGAACCTCATGCGGCTCGTGAGCTCATGCGGCTCGTGAGCTCATGCGGTCGTGAGCCTCATGCGGCTTTGTGAGCCTCATGCGGCTCGTGAACATCATTGCGGCTCGTGAGCCTCATGCGGCTCGTGAGCCTCATGCGGCTCGTGAACCTCATGCGCTCGTGAACCTCATGCGGCTCGTGAGCCTCATGCGGTCGTGAGGGCTTCATGCTGCTCGTGAAACCTCATGCGTCTCGTGATCCTCATGCGGCTCGTGAGCCTCATGCGGCTCGTGAGCCTCATGCGGCTTCGTGAGGCCTCATGCGGCTCGTGAGCCTCATGCGGTCGTGAAACCTATGCGGATCGTGAGCCTCATGCGGTCGTGGCCTCATGCGGCTCGTGAGCCTCATTGCGGCTCGTGGGGGCTCATGCGGCTCGTGGCATATGCGGCTCGTGAGCCTCATGCGGCTCGTCTACCTCATGCGGCTCCGGAGCCTCATGCGGCTCGTGAGCCCCATGCGGCTCGTGAGCCCTCATGCGGCTCGTGAGCCTCATGAGGCTCGTGAGCCTCATGCGGCTCGTGAGCCTCATGCGGCACGTGAGCCCATGCGCTCGTGGCCTCATGCGGCTCGATGACCTCACAATATTGGGTTTATTGCCCCTTTTTTCCTAAAATTTTATAATTAATAATTTTAGTAGTGTAAGCTATATATCAATTTTTTTTTAAACAAGTCGCCGTCTCCCAACCGAGGCCCGGGGAACCCAAAAAGAAAGAAAATCCCCAAAAAGAAAATACTTTTATCATCATGTCAACACTTACCACACTCACACATTATCACTGTTTTGCTGAGATGTCAGAATACAACAGTTAGAAGCATATACGTATAAAGATACAAACATATCCCTCCAAACTGCAATATCCCGAACCTCTCCTTTAGAGTGCAGGCATTGTACTTCCCATTTCCAGGACTCAAGTCCGACATATTTAAAAATAACCGGTTTCCCTGAATCCCTTCACTAATATTAAACCTGCCCCACACTCCAACAGTCGTCAGGTCCTAAATACCATTCGTTCCATTCACTCCTATCGAACACGCTCATGCAGCCTGCTGGAAGTCCAAGCCCCTCGCCCACAAAGCCTCCCTTACCCCTTCCTTCCAACCTTTTTTGAGGACGACCCCTACCCCGTCTTCCTTCTCCTACAGATTTAAATGCTCTCCAGTCATTCTACTTTGATCCATTCTCTCTAAATGACCAAACCACTCAACAACCCCTCTTCTGCCCTTGACTAATACTTTTAATAACTCCACACCTTCTCCTAATTTCCACACTCCAAATTTTCTGCATAATATTTATACCACACATTGCCCTTAGACAGGACATCTCCACTATTGTAATATTTTATATATATTTAAGGGTAACTCACATCATCTTTTCAAACATCCAAATTCATTATGTGTCCAAATCATCTTTTCAAACATCCAAATTCATTATGTGTCCAAATCATCTTTTCAAACATCCAAATTCATTATGTGTCCAAATCATCTTTTCAAACATCCAAATTCATTATGTGTCCAAACTGCTGTTTAAACTCGCTGAACATCATCAAAACATTTTTTAAACAAGTTCGAACGTGCAAACTGGACTCAGCGCCGTCACTCTTCATTACGATGACAGCCGTAGCGGAACACAACTCGTGCAGTGCAGTGTAGGTAAGGACTTTTCTGAATAAACACTTGAGATTGATTTTAGTTCCATACAATTTTAAAATAATGTTTTCTGTGGCCCTGGAGCATTAAAAAATGTATGAAAACAATTAAATGTGGATCTTCTTATCGAAGAATTTGCCCACCCCTGTTACCATTTTTTAATAGATGAACAATGTTCAGTATAAGCCAAGAGACGGTTTTATAGGTGTGTGGGGAGTTGAATGCTTCGCAAGGAAGGAGTGAAGCTTCAGAGAGAAGACGGATAAATGTTTGTCCTTAGATCACCCAGGAGAGATATCTACCCATTATACCTAAAACATCTAGGAAATATATCTACCCATTGTACTCCCAATATCCAGGAGAGATGTATACCCATTATTCCTAGACCTAGGAGAGATAATCTACCCATTAGCCTCTTCAGACAGAATTCTTCATTTTCTACTGAGGCAGCAAGAGCGTGTTACCATAACTCTCCTCCTGCAGGGGTCACTGATGTAAACATCCCCAAGACTGATGGTATACTCCCAGGTGATTTTATCAATAAATATTCATGACTTATAATTTTACACAAATGTAACGCATAAAAAAGTCCACTGTATTTATCTATAATATTTCCAAGTATACCATTACAGTAAATATATATTTCCTGTGAAATATTCGTTCTTGCACGGTATTTCCAGTGTTGAATATACTTAGTGCATCACTGTGAATATGAATCAGTCAGTGTCAGAGCAGAGTACCTGCCTTAACTGGCACAACAAATTCATCTGATAGTGTGAATCAGAGGACTTAACTAAATATTATCTAACAGAATATTTTGCCCAATCCACTTTAGTTCTCCCCTAACAAAAAGCTCTGATAAATCCACTAACTCATGTGCAAGTCCCACTCAAATCAAATGAGTGAGAGGGGTTGGATTTGAGTGGGACTAGCACACGAGTTAGTGGATTTATCAGAGCTTATTGTTAGGGTAGAATTAAAGTGGATTGGGTAAATATTCTGTTAGTGGGTTGGATTTGCGAAAATCCTGCCCAGTAAGGGCCAAAAGGCCTATTGCAGTGTTCCTCCTTTCTTATGTTCTTATGTTACTGGTGATGTGCACGTGGTTACAGCTTGTCACCGAGGTTAATGATGATGTGCACCTCGTCACAGCTCGTCACCGAGGTTACTGATGATGTGCACCTCGTCACAGCTCGTCACCGAGGTTACTGATGATGTGCACCTCGTCACAGCTCGTCACCGAGGTTACTGATGATGTGCACCTCGTCAACAGCTCGTCACCGAGGTTACTGATGATGTGCACCTTGTCACAGCTCGTCACCGAGGTTACTGATGATGTGCACCTCATCACAGCTCGTTACTGAGGTTACTGATGATGTGCACCTCGTCACAGCTCGTCACCGAGGTTACTGATGATGTGCACCTCGTCACAGCTCGTCACTGAGGTTACCGGTGACGTGTAATTCGTCACGTGTTGCGGTAAAATTATTATATTTAGTTTTCTCTATCAAAATAGTCTTGTAGACGCTGCTGTATCATAATAATGGAATATAATTACCGGCAAGTTGGTGAAATAGATACCCAGGTGTTACATGTGTAACACCTGTGTATCTATTCTGAAGACGTTTCGCCAATTTCAGCAGCTCTAAATACCTCCCTGTCGAGTTGACAAAACCACTGGTTGGCGAAACATCTTGAGAATACGGATACCCAGGTATTGCATGTTTTATACATCTATACAGTTTCTTGTCTACTGTATGTTATCTACGACTCTACGTGATTTCAGATGACATAACATAGCTGACATTACACACATACAATCACATGTAATTCTCTTGAACAAATTCATTATTTTACTCTATGAGGCTAACAGGTTTTTATGCTATGAAAGTTTGCTAGGTAGGTAGGCACGATGCTCTAACAACTTATAATTGTCATTACTGTTGATAGCATTAACATAACACAGGGAGAGTATAGGACCAAGAGACTTCCTTGTGGGACTTCAGGTGATATAGAAATGGCTCTGATTTAATATTGTTTAAATAATTCGTTTCCTGTTCAGGAAAGATAGAAACCTGCCTACAGGACTGAAACCGATCCACAGCACTGAAACCAAACCACAAGAGTGGAACCAACCAGCCTAAAATGTAAATGACGTAAACATTGGCCAGGCTTCCCACACTCTTCTGACCCCTCTTCAACATATTAAAGCGACAATTGCAAGTTCGGTGCGTAAAAAAGAGCACAGACATGACGGTGCAGCTTCGAGGTGAACTTGAGCGTCCGTGTTAGTGAGCTTGTTCATGCCTCCCACACCTAATTAGAGTTGATTTAGTAATAGCTGCAGTTCTGACGCTAAGTGTCAACTGTTTGTTGTCAGCTAACCAGTTAAGTTTAACTGAGACAAACGACCTCCTGCTAGCAACCATCTGCCTTATCATTGTTGCGGTTGTGCTGTGTTAAATAATCCACCCTCATAGCGTTGTCATTTATATACCGACATTTTGCTAATCATCCCCAATACAGAAATTGAAAAGGCAGCCTGTTAAGTTAATGGAGAAGCGCTAAAACTGTGGGGAAATTTAACTTAATCAAGGGGTGATAAGGGGGCTTAAGCCCTCCCTCTCTCTACATTCCCACTGGCGGTACAGTTTGGTGATTTAATTTTCACATTATATGGGTTTACAATTATGTCTCGTAGCTTGTATATAAAACATAAATAACTTGTAAACCTTATTAATCTCTTTACAAGATAAATAAAATAACGCTTTGGGATTACACACTGCCTGGGAAATGTAAGGTAATTCAACGTAAGATTCAATTCTTTGCGTCAAGAGCATTTCACTACATCAGAGGATCTCGTCTCCTCACCTCGAAGAGCAATGTGGGTCAGCCAGTGTCACTCTGAGGGTGGGGTCAGTCAGTGCCACTATGAGGGTGGGGTCAACCAGCCAACAGGAAGTACTCCAAGGGGTCAAGTCTGAAAGATTTATAGTGACAGTATCTGGCACCTCCCTAATGGTGCATGGGGCATAGCTCAGTCTTACGTCTGGTGCTAATGCAAGCACACACACACCCACACCCACACACAACACACACACACACACCCACACCCACACACACACACACACACACACACCACACACACACACACACCCACACCCACACACACACACACACACACACACCACACACACACAAGCACACACACACAGATACACATACACACGCACACACACACGCACGCACATACACACACATACACGAATCCTGCAACCACAATTGCGTGAGTACACACACACACACACACACACACACACACACATACACATACCCCCCGTAGGGGGTCATTTAGGGCCTAGGGAATGAGAGGCAATCAGGTGTGATCCGAAGAAGGGAAGAGCGATCCTAATCCATCGGATCAAGAGCCTTTCATCAGCATCAAGGCAAGGAGGATGAGGTGGGAGTTAAAAACTAAAGCTAGCTCTTGGACCCGCCTCTCAACTCTCCTGTGATTGAAGAAAATACATTCATCTCTTGCATTAAGTCTATCTTTACTTGGTTGTGTGTTTCCTGGTGTTCCTGCTCCTTGGTTGTGTGTTTCCTGGTGTTCCTGCTCCTTGGTTGTGTGTTTCCTGGTGTTCCTGCTCCTTGGTTGTGTGTTTCCTGGTGTTCCTGCTCCTTGGTTGTGTGTTTCCTGGTGTTCCTGCACCTTGGTTATGTGTTTCCAGGTGTTCCTGCTCCTTGGTTGTGTGTTACTTGGTGTTCCTGCTCCTTGGATTGTGTGTTTCCTGGTGTTCCTACTCCTTGGTTATGTGTTTCCTGGTGTTCCTGCTCCTTGGTTGTGTGTTTCCTTGTGTTCCTGCTCCTTGGTTGTGTGTTTCCTGGTGTTTCCTGCTCCTTGGTTGTGTGTTTCCTGGTGTTCCTGCTCCTTGGTTGTGTGTTTAGTGGTGTTCCTGCTCCTTGGTTTGTGGTTTCCTGGTGTTCCTGCTCCTTGGTTATGTGATTCCTGGTGTTCCTGCTCCTTGGTTGTGTGTTACTTGGTGTTCCTGCTCCTTGGTTGTGTGTTTCCTGGTGTTCCTGGTCCTTGGTTATGTTTTCCTGGTGTTCCTGATCCTTGGTGTGTCTTTCCTGGTGTTCCTGCTCCTTGGTTATGTGTTTCCTGGTGTTCCTGCTCCTTGGTTGTGTGTTACTTAGTGTTCCTGCTCCTTGGTTGTGTGTTTCCTGGTGTTCCTGGTCCTTGGTTATGTGTTTCCTGGTGTTCCTGCTCCTTGGTTGTGTGTTTCCTGGTGTTCCTGCTCCTTGGTTATGTGTTTCCTGGTGTTCCTGCTCCTTGGTTGTGTGTTTCCTGGTGTTCCTGCTCCTTGGTTATGTGTTTCCTGGTGTTCCTGCTCCTTGGTTGTGTGTTACTTGGTGTTCCTGCTCCTTGGTTGTGTGTTTCCTGGTGTTCCTGGTCCTTGGTTATGTGTTTCCTGGTGTTCCTGCTCCTTGGTTGTGTGTTTCCTGGTGTTCCTGCTCCTTGGTTATGTGTTTCCTGGTGTTCCTGCTCCTTGGTTGTGTGTTTCCTGGTGTTCCTGCTCCTTGGTTGTGTGTTACTTGGTGTTCCTGCTCCTTGGTTGTGTGTTACTTGGTGTTCCTGCTCCTTGGTTGTGTGTTTCCTGGTGTTCCTGCTCCTTGTTTGTGTGTTACATGGTGTTCCTTCTCCTTGGTTGTGTGTTACTTGGTGTTCCTGCTCCTTGATTGTGTGTTACTTGGTGTTCCTGCTCCTTGGTTGTGTGTTACTTGGTGTTCCTGCTCCTTGGTTGTGTGTTACTTGGTGTTCCTGCTCCTTGGTTGTGTGTTTCCTGGTGTTCCTGCTCCATGGTTGTGTGTTACTTGGTGTTCTGCTCCTTGGTTGTGTGTTACTTGGTGTTCCTGCTCCTTGGTTGTGTGTTACTTGGTGTTCCTGCTCCTTGGTTCTGTGTTACTTGTGTGTTCCTGCTCCTTGGTTGTGTGTTTCCTGGTGTTCCTGCTCCTTGGTTGTGTGTTACTTGGTGTTCCTGCTCCTTGGTTGTGTGTTACTTGGTGTTCCTGCTCCTTGGTTGTGTGTTACTTGGTGTTCCTGCTCCTTGGTTGTGTGTTACTTGGTGTTCCTGCTCCTTGGTTGTGTGTTACTTGGTGTTCCTGCTCCTTTGTTCTGTGTTACTTGGTGTTCCTGCTCCTTGGTTGTGTGTTTTCCTGTGTTCCTGCTCCTTGGTTGTGTGTTTACTTGGTGTTCCTGCTCCTTGGTTGTGTGTTACTTGGTGTTCCTCTCCTTGGTGTGTGTTACTTGGTGTTCCTGCTCCTTGGTTGTGTGTTTACTTGGTGTTCCTGCTCCTTGGTTGTGTGTTTCCTGGTGTTCCTGCTCCTTGGTTGTGTGTTACTTGGTGTTCCTGCTCCTTGGTTGTGTGTTACTTGGTGTTCCTGCTCCTTGGTTGTGTGTTACTTGGTGTTCCTGGTCCTTGGTTGTGTGTTACTTGGTGTTTCCTGCTCCTTGGTTGTGTGTTACTTGGTGTTACCTGCTCCTTGGTTGTGTGTTACTTGGTGTTCCTGCTCCTTGGTTGTGTGTTTCCTGGTGTTCCTGGTCCTTGGTTGTGTGTTACTTGGTGTTCCTGCTACTTGGTTGTGTGTTACTTGGTGTTCCTGCTCCTTGGTTGTGTGTTTACTTGGTGTTCCTGCTCCTTGGTTGTGTTTTCCTGGTGTTCCTGCTCCTTGGTTGTGTGTTACTTGGTGTTCCTGCTCCTTGGTTTCTGTGTTACTTGGTGTTCCTGCTCCTTGGTTGTGTGTTACTTGGTGTTCCTGCTCCTTGGTTCTTGTTACTTGGTGTTCCTGCTCCTTGGTTGTGTGTTTCCTGGTGTTCCTGCTCCTTGGTTGTGTGTTACTTGGTGTTCCTGCTCCTTGGTTGTGTGTTTCCTGGTGTTCCTGCTCCTTGGTTGTGTGTTACTTGGTGTTCCTGCTCCTTGGTTGTGTGTTACTTGGTGTTCCTGCTCCTTGGTTGTGTGTTACTTGGTGTTCCTGCTCCTTGGTTCTGTGTTTACTTGGTTGTTCCTGCTCCTTGGTTGTGTGTTTCCTGGTGTTCCTGCTCCTTGGTTGTGTGTTACTTGGTGTTCCTGCTCCTTGGTTGTGTGTTTCCTGGTGTTCCTGCTCCTTGGTTGTGTGTTACTTGGTGTTCCTGCTCCTTGGTTTTGTGTTACTTGGTGTTCCTGCTCCTTGGTTGTGTGTTACTTGGTGTTCCTGCTCCTTGGTTGTGTGTTTCCTGGTGTTCCTGCTCCTTGGTTGTGTGTTACTTGGTGTTCCTGCTCCTTGGTTGTGTGTTTCCTGGTGTTCCTGCTCCTTGGTTGTGTGTTACTTGGTGTTCCTGGTCCTTGGTTGTGTGTTACTTGGTTTCCTGCTCCTTGGTTGTGTGTTACTTGGTGTTCCTGCTCCTTGGTTGTGTGTTACTTGGTGTTCCTGCTCCTTGGTTGTGTGTTTCCTGGTGTTCCTGCTCCTTGGTTGTGTGTTACTTGGTGTTCCTGCTCCTTGGTTGTGTGTTACTTGGTGTTCCTGCTCCTTGGTTGTGTGTTACTTGGTGTTCCTGCTCCTTGGTTGTGTGTTTCCTGGTGTTCCTGGTCCTTGGTTGTGTGTTACTTGGTGTTCCTGCTCCTTGGTTGTGTGTTACTTGGTGTTCCTGCTCCTTGGTTGTGTGTTACTTGGTGTTCCTTCTCCTTGGTTCTGTGTTACTTGGTGTTCCTACTCCATGGTTGTGTGTTACTTGGTGTTCCTGCTCCTTGGTTGTGTGTTACTTGGTGTTCCTGCTCCTTGGTTGTGTGTTTCCTGGTGTTCCTGGTCCTTGGTTGTGTGTTACTTGGTGTTCCTGCTCCTTGGTTGTGTGTTACTTGGTGTTCCTGCTCCTTGGTTGTGTGTTACTTGGTGTTCCTGCTCCTTGGTTGTGTGTTACTTGGTGTTCCTGCTCCATGGTCGTGTGTTACTTGGTGTTCCTGCTCCTTGGTTGTGTGTTACTTGGTGTTCCTGCTCCTTGGTTGTGTGTTTCCTGGTGTTCCTGGTCCTTGGTTGTGTGTTACTTGGTGTTCCTGCTCCTTGGTTGTGTGTTACTTGGTGTTCCTGCTCCTTGGTTCTGTGTTACTTGGTATTCCTGCTCCTTGGTTGTGTGTTTCCTGGTGTTCCTGCTCCTTGGTTGTGTGTTACTTGGTGTTCCTGCTCCTTGGTTGTGTGTTACTTGGTGTTCCTGCTCCTTGGTTGTGTGTTACTTGGTGTTCATGCTCCTTGGTTGTGTGTTACTTGGTGTTCCTGCTCCTTGGTTGTGTGTTACTGGTGTTCCTGCTCCTTGGTTGTGTGTTTCGTGGTGTTCCTGCTCCTTGGTTGTGTGTTTCCTGGTGTTCTGGTCCTTGGTTGTGTGTTTCCTGGTGTTCCTGGTCCTTGGTTGTGTGTTTCCTGGTGTTCCTGGTCCTTGGTTATGTGTTTCCTGGTGTTCTTGGTCCTTGGTTTGTGTGTTTCCTGGTGTTCCTAGTCCTTGGTTGTGTGTTTCCTGATGTTCCTGGTCCTTTGTTATGTGTTTCCTGGTGTTCCTGGTCCTTGGTTGTGTGTTTCCTGGTGTTCCTGGTCCTTGGTTATGTGTTTCCTGGTGTTCCTGGTCCTTGGTTATGTTTTTCCTGGTGTTCCTGGTCCTTGGTTGCGTGTTTCCTGGTGTTCCTGGTCCTTGGTTGTGTGTTTCCTGGTGTTCCTGGTCCTTGGTTATGTGTTTCCTGGTGTTCCTGCTCCTTGGTTATGTGTTTCCTGGTGTTCCTGCTCCTATGTTTATGTGTTTTCCTGGTGTTCCTGGTCCTTGGTTATGTGTTTCCTGGTGTTCCTGCTCCTTGCTTATGTGTTTCCTGGTGTTCCTGGTCCTTGGTTATGTGTTTCCTGGTGTTTCCTGTCCTTGGTTATGTGTTTCCTGGTGTTCCTGCTCCTTGGTTATGTGTTTCCCTGGTGTTCCTGCTCCTTGGTTATGTGTTTCCTGGTGTTCCTGCTCCTTGGTTGTGTGTTTCGTGATGTTATTGCTCCTATGTTGTATATTTCCTGGTGTTCCTCGTCCTTGGTTATGTGTTTCCTGGTGGTCCTGCTCCTTGATTTATGTGTTTCCTGGTGTTCCTGCTCCTTGGTTATGTGTTTTCCTGTGTGTTCCTGCTCCTTGGTTATGTGTTTCTGGTGTTTCTGCTCCTTGGTTGTGTGTTACTTGGTGTTCTTGGTCCTTGGTTATGTGTTTCCTGGTGTTCCTGCTCCTTCGTTATGTGTTTCGTGGTGTTCCTACTCCTTTGTTGTGTGTTATTTGGTGTTCTTGGTCGTTGGTTGTGTGTTTCCTGGTGTTATTGCTCCTATGTTGTGTATTTCCTGGTGTTCCTCGTCCTTGGTTATGTGTTTCCTGGTGTTCCTGGTCTTGGTTATGTGTTTCCTGGTGTTCCTGCTCCTTGGTTATGTGTTTCCTGGTGTTCCTGCTCCTTGGTTGTGTGTTACTTGGTGTTCTTGGTCCTTGGTTATGTGTTTCCTGGTGTTCCTGCTCCTTGGTTATGTGTTTCCTGGTGTTCCTGCTCCTTGGTTATGTGTTTCCTGGTGTTTCCTACTCCTTGGTTGTGTGTTTCCTGTGTTCCTGGTCCTTGGTTATGTGTTTCCTGGTGTTCCTGGTCCTTGGTTGTGTGTTTCCTGGTGTTCCTGGTCCTTGGTTGTGTGTTTCCTGGTGTTCCTGGTCCTTGGTTGTGTGTTTCCTGGTGTTCCTGCTCCTTGGTTATGTGTTTCCTGGTGTTCCTACTCCTTGGTTGTGTGTTTCCTGGTGTTCCTGGTCCTTGGTTATGTGTTTCCTGGTGTTCCTGTCCTTGGTTGTGTGTTTCCTGGTGTTCCTACTCCTTGGTTGTGTGTTTCCTGGTATTCCTGCTCCTTGGTTATGTGTTTCCTGGTGTTCCCTGCTCCTTGGTTATGTGTTTCCTGGTGTTCCTGCTCCTTGGTTATGTTTCCTGGTGTTCCTGGTCCTTGGTTATGTGTTTCCTGGTGTTCCTGCTCATTGGTTATGTTTCCTGGTGTTCCTGGTCCTTGGTTATGTGTTTCCTGGTGTTCCTGGTCCTTGGTTATGTGTTTCCTGGTGTTCCTGCTCCTTGGTTATGTTTCCTGGTGTTCCTGCTCCTTGGTTGTGTGTTTCCTGGTGTTCCTGGTCCTTGGTTATGTGTTTCCTGGTGTTCCTGCTCCTTGGTTATGTTTCCTGGTGTTCCTACTCCTTGGTTGTGTGTTTCCTGGTGTTCCTGGTCCTTGGTTATGTGTTTCCTGGTGTTCCTGTCCTTGGTTGTGTGTTTCCTGGTGTTCCTACTCCTTGGTTGTGTGTTTCCTGGTGTTCCTGGTCCTTGGTTATGTGTTTCCTGGTGTTCCTGGTCCTTGGTTATGTGTTTCCTGGTGTTCCTGCTCCTTGGTTATGTTTCCTGGTGTTCCTGGTCCTTGTTATGTGTTTCCTGGTGTTCCTGGTCCTTGGTTATGTGTTTCCTGGTGTTCCTGCTCATTGGTTGTGTGTTACTTGGTGTTCTTGGTCGTTGGTTGTGTGTTACTTGGTGTTCTTGGTTGTTGGTTGTGTGTTTCCTGGTATTATTTCTCCTATGTTGTGTATTTCCTGGTGTTCCTCGTCCTTGGTTATGTGTTTCCTGGTGTTCTTAGTCCTTGGTTATGTGTTTACTGGTGTTCTTACTCCTTGGTTGTGTGTTTCCTGGTGTTTCCTGGTCCTTGGTTATGTGTTTCCTGGTGTTCCGTGTAATTGTTTGTGTTTCCTGGTGTTTCTGCTCATTGAGTGTGTGTTTCCTGGTGTTGCTATTCCTTGGTTGTGTGTTTCCTGGTGTTTCTTCTTCGTTGTGTACGTGTTGTTGCTGTTGTTTGTGTTGCTTTTGGTGCTGCTCAGGTTACTCTTGTCAGGTATCCCTCAGTAGGGACCTTCAAGACGTTGCCTGAAATTCTCTTTCTCTCTCCAACTTTATTTATTTCTCCCATAACTCGAGAATGTCTCAACCAATCGGCTACAAATTTTAGTTGCTTCTGTATGGTCACCATGACCAGATTTGCGGAACATTTGGGATGTTCACCTGCCCTACGAGCAAAGTTATTGAACCCATTTCCAGCATCCTGGAATGGCTGGGATAACTTCCAAAACCTCCAGTGGCTTGGAAAGATCATGATAAGGCTCCTCTTAATTAAGCAATGGCGGAGCGTGAAAGTCAGATTTTTGTTTATATACAGGCAAATTTGTTGATGAAGTAAGCAGTTATAACTAATTTTGGAATCTCTTGAACGCGTGCCGTAACTAGAGAACCACTCAACTAATCGGCTTCAAATTTCCACCACTGGTGTGGTTGCCTGATTACAGTTTTGCCAGTTTTATTGACTAAATAGTCATATTTATATTTTATCCAGTAGGTTAAGAATTCTTCTGACTGGCTTCCAAATATTATTGACGATGTATTCTACAAGAAAGATGAGAAATTTAGTCCCAGGTTATGCAAATTTGAAATTTTACTTATTATTTGTAAAGAAAACTGGGAATCGTTGGAATCAAGATCAGTTACTGGGGAATGACTTTTCTGATCGGCTTCGAACTTGTTTCCCCTTCATAAAAATGGAAAAAAAAAACACCGAGAAGTGATATAAATGGAATAAATGATTTCGTTTTAAATTATTTTCATTAACTGTGAACACAGACTTGAGTCTTCACAAATAATGTAACTTTGAACACAGATAATGTAACTGTGAACACAGATAATATAACTGTGAACACAGATAATGTAACTGTTAACACAGATAATATAACTGTTAACACAGATAATGTAACTTTGAACACAGATAATGTAACTGTGAACACAGATAATGTAACTGTGAACACAGATAATGTAACTGTGAACACAGATAATGTAACTGTGAAACACAGATAATGTAACTGTGAACACAGATAATGTAACTGTGAACACAGATAATGTAACTGTGAACACAGATAATGTAACTGTGAACGCAGATAATGTAACTGTGGACACAGATAATGTAACTGTGAACACAGATAATGTAACTGTGGACACAGATAATGTAACTGTGAACACAGATAATGTAACTGTGAACACAGATAATGTAACTGTGAACACAGATAATGTAACTGTGGACACAGATAATGTAACTGTGAACACAGATAATGTAACTGTGAACACAGATAATGTAACTGTGAACACAGATAATGTAACTGTGAACACAGATAATGTAACTGTGGACACAGATAATGTAACTGTGAACACAGATAATGTAACTGTGGACACAGATAATGTAACTGTGAACACAGATAATGTAACTGTGAACACAGTAATGTAACTGTGAACACAGATAATGTAACTGTGGACACAGATAATGTAACTGTGAACACAGATAATGTAACTGTGAACACAGATAATGTAACTGTGAACACAGATAATGTAACTGTGAACACAGATAATGTAACTGTGAACACAGATAATGTAACTGTGGACACAGATAATGTAACTGTGAACACAGATAATGTAACTGTGAACACAGATAATGTAACTGTGAACACAGATAATGTAACTGTGAACACAGATAATGTAACTGTGGACACAGATAATGTAACTGTGAGAAACTGAGCTTCCAGCACCGTCCAGTGATGCTCTTAACTGTTTATATATTCAAACACACACATATGTTCATATATATATACATACACGTATACACAAGCAAATATCGTAAGATCACAGGAAACAGGTGATATCCCAATGCGCAAAATAACCACTGTGAAGAAATAGCGAACTTACGGAATGTTGGGACACAGCTCTTGGACCGCGCAGCAACGAGGAAACCTCTTTGTAGTAGTTGTTAAGGATGATAATGATAAACTAGTTACGTCCCTTCACCTCCACCCTCACCGCCTCCCTTCCCCTCTTAGATGTTCCCTTCCTCTATTAGATCTTCCCTTCCCCTCTTAAATCCTCCCTAACCCCCTCCTCCCTTCCCATCATAGATCCCACCTAACCCCCTCCTCCCCCATCCTGCTCGCTCTTCCCAGAGGAAGAAGACTAGGAGGGGAGAGAGAGTAAGGATCGTGTCATAATTTAGATAGATAGATAGATAGATAGATAGATAGATAGAGAGAGAGAGAGAGAAGAGAGAGAGAGAGAGAGAGAGAGAGAGAGAGAGAGAGAGAGAGAGAGAGAGAGAGAGAACTTTTCTCACTAACAATAAGAGTATACTGTGAGATATAAAGTAAGAGTATTCTGGGTGTTTCCGTCGTTCTTTTCAATAAGATCAAACAATATATATTTATCATAGCTACAAAACTTTCCACTGTTAAATTAAAAAATGTATTAAATTTAAATGTTGACAAGTAATTAGTTTAGGTCCACAAAATTAATAAATAACGTTAGTATACTCAATTTTGAATTTATTTGCTACACGTCTAGCAGAGCTATATTATGTTACTGACCCATATTAAAAATTATATATATATATATTATATATATATATATATATATATATATATATATATATATATATATATATATATATATATATATATATATATAACATAAGAACATAAGATAAGAAAGGAGGAACACTGCAGCAGGCCTGTTGGCCCATACTAGGCAGGTCCTTTACAATTCATCCCACTAACAAACATTTGACCTACCCATATATATATATATATATATATATATATATATATATATATATATATATATATATATATATATATATATATATATATATATATATACATATATATATATATATATATATATATATATATATATATATATATATATATATATATATATATATATATATATATATATTTTATATATATATATATATATATATATATATATAATATATATATATATATATATATATATATATATATATATATATATATATATAGAATTCGCAGAACAGGCGAAATACATGATGGGGTCCACCTTTGGTATAAATATAAATTGTGAGACCCACAGCCTCGCAGAATTAGATGAAAAGGCTTCGAGGAGAAATATTTGGATTTCTTCCTGAAGCTATTTGAATATTGCACTTACCCTACCACCCCATCTTTTCATTCTTTATTACAAATAAATATATTCTATAACATAATATGGTACAAAAGATTTAAGATATATTGTTGGTATAAATATGGCACATACAATATATGAGGTGTGAAAGATACATTTCTTGTAAATATTGCTACTTGTTTATCACAGATTATAATGCGAAAATCTCATCCAGCTACTCAGAGCTGGGGCGCGTACCTATGATACAGCAAGCATTACCCCTCTGAACAGCAGCGCTGAGTTGCTGGAACAGAAAACTAGATGCTCTGACATATCGACGAACAACTGTTCTTAAAAAAAAATAATAATAATGAGACTTATTGGGGGTCGAACAACAATAATTAAGAACGCATTACGAGAAGTCTGCCAAAATTCCGAGACACCTTTGTATCAACAGTGTAATACTTGTGTACTATATATTGTTATAGCTCCATTTTATAGGCAGGCTCCCTGGCCAAGCCTTAAGTCACATGATCCCAATTTGTACCCTTCACGTAGGCCTTGCCTGAGAGGCCTCTCGTTCACTCTCCACTAGACCTAGGAGACAGGGAGACGGACATGCTGGCCTCCGCCACTTATTACAATATATCGCCACCATAACAGTATAACGTTGTATTTCTTGCTACCTTCACTTCTAACCATCAACCTAACATTTGCTCGCTGGACCATCAATGCTTCTTGATGACACAGTGATCTGGGGCATCTCCAAATTGTGGCGGCTTTCTCGGGAGCCGTGCTAAAATATCAGGGGTTCGATCGCCGGCTAATCACAGTATTGTTAAACACATAGTTGTGTGCACGTCAACGTTTGCTGTCTTTAATAAACATGAATAATTTGGTATATAATAAAATGAAAAATAAAATATTGAAGAAAAAAACCTACATTAGCAATGTCGCAGCAAAAGATAACGATAAGAAGCTAGGGAGAGGAAGGTTATTAATGAGACCTGGCGAGTACGTGTATGTGCTGTGTGTGTGCCCACCCAATTGTGGTTACAGGGGTTGAGACTCAGCTCCTGGCCCCGCCCCTTTACTAATATATGTGTGTGTGTGTGTGTGTGTGTGTGTGTGTGTGTGTGTGTGGTGTGTGTGTGTGTGTGTGTGTGTGTGTGTTGTATGTG
>NC_069414.1:19236994-19296994 GCF_026875155.1 Cherax quadricarinatus | reverse complement strand
AACCTTTATAGCCCCGTCTTTTCCTGCCATAAAGCTTATCTTTCAACCTTATTGCTATACTCCTTCTTTAGCTCAACTCTATTGAAACCCCTGACATAATCCCCATTTATTCCTCTCCATTAGAAACTCTCCCACCCCCCTTCTGCCTATGATTCACTAAAGCCAGGACATCCAGCTTCTTCTCATTCATGAACACCACAAGTCATCTCTTTCTTATCATTTGCACAACATCCACCACATTCAGACTTCCCACTTTAGACAATTTTCTTCTTCTTATTCTTTTTATAATCTTTACAAGGAAAAGGTGTTACAGCCCATTGTTACCGGCATTCAGTTGACTTTTACAACACCGCATGGCTTACGGAGGAAAGAATCTTATTCCCACTTCCCCCGAAAAGGAAAAGTAATTAAGACCCAGAAACTATTAATGATAAAATCAAGTATTATATATAATTATAATATTTATTATATATATATAATGATATATATATATATATATATATATATATATAACTGTATTTTTTATTATTATCACACTGGCGAATCCCACCAAGGCAGGGTGCCCCGAAAAAGAAAAACTTTCACCATCATTCACTCCACACTGTCTTTGCCAGAAGGGTCTTTACACTAACAGTTTTTTTAAAACTGCAACATTAAACACCCCTCCTTCATTAGTGCGGCACTGTACTTCCCATCGACCAGACTCAACTCCGGCCTGTCCGGTTTCCCTGAAATCCCTTCATAAATATTACATTTGCTCCCAACTCCAGACAGCACGTCAAGTATTAAAAACAATTTGTCCTCCATTCACTCCTATCAAACACGCTCATGCATGCCTGCGAAGTCAAGCCCCTCGCACACAAAACCACCTTTATTAACCCCCCTCGCCTCCACCTTTCCTAGGCCGACCCCTACCCCGCGCCTTTCCTTCCACTACAGACTGATACACTCTTGAAGTCATCCTGTTTCGCTCCATTCTCTCTACAATGTCCAAACCTACCTCAACAACCCTTCCTCAGCCTTCTGGACAACATTTTTGGTAATCCCTGCACCTCCTCCATAACTTCCAAACTACGATTCTCTGCTTATATTCACACCACACATTGCACCTCAGACAGACATCTCCCACTGCCTCCAGCCTTCTCCTCGCTGCAAACATTCATCACCCACGCTTCACTACACACCCATATAAGAATCGTTGGTAAAACTAACTCCTCATACATTCCCCTCCTTTGCCTCCAAGGACAAAGTTCTTTGTCCTCCACAGACCCTAAGTGCAACCACTCACTCTTTTTCCCACAACAATTCTATGATTCACCTCATCTTTCATAGGACCCAATCCACTGACACTCCACTCCAAAATATCTGAATAACGTTCACCTCCTCCATACTCTCTCCCTCCAATCTGATATCAATTTCTTTCATCACCTAATCTTTTTGTTATCCTCATAATCCAGACCTTACTCCTTTCTGTAATCACCTTTAATTTTCTTCTTTTGCACACCCTATACCAAATTTCATCCACCATCTCTGCAGCTTCTCTTCAGAAACCCCAAAGCAACAGTGTCATCAGGCAAAGACTGCTGTGACAACTCCCACTTTGTGTGTATTCTTTATCTTGTAACTCCACGCCTCTTGCCAAGACCTCTCCGCAATGGCAAGAGGCGTGGAGTTAAAAGATAAAGAGGGGGGGGGGGGGGGGGGGGTGGTGTGATACACACCACACACCATTGTGGAGTTGTTCACGAATGCTTGGTGGCTCTTTGCTGATAGCAACTGTGCTCTTGGAGTGGACACATATCGCTCTATCTGAGATGGCACTGAGATTGGTGTGGATTGAATTTTATGGTAGGTGTGCAGCGGGATATAACAATATAACATGGGGGGGGGGGGGGGGTGGGGGGGGGGGGGGGGAAAATAAGTGGGGAGGGATTGATAAGAGGGCATAGGCTCACACTATCTGGGCGTGGGCTAGTTCTAGGTGATCGGGCGAAATATAAGCAAGTATTAATCGAGTTGAATTGGTTATTGTAATATATACATTATTATATGACTGAATAAGTCATTGGGTTTCACAGGTCTGGGTTGCAGACAACAGTTCCCTTTTATCTACCAATACTTAATCCAACAAACTTTAAACTGTCATTTCGCCCTACATCATATCTTGTATACTTATTTATCCTCTTTTTCTTAAAATATGTATTACTATAACTAAACCCCCTTTCTATACAAAGTTCAATCAAATTGCTTCATTATCATTTACCCTGGCACCCCAACATACCTACCACAACCCTCTCTAAACGTTTCTCCTACTTTAGCATTCAGTCCCCTACCACAATTACTCTCTCACTTGGTTCAAAAGGCTCCCTATACATTTCACTTAAACATCTCCCAAAATCTCTCTCTCTCCCTGCATTCCTCTCTTCCCAGTGCATACACCTATTATGACCCACTTCTTCGCATCCAACCTTACATAAATCCACATAATTCTTGAATTTACACATTCATATTCTCTTTTCTCCTTCCATAACTATCTTAACATTACTGCTACCCCTTTCCTTTGCTCTAACCTCTCTCAGATACTCCAGATTTAATCCCATTTATTATTCCCACCACTGAAACTCTCCATACCCCAATCAGCTTTGTTTCGCTTAGAGCCAGGACATGCCAACTTCCTTTTCATTCATAAACATCAGCAATCATCAGTTTCTTGTCATCCGCACTACATCCCGCACATTTAAGCATCCCCAGTTTTATCAAAGTTTTTCTTCTTCTCTTTTTATAAATGTACTACAGGAAAGGGATACTTAAGCCCTATTGCACCCTGCATTTTAGTCGCCTCATACGACACACATGGCTTACGGAGAAAAGATTCTTATCCACTTCCCCATGGACAATATAAGAAATAGAAAAAAAAAAAAAGAACAAGAGCTATTTAGACAAAGGAGAAAAACCAGATGTATGGTATATATATATATATATATATATATATAAATATATATTCTATATATATTATATATTATATAAATAAATATATAAATATATATATATAAATGCCATGTGAGTGTCTGTAATGTGACCCAAAGTGTAAGTATAGTAGCAAGATATCCCTGTTATCTACGTGTTAATGATAACAGAAAAAGAAACCAGCAATCCTACCAACATGCAAAACAGTTACAGGTTTTTGTTCACAGTCATCTGGCAGACGTAGTACTTCCCAGGGTGGTTGCTGTCTACCAACCTACTACCTATATATGTAAAATATAAATATATAGATATATATATATATAATATATATTATATATATATTATATAATTATATATATATATTACCTGTGTGTGTGTGTTGTGTGTGTGTGTGTGTGTGTGTGTGTCGTCCGAATACGTAAAACTGTCAATTAGCAAAAACTCATTTAAAATTAATCCTTTCTAAAATTTTTCTCTTTATACTTTTAAAGATATTATTTTTTCATTAATGTTAAGTTAAAAATTTTTATTTTGCTCCAAAGAATCTTAGAAAACTTAACCTAACCTTATTAATAACAAGAACAATTTATTTTAGGCCTAACCCAACTAAATATATTTTGATGGTTTACAGTAATTTAATACTAAACAAACACAGTGCAATATATTTTTTACGTGTAGGTTCAGAATGATTTTGGCGAAATTAATGCATAACAAATTTTCACTTGTCCTATGGCGAAGATGAGCGTTCTATTTAAGCCAAGATTCGCATTCTGCTATTTCGGCACGCATATGTGATATGCACAAAACTATTGTGAAAGAGAGTGAAATTCCAAGCGCTTTTTTTTTTTACACAGGTTTTGACACGGTTAATGGCTCCTACCTTATAGACAAGTTTTAATTACAGGTAAAGGATTCCCTAACTTTATTGACAAGCTAAGAGGCTGTTACCTACATCCAGCTCATTTGAAAGCTTTTTATTGTTATGAGACATACAAGTAGGAGAACAGGATGAAGTTGAGCCATCGTGGGCCAGCATTTTCAAATTTGACAACTGACTTTATCTCGTTGACAATCATTATGCTGTACAGAATGTGTTCGCCCACTCGTACTTCTCACATCATCAAGGACACTTATAAAATCAGAAATACATAGAAGAAGGCATATAAAGGTCCTAGAACCACACCCTCACCATCACAACCCACAACAAAGCAAACCTGAGCGCGAACGACACCCTGACCTCATATGAAACGGAGGAATACGCAGCAGGCCTGCTGGCCCAACTAGACAAGGTCCCTTCACGACATCCCACTAACAAAATATTTGTCCAACCCAATACTCTACCAAAAATTAAGATATATTTGTCCAATGTATGTATAAAAACCTTCACAAATTTATTAATTATAAATTAATCTAATTTATATAAACCAAAGGAAATATTCAATCTATGTATGCAAAACTGCTATTTATGAAGCCAAGATCAATTAATTCCTGTCGACCATGGACTAGGCTTAATAATAACAACTTTCTCACCGTTTTTGAAAATCAAATTGGATGTTTAAAATCTCTAACACGAAATAAATAGAGCATTGAATCTTTGTCCCAGTTTCTAATGCTATATTTATTTGTTTTAATCTTAGTTCGAAGACTTTTACCAGTTTGGAAACGGTAATAAACAATAATCGCAAAATTTTACGAAAGAATCCTTATAGACAAACATCCGTCAGCATTTTGGAGGGGAAAAGAAAAAAAAAATAAAAAATTCTTTTATCAAAAAACTTTCTTAATGTATCATTCTTATTAAATACAACTTTGATATTAGATGTCTAAGAAGAAAGGAGCATATCAACCAATTGTTCATGGTAAGGGTGGAGAACCGAACATATTTTTAGTTGAATAATGGTTGGATGTCCCATTTTGATTGTAAAAGTATTTTCTACTAGCAATTTTAAAAGATTTATCAGTTACGTTTTTCTTGGGTATGACAGATCATTAGCTATTCATAAATTTTGGATATTTCTCATCTATGAAACTCTGGACAACAAATACGTGAAGCTCTCAAAACCAATGATGAGAAGAACTGAACAGTTTGACCTCTACGTTGATGTGAAAGAATAAATAGTGTACATAGGAACAGTTATATGTAGGTTTTCTGTAAAATTTAAATTTGAAGTCATTATTACCCATACTAATTAAAACATCTAGTAAAGGCAATGAGTATAATTTTTTCCTTCAAACTCAACAGTAAAGTTTATAGAATGAGCTAAGCTATTTAATTTAACTATCCTTTCACAGTGGTTGGGGGGGGCTTTTTCTGAATATCACCTGTTTACTGTAAACTTATTGCATTTATATATAAAAATGTATATATATAATATATACATATATATAAATATATACTTTATAATAAAATAATAATTATAACTATAATAAAATATTAATTATATAAATATTAAAATATATTATATATTTATTAAAAAATACTTTAAAATTAAAAATAAATATAAAAATAAAATATAATAATTATATTTTGTTAATTAAAATATATAAATTAAAAATATATATTATTATAATTAATAATATTAAAAATATAAATTATAATAATTATATATGTATATTAATAAAAAAAATATTAAATGATATATAATAATTAGTATAATAATAAAATAAATAAAATATATAAATATAAAAAATCTTAAAAATATAATAATATTATATATAATGTATTAATAAATATATATTTAATATAATTATTTCATAATAGAATATATATATTAAATAAATTTATATAAAATATTAAAAAACATTTATTTTATAAAAAAAAATAAATATAAATATTATAAAAATAAAATATAAAATATTAAAATTATAATAATTATTATATCAATTTATTATAATTATATAAAAATGATTATATTAATTTAATTTTTATAATATTATGTAATATATATTATTCAAAACTCAAAACTCTGCCCGAAACACCCACAACTCCTAAACACACCCTCAACCCACACCAAACCCACCCACACCCGACCCCAAAGACCGACACCACACCCACTCCCTCAACGCAACAAACCCACCCACCAACCGCACACACCTCACCATCAATAACAACCATACAACCAACAACCCCCAGCCACACACACACCCCCAACCAACCGCAACAACTCACCCGACGCAACCTACCAACTACCACCCACTACACACTCATCGACCCCAACCACCACCCATACCCACCACACCCACACTCACAACGACACTACAAAACCACAGACACTACCACCACCACACCACCACACAAACACTCCCACCACAAAACACACACCACTCCCACCCTCAACCTACAACACACACACACACCCCCAACTACGCAACCAACCACATCCACTCCCTTACCACACAACCTCCCTGGGGGAACCAACCCCAACCCAGTACAACGCACACCCAACCCACCATAAACCCCAACCGAAGACCAAGCCACCACCACACTGCAACACCACACCAACAAACGCTCAAACGAAACGCGCACCACACACCCAAACCACCACGCCACCCACACAAACACTCCCACTCACACACAACACACCACAAGCACAACACAACTCCAATGTAAACCCAAACCAACCCACTCCACCACCCAAACCCTACCACCATCACACCAACCCAGCACATCGAGCCAACCACCACCACCAACATAACCATAAAAAAAACACCACCACCCCATAGCACACACCCAAACAGCAAACACACATCACGCACACCATACCCACCCCGGCCCAACACCAACCACATCACAACACACACGACACAATACTAAACACACCCTGACCAAAAACCGGCACACCCAACCCAACACACAACCACACACCAACACCACTTAACACACACCCACACCCACAGCAACAACACTCACCAACACACTAACCACTCCCCAGCAAACCGTACAGGGAACAATCGCAGACACACCAAACACCACACGCACATCACCACCACCCACACCCAGACAACTTACATACAACTATCACCACGACAAACCACCACCCCACAAAAAAACACACACACCACACACACACACACACACACACACACCACACACTCACACACCCACACACACACACAGCACACACACACACACTACACACACTACACACACAACACACAACAACACACACACACACACACACACAACACACACACACACACACATACTAGCCTCCAAAACACTTCTTCCCAATCTCACAAGGCTAACCCACGCCCCGCACCACATTCCACACGTCCCCTCGCCCCCAAAAAAAAATAATCACAATCCCACCACACTGTCCCCCCACCAACATCCCCCCCTCCCCACCCACACAAACCCAGATAAAATTGTAATATAATAAAAAAAATAATACAAACAAATACCACTACCCAACTATACCCCCAACATCACCCCTAAAAACGAAGGTTACGGCTGTCCACACAAGTATCAATTACACCACATGTAACTAACTAAAAACCCCAAACTAAATGTGTCTCCCCAAACCCCCCAATAAACCAACCCATCCTTCACCCCCGACACACAATCCCCCGACAACCAGCCCCTAAAAGTGCCGCCAACCTAATAACCCAGAGAATATACATGCACAAATACCCCCGAAATACCACAACGGCACCGACAAAACAAATAAAACCTAAACTCTCTAACCCAAAACACCTTCCAATCAAATCGTCAATATAACACAAACACAGCACAACCCACCTCAAGAAAGAGGAACACAGCAGGAGCCAGTAGGTCCCAAACTCAGGCCGGACCCTATACCATTCCACCCACTCACCAAAACATATGCCCCTACCCATTTTCCATGCCACCCAAGAACTACGCTCTGATGTTAAGTCCACTCAAATCCAACCTCTGTTTTTCCCCCCACACATGTACTATAACCAAACCTAAAATTGAAAGGCTACCCAATTCCTAGCCCAATAACCCAACGTCGGTTGAACAGTTCCACTCATCAAACTACCCTATTTCCAAACCAATACTTTCCTATGTCCTTTCTAAATCTAAACCTTATCTAATCTAAATCCATTACAGCAGGATCTCTCATGGAGAGACATCCTCAAGACCTTATTATATCCCCTTTATTAATACGTATCTTCCACTTAAACACTTCGTCAGATCTCCCCTCCATTCTCGTACTAACAGTGAATGGTAACTTAAGATCTTCAATCTTTTCTTCATAAGAAGATTATTCTAATGCTAATGTATTAATTTTAGTCATCTACGCTGAATGTTTATCTAACGAATTTATGTCCATTTTGTTAATACGGAGACCAGAACTTGAGCTGCATAATCTAGGTGAGTCCTTACTAATTATGTATGAAAGCTGCAGTAATGACCTCTGGACTTCTGTTAGCTTACACTTCTTTAATAAATCCCAGTAATCCTATTTGCCTTATTACGAACGCATTAGGCTAATGCTGTCTTGGTTAAGGTTGCTGCCTCACCTAACCCCCAAGTCCTTTTTCGCAAATCTGTATGTTAAAAGGGTTAAAGGTTCTAGCAATCATTTAACTTATAAGTACTAGGGTTATGCACTCCCAAGCTTCAGAACCTTGCACTTATCTACATTGAACTGCATCTGCACTTTCTGACCAATAAAAGAGATAGTTTAAATCCTCCAGAAGTTCCATAACATCCTACGTTTGAATCATTATCCTACCTCTCTTGATGTACAATCGGCGAATTTGCCTCATATCACTAGTACTTCCCTCATCAAGATCAATTAGATATATTTTATAAACAACAACGGGCCCAAGACTGATCCATCCATGTGGAAACGCCCTTGTTAACAGATCCCCACTCAATTTAACCCCATTTAAAGACACTCTCTGCTGTCCTGTCAGTGAGCCATGACTTCGATCCAGAGAGCACTTCCCCCCCCCAAATGCCATGAGCCTGCCACTTTTCTTAAACAGTCTAAGGTGCAGAACTCTATCAAAATGGCTTAACTAAATCCCTAAGTAAAATAATATCAAATTCTTTATCGTGGGTCAACAGCCTCAAAAGCTTTACTGATGAAAGTTAATAAAATTAGTTTAGACAAGACCGGCCTCTTTGAATCCCTGCTGAGTGAGTTCAATAATCAAGCTTATGCTTATCGAGATGGCGCTTCTTTATAATCTCAGCTATAATTGACTCTAGTAATTTGCCTACAATTTGAGGTCAGGCTACTGGGCGTTAAATTTGAACGGTAACGACTTGTCCCCTGTATAAAAATGATTACATTAATCCTCTTCCACATATCAGACCCTACATCTGTTTAAGAGATAAAATAAAAAATATTAGTTTAATGGTTTCACAGATTTCCATTTTGCATTCCTTAAAATCCCTTGAAAAAACCATCATCAGGACCCCGGCGACTTATTTTTGCTTCATTCAGTCTATCTTCTTCACAACCATTTCACTATGACTGTGATGGTTACCATAATTTATCTTTCTATTCCTAGCCCACTATAAAATTAATTACTGGAATATTGTAGTGGTCTTCCTGTGTAAAAACCTGAGAGAAAATAATTATTAAAATCGAGTCACAATTTCATTTCTCTTTGTCAGTAAGGTGCCCATAAGTTTATTTTTTAAAAAGGGGGACCTATTATCTCTAACTGTTTGTGTGTCTATATACCTTGAAAAAACTTTTTGGGTTAGTTTTGAGAATCCCCTAGCAACTTTAATTTCATAGTCCCTTTTAGCTTTTCTTATGCCCCCTTTTTAATGTCCCCTCTTAAGTCACATATTACCTCGATTCATAAGATGAGCCCCAACCTCTTTTGGATACGCCAATAAATTCCTTTCTTATGCCCTAGAAGATATTTGAGCCTATTTTCATGCCATTTTGGTCATTTTCTATATGATCTAAATTTTTTTTCTTTATAAGGGATAAACGTTCTTTTAGCAGGGATGTATAGTGTTTTCAGAAAACTGTCACATTGGATAGCTCTCTTCGTTACCACCAATCAACAGATGATAAGAGTTCTCTAAGCCCATCCGTCTCTGGCTAAGAGTCGAGATAAAAATCTGGGACTGTTACTGAGTTATCGCACTATCGTACTTCATTCAATGCAAAATGTAATTGGGTTTTGTGGTCGCTAGCACCCAGTTCCTCTGAAATTTCTAAATTAATTAACAAGGGATTCATTTTGTGTTGCCATAACTAAGTCAAGCAGGTTATTTCCCCTTGTAGGTTCTGTCACAAACGGCTTCAAAAACAATCCTGAAACTACTTCTAAGATTCGTATGAATCTAAATTCCCAGTCCAAGAAATTCAATCAGAACTATGACTAAAGTTTAAAGTCTCCTAGAATTACTACATTATCGTGCCTGTGGCCTAACTATTTCCTCCCATAGTAGTCGTCCCATGGACCCTATCTAATTTGGGGACGGTATAATCACTCCTAAAATCAGATTTCACGCCCCTCAGAAAATTATAAATATATATAAAGATATTGTTTGTTATTTATTTTATATTTATATTTATTATATTTATATAAATATATATATATAAAAATAATATATATATATATATATATATAATATATATAATAAATATATAATATATATATATATATATAAACGCAACACTGAGCCGAGTAAGCCGGGGGATGCGAACCGGTGTTGTTTTGAGCCTGTGCCACATGGTGGAGCTAAAATTCCACGACGCTCTAACCCACGAGGACATTACAATCCCTAAGAGAATCACAGCCACCCAGCAGATCTAGGTGTTGTACGTGATCCGAGGCATAAGATGGTGTGGGTGCCTCAAGCTAATTTCATTCTACTCCCCGTTAGTGTAACTAACCCTCCACAGGAGCAGTAAATATAGTATTGTAACCACGAACGAGTGGTATTATAATCAATAAGAACACTGGGCCGACAAGCCGTGGGATCGATCCGTGTTTGTTTTAGTTAGCCCGCACATGGTGAGGTGAAAATTCCAGGCGTAGTCGCTCTTACCCGTGTGTGTGAGTGTGCGTGTGTGTGTGTGATGTGCGTGTGTGTGTGTGCTGTTGTTTGTGTGTGTTGTGTGTATGTAATAGACTAACAAGAGGTTTGACAGTGGCGTCGGCTGTAAGTATACACAACGTTCTCTCTGCTTATATAATCTCCTTAACCTAATGAATCTTAGAAGCTGAAAAGCAATTTATTTGCAATTTTTGATGATACGTGCACATGTTTACTCCAATGACATTTACTTTCCATTTATCTCCAGCACCTCTCCTCCGGTCTTCTTATAAAATCTCTTAATTTCACTACGTTGCACGCATTATGCTTCAGATACATAGTCCATTTTTATGATCACGTTTGTAGTTTGTTCAAGTCTTCTTGGAAGGCGTTTTCTGATGATTCTTGATTGTATTTTTTTATTAACTATCGGCCATTTCCCACCAAGCAGTGTGCCCGAAAAAGAAAATATTCATCAACAGTCACTCCCTCACTGTCTTGTTAGAGGGATGCTCTACAACTACAGTTATAAAACTGTAACATTAACACCCGTCCTTCAGAGTGCAGACACTGTACTGCTGGTTTCCCTGAACCCCTTCATAAATGTTACTATGCGTCACGACTCCAACAATGACAGTCAAGTCCTAAAAATCATATGTCTCCATTCTCTCCTATCTAACACGGCTCACGCACACCTTGCTGGAAGTCCAAGAACCCTCGCACACAAAACCTCCTTTAGCCCCTCCCTCCAACCTTTCCTAGCCGACCCCCTACCTTGCCTTCCCTCCACTACAGAGTTATACACTCTCGAGGTCACTGAATTCGTTTCAACCTCATATAGTAGTACCCGTAAACAATCTCATAATATTCTTCATTATTTTCTCAAATCCACAGTGATACTTTGTATTCAGTTTCTTCGTTAAGACATTGAAGTAGCGAAGCACAAGTGTTTAAATACTAATCCTTAAGAGGCCCCATTCATCACCCCCCACTCCAACACTCCTTTCCTAAATCATCCTTAGGCAATATTTTGATAAATATTCGTTAATCTACTTAGTGCTCCTTCCGTTACACCTGACTGCTCTACTGTCTTTAGTACAGCAGCCTTCGTGTGTGATACTATGTCGAAGACTTTTCTTGAGGTCCGGAAAGATACAGTCCTGTCCCAGTCTTCAGAAAATTCTTTGAGACAGAGAGATACCATCTCTGAACTCTCGCTACGCTCTCACTTAATATTTATCTCATACACTCTACATGGATTCACACATCCATACACTGTGTGAATGGTATGTAAAAACATATACCAACACACACAATTATGCCCACTTATAATGGTACAACACACACAGTACTTAGTGTGTTTGATGTGCCAGCACTTGTGCAACACTTGGGTATCTATTTAGTGGAATCCTTTCCAAAATAAAAATACCGAAGGTTTGCACAGATGATCTGAATTCATCAATCCTGTTGGTTCTCCAGCAGTGATCAACACACTTGTGTTTATGTTTGTTTTATTTGCGTGGTGTGTGTGTGTTGTGTGTGTGTGTTGTGTGTGTGTGGTGTGGTGTGTGTGTTGTGTGTGTGTGTGTGTGTGTGTACCGCCTAATTGCACTCACCTAATTGTTGTCGCAGGGTCAGAGACTCAGCTCCTGGCCCCGCCTCTTCACCGCGTGCTACAATGTCCTTTCTCTCTCCCTGCTCCACTGAGCTTTATGAAACCTCATCTTAAAACTATTTATGGTTCTCCTGCCTTCCACTACCTTACCTTGCTAGACTATTTCCACTTCCTGACTATTGACCGAAGAAAATACTTCCTAACATCCCTTGACTCATCTGCGTCTTCGAACTTCCAAGTTCGAACCCTTGTTTCTGGTGTCCCCTCTTTTGGAATATCCAGTCTTTGTCCACCTTGTCTAATTCCACGAAGTATTTGAAAATGTAGTTATCATGTCTCTCCACTACCCTCCTGTCCTCCAGTGCGTCAGCCCGATTTCCCTTTAACCTTTTCTTCGTATGACGATAACCCTTAGCTCTGAACTAACCTTGTCGCAAACTCTTGTTACTTTCTCTAATTTTCACTTGACGGCTTGAACAATTGTGGGTTCCCAAACTGGTGCTTGCAATACTCCAGTATGTCCTGACGTACACTGTGTACAGTGTTTTGACGATTCTTACTGGTATCGCGAACGCTATTCTCAGGTTGCCAGGCGCCCAAATCCGACAGCAGTTATCTGGTTGATGTGGCCTTACGTGAGGACGGTGATCGGTGTATATAGTTCAACCTCAAACCTTTCTCCTTGAGCGGCGGTGGTTTGCAGACTTTGGGGGGGGGGGCCACATAATCTATATCTCTGTCCAGCAGTCTTCTTTGCCTTTCCCCAATCTTTATGACTTTGCATTTGGCAGGGTTTGAATTTCGAGAGCCCAGTTTGCTGGACCAGGTTTGGTCCAGTCTGTCCGGTCTCTTTGAAGTCCTTGCTTCTGTTGTGTTTGTGAGTTAGTTACCATTTTTGACCCTAGGCACATGTACGATTAGTCACTAGGCCCCTGTTGTATATGCGTGTTTGTATGTGTGCAGTGTTGTGTGTGTGAGGTTACAAAAAACGCTATTTCTAAAAGCTTAGATATCTCCAGTGAATACCAGAAAGACTGCCCTTCTAGCATCCAGGCTGTTTCGTCTGGGGTTTTCGTAAACAAGTAGTCAGAATCTTGCGTCACAATTATCCAGAAAATTCATTACGGTTAAATCGTGCTTAGGTTACAACTGGTAGGCTACTAACTAGTAGAAAGAAAAATTTAATAAATTTTATTAAGTATGTAAGTTTCTGGAGGTATATATATCAATATACAATTAATTACAGCAATCAAAATAAAAGCAATCTCTCGAGTTCAATATATTGTGCTGAAGCACATAACACATTATAATTCTTAATACCGGGCATGTACATTAACATTTAATAAGAAATTACAATATGTACAAATTAGTGAGTATGCATGTAATTGCTCATAAGTATTAGGCTATGTCTCAAGACTTCAAATAAGACTTAAACAAGCTTGACATGGACAAAGTCCTCTAACTAAACATAACTTTCTTACCGACTGGCACTCCAACAGTCTGCTTGAACAGACAAAGAATGCTAAGAAGCCCCAATAGCAATGCAATATCAAGCAAACTGCGACATACGAATCATGAGATAATATAACGACACTAAAGGTAGGGACCATCTGCAGATCCTCCACAAAATAGTTACAAAACTCCACAATACTTGATCTACGTTTCAGTCATAGGAAAACGCGACTGTGACAATACACAGAACACCAGTACAAAATTAGTCAGAAGCTTAAGCTAAGGACCTGAGATGTTCAAGTGTCCTATGTGACCACAACCTCAGTACAACGTCGAAAATCAAATAAGTCTATACAATGTTCGTGTGAACAAAGTTCACCACAGAACTAATCATAAAATAATGAAAGACAGAACAATCTGTACCAACCAGCAAGCGAGTCTAGAGCAACTGACAACTATCACGAGAGGTGAGGACATAACCCCCCCTTCGATCACGTATAGCTACGTGGACAAACTGCAGCTTCAGAAGCCGTCAGAATAACGAGCGACAAGCATGAATTACAGTAGTTTTGACAATCAAGACTAACTGAGCACATTTTTAAAACATCCTAACAACATAAGCTAAATAACAATATAACAGTCACATAATAATATAAAGTCATACCTTTAACGATTTAGCTATTATCGTACGGGCAAATATAAGCAATATAAAATAAATGAAAAGGTAATATACATTATCATACAAATTAAACATTGTAACACCATTCAGGGTGTTGCAACAGTGTGTGTGTGATTTGTTGTGTTTACTCACCTAGTTGTACTCTCACCTAGTTGATGTTGCCGGGGTCGAGTCCGAGCTCCTGGCCCCGCCACTTCATCACTGTGTGTGTTGGTGGTGTGTGTTTGTTGCTGAGTTTGTGTGTGTGTGTGCGAGGTGTGTGTGTGCACTATAAAGGGACTATACATGCTCTCTGCCAATCCCTAGGGACATTCCTCTCTTTCATCATTTATTAAACAAAAGACCAACCACTCCAACACTATATCTTCCCCTGCTTTTAACATTTCTGTCATGATCCCATCAGTTTCCCAGCTGCTTTACCCCTTCATTCTACGTAATGCCTCACGTACCACCACCACACTTACATTCAGGCTCTTCTTCACACCTAAAAGATGGTATACCTCCCGTGGCCATGCATGAAATTACCACCTCCCTATCTTCCTCAACGATTAAAAGTTCCTCAAAATATTCTCGCCATCTACCTAATACTCCTTCTCCCCATCTACTAACTCTCCCCACTCGTATTTTTAAACTGACAAATCCATACTTTCCCTAGGCTTTCTTAACTTTTTTAACCACATCCAAATTTTTTTTCCTTATTTTCCATTAAAATTTTACTTGACCAGTGCCATCTCGCCACCTCTAATCATCTGCTCTCCTTTTGCACTCTCTCACCACTCTCGTTCACTTTCTTTTAACTGTCTCATATACTCTCTTTTCTTATAACACTTCTAGCTTTGTAAAAAACCGCACATAAGCAAACTTTTTTCCTCTTTTATCACACCCTTTACTTCATCATTCCACCAATCACTCTCTCTTTCCCCTGCCTCCACCCCCTATAAACCACTAACTTCTGCCCCACATTCTAATATTGCATTTTTAAAACTATTTTCCAACCCTCTTCAAAATTTCCAACAACCCCTCCCCCCACTTCTCATCTTTGCACTACCCACCTTACTGCCACAGTCGCCATATATCTCCCCGAACTTTCCTCCTGCCCTTAGTTTAAACACTTTCACCTCCTCTTTACTTGTTGTTTGTCCACCTTCCTCTTTTTTTCCCATCTACCTCTTACTCTAACTGTAGCTACAACTAAAAAATTAGATCCGATATATCAGTTGCCCCTCTATAAACATGTACACCTGGAGCCTACCCACAACCCTTTTTATCCACCAATACATAATCTAACAAATCTACTTTCATTACGTGCTACATCAATCATACCTTGATATAATTATTTTATCCTCTTTTCATAAAATATGATTACTTATTACCAAATCTCTTTCTACACAATAGCTCAATTAAAGACTCCCTATCCCCATTTACAATTACCCAACCCCTGGCACGCCAAAATTACCTACTACTCTACTCCCCCATACAATTTTACACCACCTTTAGCATTAAAATCTCCCCCATCCACAAGTATTTCTCACACATGTTCTGAAAACTCCCCACGCATTCACTCAACATTTCCCAGAATCTCTCTCTCTCCTGCTACACTTTCTCTCTTCTCACAGGTGCATACTCGGCTTACTATAACCCACATTTCCACCATCCAATCTTTATTTTATACTCCACATAATCCTTGAATTAACCTTTATAGCCCCGTCTTTTCCTGCCATAAAGCTTATCTTTCAACCTTATTGCTATACTCCTTCTTTAGCTCAACTCTATTGAAACCCCTGACATAATCCCCATTTATTCCTCTCCATTAGAAACTCTCCCACCCCCCTTCTGCCTATGATTCACTAAAGCCAGGACATCCAGCTTCTTCTCATTCATGAACACCACAAGTCATCTCTTTCTTATCATTTGCACAACATCCACCACATTCAGACTTCCCACTTTAGACAATTTTCTTCTTCTTATTCTTTTTATAATCTTTACAAGGAAAAGGTGTTACAGCCCATTGTTACCGGCATTCAGTTGACTTTTACAACACCGCATGGCTTACGGAGGAAAGAATCTTATTCCCACTTCCCCCGAAAAGGAAAAGTAATTAAGACCCAGAAACTATTAATGATAAAATCAAGTATTATATATAATTATAATATTTATTATATATATATAATGATATATATATATATATATATATATATATATAACTGTATTTTTTATTATTATCACACTGGCGAATCCCACCAAGGCAGGGTGCCCCGAAAAAGAAAAACTTTCACCATCATTCACTCCACACTGTCTTTGCCAGAAGGGTCTTTACACTAACAGTTTTTTTAAAACTGCAACATTAAACACCCCTCCTTCATTAGTGCGGCACTGTACTTCCCATCGACCAGACTCAACTCCGGCCTGTCCGGTTTCCCTGAAATCCCTTCATAAATATTACATTTGCTCCCAACTCCAGACAGCACGTCAAGTATTAAAAACAATTTGTCCTCCATTCACTCCTATCAAACACGCTCATGCATGCCTGCGAAGTCAAGCCCCTCGCACACAAAACCACCTTTATTAACCCCCCTCGCCTCCACCTTTCCTAGGCCGACCCCTACCCCGCGCCTTTCCTTCCACTACAGACTGATACACTCTTGAAGTCATCCTGTTTCGCTCCATTCTCTCTACAATGTCCAAACCTACCTCAACAACCCTTCCTCAGCCTTCTGGACAACATTTTTGGTAATCCCTGCACCTCCTCCATAACTTCCAAACTACGATTCTCTGCTTATATTCACACCACACATTGCACCTCAGACAGACATCTCCCACTGCCTCCAGCCTTCTCCTCGCTGCAAACATTCATCACCCACGCTTCACTACACACCCATATAAGAATCGTTGGTAAAACTAACTCCTCATACATTCCCCTCCTTTGCCTCCAAGGACAAAGTTCTTTGTCCTCCACAGACCCTAAGTGCAACCACTCACTCTTTTTCCCACAACAATTCTATGATTCACCTCATCTTTCATAGGACCCAATCCACTGACACTCCACTCCAAAATATCTGAATAACGTTCACCTCCTCCATACTCTCTCCCTCCAATCTGATATCAATTTCTTTCATCACCTAATCTTTTTGTTATCCTCATAATCCAGACCTTACTCCTTTCTGTAATCACCTTTAATTTTCTTCTTTTGCACACCCTATACCAAATTTCATCCACCATCTCTGCAGCTTCTCTTCAGAAACCCCAAAGCAACAGTGTCATCAGGCAAAGACTGCTGTGACAACTCCCACTTTGTGTGTATTCTTTATCTTGTAACTCCACGCCTCTTGCCAAGACCTCTCCGCAATGGCAAGAGGCGTGGAGTTAAAAGATAAAGAGGGGGGGGGGGGGGGGGGGGTGGTGTGATACACACCACACACCATTGTGGAGTTGTTCACGAATGCTTGGTGGCTCTTTGCTGATAGCAACTGTGCTCTTGGAGTGGACACATATCGCTCTATCTGAGATGGCACTGAGATTGGTGTGGATTGAATTTTATGGTAGGTGTGCAGCGGGATATAACAATATAACATGGGGGGGGGGGGGGGGTGGGGGGGGGGGGGGGGAAAATAAGTGGGGAGGGATTGATAAGAGGGCATAGGCTCACACTATCTGGGCGTGGGCTAGTTCTAGGTGATCGGGCGAAATATAAGCAAGTATTAATCGAGTTGAATTGGTTATTGTAATATATACATTATTATATGACTGAATAAGTCATTGGGTTTCACAGGTCTGGGTTGCAGACAACAGTTCCCTTTTATCTACCAATACTTAATCCAACAAACTTTAAACTGTCATTTCGCCCTACATCATATCTTGTATACTTATTTATCCTCTTTTTCTTAAAATATGTATTACTATAACTAAACCCCCTTTCTATACAAAGTTCAATCAAATTGCTTCATTATCATTTACCCTGGCACCCCAACATACCTACCACAACCCTCTCTAAACGTTTCTCCTACTTTAGCATTCAGTCCCCTACCACAATTACTCTCTCACTTGGTTCAAAAGGCTCCCTATACATTTCACTTAAACATCTCCCAAAATCTCTCTCTCTCCCTGCATTCCTCTCTTCCCAGTGCATACACCTATTATGACCCACTTCTTCGCATCCAACCTTACATAAATCCACATAATTCTTGAATTTACACATTCATATTCTCTTTTCTCCTTCCATAACTATCTTAACATTACTGCTACCCCTTTCCTTTGCTCTAACCTCTCTCAGATACTCCAGATTTAATCCCATTTATTATTCCCACCACTGAAACTCTCCATACCCCAATCAGCTTTGTTTCGCTTAGAGCCAGGACATGCCAACTTCCTTTTCATTCATAAACATCAGCAATCATCAGTTTCTTGTCATCCGCACTACATCCCGCACATTTAAGCATCCCCAGTTTTATCAAAGTTTTTCTTCTTCTCTTTTTATAAATGTACTACAGGAAAGGGATACTTAAGCCCTATTGCACCCTGCATTTTAGTCGCCTCATACGACACACATGGCTTACGGAGAAAAGATTCTTATCCACTTCCCCATGGACAATATAAGAAATAGAAAAAAAAAAAAAGAACAAGAGCTATTTAGACAAAGGAGAAAAACCAGATGTATGGTATATATATATATATATATATATATATAAATATATATTCTATATATATTATATATTATATAAATAAATATATAAATATATATATATAAATGCCATGTGAGTGTCTGTAATGTGACCCAAAGTGTAAGTATAGTAGCAAGATATCCCTGTTATCTACGTGTTAATGATAACAGAAAAAGAAACCAGCAATCCTACCAACATGCAAAACAGTTACAGGTTTTTGTTCACAGTCATCTGGCAGACGTAGTACTTCCCAGGGTGGTTGCTGTCTACCAACCTACTACCTATATATGTAAAATATAAATATATAGATATATATATATATAATATATATTATATATATATTATATAATTATATATATATATTACCTGTGTGTGTGTGTTGTGTGTGTGTGTGTGTGTGTGTGTGTCGTCCGAATACGTAAAACTGTCAATTAGCAAAAACTCATTTAAAATTAATCCTTTCTAAAATTTTTCTCTTTATACTTTTAAAGATATTATTTTTTCATTAATGTTAAGTTAAAAATTTTTATTTTGCTCCAAAGAATCTTAGAAAACTTAACCTAACCTTATTAATAACAAGAACAATTTATTTTAGGCCTAACCCAACTAAATATATTTTGATGGTTTACAGTAATTTAATACTAAACAAACACAGTGCAATATATTTTTTACGTGTAGGTTCAGAATGATTTTGGCGAAATTAATGCATAACAAATTTTCACTTGTCCTATGGCGAAGATGAGCGTTCTATTTAAGCCAAGATTCGCATTCTGCTATTTCGGCACGCATATGTGATATGCACAAAACTATTGTGAAAGAGAGTGAAATTCCAAGCGCTTTTTTTTTTTACACAGGTTTTGACACGGTTAATGGCTCCTACCTTATAGACAAGTTTTAATTACAGGTAAAGGATTCCCTAACTTTATTGACAAGCTAAGAGGCTGTTACCTACATCCAGCTCATTTGAAAGCTTTTTATTGTTATGAGACATACAAGTAGGAGAACAGGATGAAGTTGAGCCATCGTGGGCCAGCATTTTCAAATTTGACAACTGACTTTATCTCGTTGACAATCATTATGCTGTACAGAATGTGTTCGCCCACTCGTACTTCTCACATCATCAAGGACACTTATAAAATCAGAAATACATAGAAGAAGGCATATAAAGGTCCTAGAACCACACCCTCACCATCACAACCCACAACAAAGCAAACCTGAGCGCGAACGACACCCTGACCTCATATGAAACGGAGGAATACGCAGCAGGCCTGCTGGCCCAACTAGACAAGGTCCCTTCACGACATCCCACTAACAAAATATTTGTCCAACCCAATACTCTACCAAAAATTAAGATATATTTGTCCAATGTATGTATAAAAACCTTCACAAATTTATTAATTATAAATTAATCTAATTTATATAAACCAAAGGAAATATTCAATCTATGTATGCAAAACTGCTATTTATGAAGCCAAGATCAATTAATTCCTGTCGACCATGGACTAGGCTTAATAATAACAACTTTCTCACCGTTTTTGAAAATCAAATTGGATGTTTAAAATCTCTAACACGAAATAAATAGAGCATTGAATCTTTGTCCCAGTTTCTAATGCTATATTTATTTGTTTTAATCTTAGTTCGAAGACTTTTACCAGTTTGGAAACGGTAATAAACAATAATCGCAAAATTTTACGAAAGAATCCTTATAGACAAACATCCGTCAGCATTTTGGAGGGGAAAAGAAAAAAAAAATAAAAAATTCTTTTATCAAAAAACTTTCTTAATGTATCATTCTTATTAAATACAACTTTGATATTAGATGTCTAAGAAGAAAGGAGCATATCAACCAATTGTTCATGGTAAGGGTGGAGAACCGAACATATTTTTAGTTGAATAATGGTTGGATGTCCCATTTTGATTGTAAAAGTATTTTCTACTAGCAATTTTAAAAGATTTATCAGTTACGTTTTTCTTGGGTATGACAGATCATTAGCTATTCATAAATTTTGGATATTTCTCATCTATGAAACTCTGGACAACAAATACGTGAAGCTCTCAAAACCAATGATGAGAAGAACTGAACAGTTTGACCTCTACGTTGATGTGAAAGAATAAATAGTGTACATAGGAACAGTTATATGTAGGTTTTCTGTAAAATTTAAATTTGAAGTCATTATTACCCATACTAATTAAAACATCTAGTAAAGGCAATGAGTATAATTTTTTCCTTCAAACTCAACAGTAAAGTTTATAGAATGAGCTAAGCTATTTAATTTAACTATCCTTTCACAGTGGTTGGGGGGGGCTTTTTCTGAATATCACCTGTTTACTGTAAACTTATTGCATTTATATATAAAAATGTATATATATAATATATACATATATATAAATATATACTTTATAATAAAATAATAATTATAACTATAATAAAATATTAATTATATAAATATTAAAATATATTATATATTTATTAAAAAATACTTTAAAATTAAAAATAAATATAAAAATAAAATATAATAATTATATTTTGTTAATTAAAATATATAAATTAAAAATATATATTATTATAATTAATAATATTAAAAATATAAATTATAATAATTATATATGTATATTAATAAAAAAAATATTAAATGATATATAATAATTAGTATAATAATAAAATAAATAAAATATATAAATATAAAAAATCTTAAAAATATAATAATATTATATATAATGTATTAATAAATATATATTTAATATAATTATTTCATAATAGAATATATATATTAAATAAATTTATATAAAATATTAAAAAACATTTATTTTATAAAAAAAAATAAATATAAATATTATAAAAATAAAATATAAAATATTAAAATTATAATAATTATTATATCAATTTATTATAATTATATAAAAATGATTATATTAATTTAATTTTTATAATATTATGTAATATATATTATTCAAAACTCAAAACTCTGCCCGAAACACCCACAACTCCTAAACACACCCTCAACCCACACCAAACCCACCCACACCCGACCCCAAAGACCGACACCACACCCACTCCCTCAACGCAACAAACCCACCCACCAACCGCACACACCTCACCATCAATAACAACCATACAACCAACAACCCCCAGCCACACACACACCCCCAACCAACCGCAACAACTCACCCGACGCAACCTACCAACTACCACCCACTACACACTCATCGACCCCAACCACCACCCATACCCACCACACCCACACTCACAACGACACTACAAAACCACAGACACTACCACCACCACACCACCACACAAACACTCCCACCACAAAACACACACCACTCCCACCCTCAACCTACAACACACACACACACCCCCAACTACGCAACCAACCACATCCACTCCCTTACCACACAACCTCCCTGGGGGAACCAACCCCAACCCAGTACAACGCACACCCAACCCACCATAAACCCCAACCGAAGACCAAGCCACCACCACACTGCAACACCACACCAACAAACGCTCAAACGAAACGCGCACCACACACCCAAACCACCACGCCACCCACACAAACACTCCCACTCACACACAACACACCACAAGCACAACACAACTCCAATGTAAACCCAAACCAACCCACTCCACCACCCAAACCCTACCACCATCACACCAACCCAGCACATCGAGCCAACCACCACCACCAACATAACCATAAAAAAAACACCACCACCCCATAGCACACACCCAAACAGCAAACACACATCACGCACACCATACCCACCCCGGCCCAACACCAACCACATCACAACACACACGACACAATACTAAACACACCCTGACCAAAAACCGGCACACCCAACCCAACACACAACCACACACCAACACCACTTAACACACACCCACACCCACAGCAACAACACTCACCAACACACTAACCACTCCCCAGCAAACCGTACAGGGAACAATCGCAGACACACCAAACACCACACGCACATCACCACCACCCACACCCAGACAACTTACATACAACTATCACCACGACAAACCACCACCCCACAAAAAAACACACACACCACACACACACACACACACACACACACCACACACTCACACACCCACACACACACACAGCACACACACACACACTACACACACTACACACACAACACACAACAACACACACACACACACACACACAACACACACACACACACACATACTAGCCTCCAAAACACTTCTTCCCAATCTCACAAGGCTAACCCACGCCCCGCACCACATTCCACACGTCCCCTCGCCCCCAAAAAAAAATAATCACAATCCCACCACACTGTCCCCCCACCAACATCCCCCCCTCCCCACCCACACAAACCCAGATAAAATTGTAATATAATAAAAAAAATAATACAAACAAATACCACTACCCAACTATACCCCCAACATCACCCCTAAAAACGAAGGTTACGGCTGTCCACACAAGTATCAATTACACCACATGTAACTAACTAAAAACCCCAAACTAAATGTGTCTCCCCAAACCCCCCAATAAACCAACCCATCCTTCACCCCCGACACACAATCCCCCGACAACCAGCCCCTAAAAGTGCCGCCAACCTAATAACCCAGAGAATATACATGCACAAATACCCCCGAAATACCACAACGGCACCGACAAAACAAATAAAACCTAAACTCTCTAACCCAAAACACCTTCCAATCAAATCGTCAATATAACACAAACACAGCACAACCCACCTCAAGAAAGAGGAACACAGCAGGAGCCAGTAGGTCCCAAACTCAGGCCGGACCCTATACCATTCCACCCACTCACCAAAACATATGCCCCTACCCATTTTCCATGCCACCCAAGAACTACGCTCTGATGTTAAGTCCACTCAAATCCAACCTCTGTTTTTCCCCCCACACATGTACTATAACCAAACCTAAAATTGAAAGGCTACCCAATTCCTAGCCCAATAACCCAACGTCGGTTGAACAGTTCCACTCATCAAACTACCCTATTTCCAAACCAATACTTTCCTATGTCCTTTCTAAATCTAAACCTTATCTAATCTAAATCCATTACAGCAGGATCTCTCATGGAGAGACATCCTCAAGACCTTATTATATCCCCTTTATTAATACGTATCTTCCACTTAAACACTTCGTCAGATCTCCCCTCCATTCTCGTACTAACAGTGAATGGTAACTTAAGATCTTCAATCTTTTCTTCATAAGAAGATTATTCTAATGCTAATGTATTAATTTTAGTCATCTACGCTGAATGTTTATCTAACGAATTTATGTCCATTTTGTTAATACGGAGACCAGAACTTGAGCTGCATAATCTAGGTGAGTCCTTACTAATTATGTATGAAAGCTGCAGTAATGACCTCTGGACTTCTGTTAGCTTACACTTCTTTAATAAATCCCAGTAATCCTATTTGCCTTATTACGAACGCATTAGGCTAATGCTGTCTTGGTTAAGGTTGCTGCCTCACCTAACCCCCAAGTCCTTTTTCGCAAATCTGTATGTTAAAAGGGTTAAAGGTTCTAGCAATCATTTAACTTATAAGTACTAGGGTTATGCACTCCCAAGCTTCAGAACCTTGCACTTATCTACATTGAACTGCATCTGCACTTTCTGACCAATAAAAGAGATAGTTTAAATCCTCCAGAAGTTCCATAACATCCTACGTTTGAATCATTATCCTACCTCTCTTGATGTACAATCGGCGAATTTGCCTCATATCACTAGTACTTCCCTCATCAAGATCAATTAGATATATTTTATAAACAACAACGGGCCCAAGACTGATCCATCCATGTGGAAACGCCCTTGTTAACAGATCCCCACTCAATTTAACCCCATTTAAAGACACTCTCTGCTGTCCTGTCAGTGAGCCATGACTTCGATCCAGAGAGCACTTCCCCCCCCCAAATGCCATGAGCCTGCCACTTTTCTTAAACAGTCTAAGGTGCAGAACTCTATCAAAATGGCTTAACTAAATCCCTAAGTAAAATAATATCAAATTCTTTATCGTGGGTCAACAGCCTCAAAAGCTTTACTGATGAAAGTTAATAAAATTAGTTTAGACAAGACCGGCCTCTTTGAATCCCTGCTGAGTGAGTTCAATAATCAAGCTTATGCTTATCGAGATGGCGCTTCTTTATAATCTCAGCTATAATTGACTCTAGTAATTTGCCTACAATTTGAGGTCAGGCTACTGGGCGTTAAATTTGAACGGTAACGACTTGTCCCCTGTATAAAAATGATTACATTAATCCTCTTCCACATATCAGACCCTACATCTGTTTAAGAGATAAAATAAAAAATATTAGTTTAATGGTTTCACAGATTTCCATTTTGCATTCCTTAAAATCCCTTGAAAAAACCATCATCAGGACCCCGGCGACTTATTTTTGCTTCATTCAGTCTATCTTCTTCACAACCATTTCACTATGACTGTGATGGTTACCATAATTTATCTTTCTATTCCTAGCCCACTATAAAATTAATTACTGGAATATTGTAGTGGTCTTCCTGTGTAAAAACCTGAGAGAAAATAATTATTAAAATCGAGTCACAATTTCATTTCTCTTTGTCAGTAAGGTGCCCATAAGTTTATTTTTTAAAAAGGGGGACCTATTATCTCTAACTGTTTGTGTGTCTATATACCTTGAAAAAACTTTTTGGGTTAGTTTTGAGAATCCCCTAGCAACTTTAATTTCATAGTCCCTTTTAGCTTTTCTTATGCCCCCTTTTTAATGTCCCCTCTTAAGTCACATATTACCTCGATTCATAAGATGAGCCCCAACCTCTTTTGGATACGCCAATAAATTCCTTTCTTATGCCCTAGAAGATATTTGAGCCTATTTTCATGCCATTTTGGTCATTTTCTATATGATCTAAATTTTTTTTCTTTATAAGGGATAAACGTTCTTTTAGCAGGGATGTATAGTGTTTTCAGAAAACTGTCACATTGGATAGCTCTCTTCGTTACCACCAATCAACAGATGATAAGAGTTCTCTAAGCCCATCCGTCTCTGGCTAAGAGTCGAGATAAAAATCTGGGACTGTTACTGAGTTATCGCACTATCGTACTTCATTCAATGCAAAATGTAATTGGGTTTTGTGGTCGCTAGCACCCAGTTCCTCTGAAATTTCTAAATTAATTAACAAGGGATTCATTTTGTGTTGCCATAACTAAGTCAAGCAGGTTATTTCCCCTTGTAGGTTCTGTCACAAACGGCTTCAAAAACAATCCTGAAACTACTTCTAAGATTCGTATGAATCTAAATTCCCAGTCCAAGAAATTCAATCAGAACTATGACTAAAGTTTAAAGTCTCCTAGAATTACTACATTATCGTGCCTGTGGCCTAACTATTTCCTCCCATAGTAGTCGTCCCATGGACCCTATCTAATTTGGGGACGGTATAATCACTCCTAAAATCAGATTTCACGCCCCTCAGAAAATTATAAATATATATAAAGATATTGTTTGTTATTTATTTTATATTTATATTTATTATATTTATATAAATATATATATATAAAAATAATATATATATATATATATATATAATATATATAATAAATATATAATATATATATATATATATAAACGCAACACTGAGCCGAGTAAGCCGGGGGATGCGAACCGGTGTTGTTTTGAGCCTGTGCCACATGGTGGAGCTAAAATTCCACGACGCTCTAACCCACGAGGACATTACAATCCCTAAGAGAATCACAGCCACCCAGCAGATCTAGGTGTTGTACGTGATCCGAGGCATAAGATGGTGTGGGTGCCTCAAGCTAATTTCATTCTACTCCCCGTTAGTGTAACTAACCCTCCACAGGAGCAGTAAATATAGTATTGTAACCACGAACGAGTGGTATTATAATCAATAAGAACACTGGGCCGACAAGCCGTGGGATCGATCCGTGTTTGTTTTAGTTAGCCCGCACATGGTGAGGTGAAAATTCCAGGCGTAGTCGCTCTTACCCGTGTGTGTGAGTGTGCGTGTGTGTGTGTGATGTGCGTGTGTGTGTGTGCTGTTGTTTGTGTGTGTTGTGTGTATGTAATAGACTAACAAGAGGTTTGACAGTGGCGTCGGCTGTAAGTATACACAACGTTCTCTCTGCTTATATAATCTCCTTAACCTAATGAATCTTAGAAGCTGAAAAGCAATTTATTTGCAATTTTTGATGATACGTGCACATGTTTACTCCAATGACATTTACTTTCCATTTATCTCCAGCACCTCTCCTCCGGTCTTCTTATAAAATCTCTTAATTTCACTACGTTGCACGCATTATGCTTTTCAGATACATAGTCCATTTTTATGATCACGTTTGTAGTTTGTTCAAGTCTTCTTGGAAGGCGTTTTCTGATGATTCTTGATTGTATTTTTTTATTAACTATCGGCCATTTCCCACCAAGCAGTGTGCCCGAAAAAGAAAATATTCATCAACAGTCACTCCCTCACTGTCTTGTTAGAGGGATGCTCTACAACTACAGTTTATAAAACTGTAACATTAACACCGCGTCCTTCAGAGTGCAGACACTGTACTGCTGGTTTCCCTGAACCCCTTCATAAATGTTACTATGCGTCACGACTCCAACAATGACAGTCAAGTCCTAAAAATCATATGTCTCCATTCTCTCCTATCTAACACGGCTCACGCACACCTTGCTGGAAGTCCAAGAACCCTCGCACACAAAACCTCCTTTAGCCCCTCCCTCCAACCTTTCCTAGCCGACCCCCTACCTTGCCTTCCCTCCACTACAGAGTTATACACTCTCGAGGTCACTGAATTCGTTTCAACCTCATATAGTAGTACCCGTAAACAATCTCATAATATTCTTCATTATTTTCTCAAATCCACAGTGATACTTTGTATTCAGTTTCTTCGTTAAGACATTGAAGTAGCGAAGCACAAGTGTTTAAATACTAATCCTTAAGAGGCCCCATTCATCACCCCCCACTCCAACACTCCTTTCCTAAATCATCCTTAGGCAATATTTTGATAAATATTCGTTAATCTACTTAGTGCTCCTTCCGTTACACCTGACTGCTCTACTGTCTTTAGTACAGCAGCCTTCGTGTGTGATACTATGTCGAAGACTTTTCTTGAGGTCCGGAAAGATACAGTCCTGTCCCAGTCTTCAGAAAATTCTTTGAGACAGAGAGATACCATCTCTGAACTCTCGCTACGCTCTCACTTAATATTTATCTCATACACTCTACATGGATTCACACATCCATACACTGTGTGAATGGTATGTAAAAACATATACCAACACACACAATTATGCCCACTTATAATGGTACAACACACACAGTACTTAGTGTGTTTGATGTGCCAGCACTTGTGCAACACTTGGGTATCTATTTAGTGGAATCCTTTCCAAAATAAAAATACCGAAGGTTTGCACAGATGATCTGAATTCATCAATCCTGTTGGTTCTCCAGCAGTGATCAACACACTTGTGTTTATGTTTGTTTTATTTGCGTGGTGTGTGTGTGTTGTGTGTGTGTGTTGTGTGTGTGTGGTGTGGTGTGTGTGTTGTGTGTGTGTGTGTGTGTGTGTACCGCCTAATTGCACTCACCTAATTGTTGTCGCAGGGTCAGAGACTCAGCTCCTGGCCCCGCCTCTTCACCGCGTGCTACAATGTCCTTTCTCTCTCCCTGCTCCACTGAGCTTTATGAAACCTCATCTTAAAACTATTTATGGTTCTCCTGCCTTCCACTACCTTACCTTGCTAGACTATTTCCACTTCCTGACTATTGACCGAAGAAAATACTTCCTAACATCCCTTGACTCATCTGCGTCTTCGAACTTCCAAGTTCGAACCCTTGTTTCTGGTGTCCCCTCTTTTGGAATATCCAGTCTTTGTCCACCTTGTCTAATTCCACGAAGTATTTGAAAATGTAGTTATCATGTCTCTCCACTACCCTCCTGTCCTCCAGTGCGTCAGCCCGATTTCCCTTTAACCTTTTCTTCGTATGACGATAACCCTTAGCTCTGAACTAACCTTGTCGCAAACTCTTGTTACTTTCTCTAATTTTCACTTGACGGCTTGAACAATTGTGGGTTCCCAAACTGGTGCTTGCAATACTCCAGTATGTCCTGACGTACACTGTGTACAGTGTTTTGACGATTCTTACTGGTATCGCGAACGCTATTCTCAGGTTGCCAGGCGCCCAAATCCGACAGCAGTTATCTGGTTGATGTGGCCTTACGTGAGGACGGTGATCGGTGTATATAGTTCAACCTCAAACCTTTCTCCTTGAGCGGCGGTGGTTTGCAGACTTTGGGGGGGGGGGCCACATAATCTATATCTCTGTCCAGCAGTCTTCTTTGCCTTTCCCCAATCTTTATGACTTTGCATTTGGCAGGGTTTGAATTTCGAGAGCCCAGTTTGCTGGACCAGGTTTGGTCCAGTCTGTCCGGTCTCTTTGAAGTCCTTGCTTCTGTTGTGTTTGTGAGTTAGTTACCATTTTTGACCCTAGGCACATGTACGATTAGTCACTAGGCCCCTGTTGTATATGCGTGTTTGTATGTGTGCAGTGTTGTGTGTGTGAGGTTACAAAAAACGCTATTTCTAAAAGCTTAGATATCTCCAGTGAATACCAGAAAGACTGCCCTTCTAGCATCCAGGCTGTTTCGTCTGGGGTTTTCGTAAACAAGTAGTCAGAATCTTGCGTCACAATTATCCAGAAAATTCATTACGGTTAAATCGTGCTTAGGTTACAACTGGTAGGCTACTAACTAGTAGAAAGAAAAATTTAATAAATTTTATTAAGTATGTAAGTTTCTGGAGGTATATATATCAATATACAATTAATTACAGCAATCAAAATAAAAGCAATCTCTCGAGTTCAATATATTGTGCTGAAGCACATAACACATTATAATTCTTAATACCGGGCATGTACATTAACATTTAATAAGAAATTACAATATGTACAAATTAGTGAGTATGCATGTAATTGCTCATAAGTATTAGGCTATGTCTCAAGACTTCAAATAAGACTTAAACAAGCTTGACATGGACAAAGTCCTCTAACTAAACATAACTTTCTTACCGACTGGCACTCCAACAGTCTGCTTGAACAGACAAAGAATGCTAAGAAGCCCCAATAGCAATGCAATATCAAGCAAACTGCGACATACGAATCATGAGATAATATAACGACACTAAAGGTAGGGACCATCTGCAGATCCTCCACAAAATAGTTACAAAACTCCACAATACTTGATCTACGTTTCAGTCATAGGAAAACGCGACTGTGACAATACACAGAACACCAGTACAAAATTAGTCAGAAGCTTAAGCTAAGGACCTGAGATGTTCAAGTGTCCTATGTGACCACAACCTCAGTACAACGTCGAAAATCAAATAAGTCTATACAATGTTCGTGTGAACAAAGTTCACCACAGAACTAATCATAAAATAATGAAAGACAGAACAATCTGTACCAACCAGCAAGCGAGTCTAGAGCAACTGACAACTATCACGAGAGGTGAGGACATAACCCCCCCTTCGATCACGTATAGCTACGTGGACAAACTGCAGCTTCAGAAGCCGTCAGAATAACGAGCGACAAGCATGAATTACAGTAGTTTTGACAATCAAGACTAACTGAGCACATTTTATATACATCCTAACAACATAAGCTAAATAACAATATAACAGTCACATAATAATATAAAGTCATACCTTTAACGATTTAGCTATTATCGTACGGGCAAATATAAGCAATATAAAATAAATGAAAAGGTAATATACATTATCATACAAATTAAACATTGTAACACCATTCAGGGTGTTGCAACAGTGTGTGTGTGATTTGTTGTGTGTACTCACCTAGTTGTACTCTCACCTAGTTGAGGTTGCGGGGGTCGAGTCCGAGCTCCTGGCCCCGCCTCTTCACTGTGTGTGTGTGTGTGTGTGTTTGTGCTGAGGTGTGTGTGTGTGTGCTGAGGTGTGTGTGTGCTCTGAGGTGTGTGTGTGCGTGTGTGTGTGTGTAAGCGTGCGTGTGTGTGTGTGTGTGTGTGTGTAAACGTGCGTGTGTGTGTGTGTGTGTGTGTGTGTGTGTGTGTGTGTGTGTGTGTGTGTGTGTGTGTGCGTGCGTGTGTGTGTGTGTGTGTGTGTGTGTGTGTGTATTATATGTATGTTTGCAATGGTTAAGATTCAGCTCCTAGTCCCGTCTTCTAGATTACTTTGATCTGCATTTCTGACTTCTGGGCTCGTAGGCCTTATCATACGTATTTTTCATGCAGTGTACACTACTGATTTTGCCTCCATCATTGCCTCATAAAAGTCATTCCATTTTTCATCCACCCTAAGACTATACAAATACTTCCTAACATCCCTATTGCTTACCTGTATTTTCAATTCTAATCTGTGTCCCCTTGATCCTGGTCCTCTTAAATGAAACAGTCTGTCACTATCTGCCCTGTCATTTCCTCTTAAGATTTTGTATGTAGTAATCATGTTGTCCTTTGTCGTTCTCTCTCAACATCTTCTGGCTCGGTTCCTTAAGCTCTCCTCTCTGTGTATTCCTCTCAATTCTGGTGCTATCCTGGTGGCGAATCTTTGGACCTTATGTAGCAGCTTCACGTGCTTGACCAGGTGTGGGCTGCAGGCAGAGGCCGCGTACTCAGTGACTGGTCTAACATATGCCATGTATAAGCCTCTGAAGATCTCTTAATTCAAATTCTTAATGTTATTCTGAGGTTTTCTAGTCTTGCACATGCTGCTGACGCTATATGAGTTACGTGCAATTCTGTCTATATGTTGGGTGTTATGTTTACCCCAGATCATTTTCACTCTCTGATATTCAAAGATTTTGTCCGTCCATACTGTACTAGTGTGTTATCCGTCCTCTCCTACAAAACTTTTGACCTTGCAATTATTCGATCTGAAGAAATGTTTGACCACAGAAAGTAGATGTTTAACTACACCTGTAACCAGCTGCGTTCTCTCTTGAGTTTATCACTGTCCTCTTCCGTTATTTTTACTCTCATCAGTTGTATATCGTCAACATACAGTAGGACATAGAGCTCAGTCCCCTCTGGTAGGTCATTCACGTATATATATTAGGAAGAGTAGTGGTCCTGACACTAATTTATGTGGAATCCCACTCATTACTCTCTCTTATTCCTGTGTTTCGCTCCTTATTGTTACTCTTTTCTTGATGAAATTAAGACACATGTGCAACATCTGGGTATCTTTATTGTAGACGTTTCGCCATCCAGTGGCTTTATCAATACAAATTCTAGGACATAACTTGAAGACAGTAGGACTATGTACAGAAGATGAGGTAATCAGTCCCTCAACCTTGGAGTAGGTGCGAAGAGCACCGTAGTCGTTGAGATTCTGAAGCAGAAGCAAGGAGCCTGGCGCTTATATAGTAACGTCAGGTGTAGCAGATGAAGGTATCATGTGGGGTTCGAACACGTGGATAGGGTAAAGAAATACTCACGTAGGCTGGTAGTACGTATATTACGGATAGTGTGGGAAGCGCCAAACAGCCGGTGACCTGCCTCCTTGCTCTCTCTCGTAAGGCTGACTAACCCCAGTACCCATATGTGAGGGGGTGTTTGAAATACTGCTGTGGTCAGCAGCAATATGAATACAGTCAGTGATTCACGCAGAGACGGTTGGTAGTGAGTCATCTACTGGTACACTGGTTACTGGTAACTGGTTACTAGGAACTGGTACTACTACTGAGAGCTCGGCGACGCTAACGTATGTCATCCCGACATACAACTAATACAAACTAGAGATGGCAGGTATACGGCTTGGGCTGATTCTATAAAATGTCAAAGTACACAACAATTGAACATTATAACATACATAAGTAGAACATTGGAATGGAAGCTTATGTAACTGAAACTGTAATGCAATACAAGGTATAATATAGCACAACTCATCGAAACTCAACGTTGAGATTACACAATGGAAGTGATAAAAAAAAATTTGATCAATCGATCTGTATTCATGTGATCTACGGATTCTGAGGAAGGAATATATACAAAGAAAGAAGTGTTTAACAGAAAGGCAGATTCTGGATCTGGATCTGATGACCAGAGCTTTGGTAAGATGGGTAAGGAAGAAGGATGGGTAAGGATGGAAATATTGGAAAAGGGTGGGAGGGGGGGGAGAGGTAGGATATAAAAGGTAAGTGGCCCAACCACTTTGGTGCAAATTAAAAAGTGTATGTGATTTAATAAGATATTCTTTAAGAGGTATAATACTAACCCATCAGAGTCACATAGATATAATAGGTATATAACTACATGACTCTGAATTGGTAGTAATTATACAAGTTGCAATTGCATTTTTTTTTTTTTTTTTTTTTTTTTTTTTTTTTTTTTTTTTTTTTTTCGCAGTTGCACAACAGATGTTTATACGACAGGAAAGGCAATGATTTTCTGGCCAGTTTATAAGTTCGTGACAATAGCTTCTTAATGGTGGTGTCCAACAATAGTCAATAGCATAATTTTACATTAGAAAGTTATTTAAGATGTCTCCCTAATTGGGGGCGATGATTTTCTCAGTATACATAAAAGGGTTCTGGTGGTATCCAATCTTCTTCGTCAGGTAAGTTACTCAAAATCATGGGTCGAGGGTAATCATCTTTATGAATAAACGACGAACCCTCTGTGGGAGAGTCATTCTTTGAGTCCTGTGAGGTGGAGTATTGATGGTGTAATCGGTGGTATTTATCACTTGTATAGGATGTTCTCTATCTGGCATGTATAGTTCTTGCATTGTATAAAGTTGTTTCTTTTTTAGAGTGTCAATGCGTACATTTATGGCAGTAATGTCTTGCTGTGTGTGTAAATCTGCCTTTTAACTCTGTCTCTCCTCCTGGTATCGGTGATAAAGCGAAAGAGCTCTATTTGGACCCTTTGTAACCGTAGCATGTTGGTCTTTGTTGTTAATGACATTGGGACACAAGGGTATTCAAGTATAGGTCTTATTATCATTTTATACAGATGTTTTTTGACATGTTGAGGGGCTTGATTGAATCGAAAGAGTCTGCTAAGACCGGCTTTGGCTGTGTTGATCTTTTTAGTTACATGAGATGTTGAGTGGAGCAGCCTGTCTATTTCATATCCCAAGATCTTGTTAGGGTTTTTAATGGCTACAGGTGTACCTCTGATGGAGATACCCCCTTTATCTTCGATGGTTGATGCAAAAACATCCTATCGTGCTAACAAGGACCTTGTCAGGATTAGTCATAATTCTCCATTTCTCTCCACAATTAGATGTTCGACGAAGTTCAATATTCATTTTTTCTATGACTCTCTCATACTTGTATTTTCCTGTTACTGGAGTTGATGAGACGACATGAATAACATCATCTGCAAACTGTGTCACAATTGTGTCATTAAACTCTGGTTGAGGAAGGTCATTCACATAAATGTTAAACAGAAGTGGACTGAGACAAGAACCTTGTGGGACACCAGCCGTCGGTATAAAAGGTTCTGTCGACTTGCCATGAAAGGTGGAATGATTTTTCTTTGAGTTAAGAAATTATAAATTACTCTGAGAAAAGTCCAGTTATGGTCTGGTAGGTCAATGAGTTTGTATATAAGGCCATCATGCCATAAGCTATCAAAAGCTTTATGAACATCTCTGGTGGCAATTAAGGCAAGATTGCCCTGCTGTTTTAGACTTGCTACAGTGTCAAAAATAACATTTATTGCATGATTGGTACCTCTATGTGTTCTAAAGCCAAATTGTTTTTCAGTAAACAAGTGATTAAACTCCATATAGTAATTCAATCTGTTGGAAATGACTTTCTCAAGAACTTTTCCAGTGACTTCAAGTAAAGATATAGGTGCACTCAAATCTAGACTGTTAACTCTCAGAATTCGGAGAGAACGTGAACACAAAAAAAAATTCTTGAATACTGATAAGTTGATACTGTAATTATTCATCTATACAGGTTATTTACATTTAACCCCAACTCTGCTAGGGTAAGATTGACATATGCAGAATGGGTGTCATCTCTGGGAGGATCGAACTCTGTAGCACTGGCTAACTCATGCTGTATTTGAGGCAAATCTGAATTGGAAGTAACAAATGATACTTGAGGATTTCTCAATACCTGTCGTGTACGTAGGGAATAACGACATTCAGGTTGATCGTCTGACTGAGTTTCAGAGGAAAAGAGTACAGGATCAGGAGGATTGTCACAGGGTGGTGGTGAGTGAGGGTAAGCGGCTAGCTACGGTTCACCTTTGACCTGCCGGCTCCCCACAAACAGTCTTCTAACGTCTTGAAATACCCTTAAATCCACGCTCCCACACTGCTGTCACCATTTGTCATGTGGGGTTCGAACACATGGATGGGGTTTAAAAAAATACTCACTGGTGGTAGTACTTATTACGGATGTGGGGGAAGCGCAAACCCCCGGTGACCTGCCCCCTTTGCTCTCTCTCATAAAAAATGACAAACCCCCGAAAACCATATGTGAGGGGGTGCGAAATACTGCTGTGGTCGCAGCAATATAAATCTCAGTGTTTTCACGCAGAGAGGTTGGTAGTGAGTCATCTATGGTACACTGGTTACGGGTAACTGGTTTCCTAGGAACTGGTACTACTACGGGAAAAAGGCACAGTCAGGTAGGCGGGATTCCCCGGGGAAGTAGGTCCTTCGCAAAGGAGGGGTTAGTTGTAGTAGTAGTTGTTTTACCAGTGACATGCCTTCGTCTGCTACCCCTGATTTACTATAAAAGCGCCAAGGCTCCTTGCTTTGTTTCGGGGAATCTAAACGAGTACGGTGCTTTCGCACATACTCCAATTTGAGGGACTTTTTACCCCCTTTTTTGGGTAATGTCCTATGTCTTCAAGTTAGTCCTTGAATTTTTTTAAAAAAAGCCACTGGATGTCGAAACGTCTACAATTAAAGTACCCAGATGTTGACATGTGTCTTTTTTTTATCTTGTCGGTATTATATACCATCTTGCACTACTCTTTTTTTATTTTGGGGGTCCTTGAAAACCGGGAACACTCTGCCTTCTAACCCCTTTTTTTTTTTTAGTTTCTAAAAATATTTTCCGTTTTGCTCAGTCACTCTTATCACTCTGGAAATTTGAGTCCATTCAATCCGCTGTTTTTTTTTTTATCTTATCAAAAAACAAACATTTGTAGACGGTTTTCCTCCCAGTTCCATATGTTTTCTTGAGGAATACTCAAAGTGTCCCAAATTCTTTTTCCTTATCCCCTTTCCAGCATTATTGACGCTGCTGTCAAAGATCCGGCCTGTATTCGACCCCGTGTTCCCCCTTTATTTTTATAAAGGGTAACTAACTTTTGCCCTTTTAGTTATTGCCTTTTTGACTGGAGGGACGGTTGAAATTTTTTTTTTGGTCAAGTTTTTGCCCCGTTCTCACCCCATGGAGATACGGCCTTTTTCCCTTCCTTTGTTACATGAAGCTCGTGTAGTAATTACCTACTGTTATTTTGTGGTGTTGATACTCTCCAGCACCCACTTTGCTCGTCTGACTACGGTGCCTTGCAATTTGCCACACTCCTCTGAAGACTTTCTTTTAAGCCGACCCTTTTAAGCCCCCGTGTGGGCGGGGTTTGTGGAGCCAAAGGTGCATAGCTTTCCCTCCGACCCGGGGGGGGGGGAATGGGGGGTGGGTTGGGACAGCTTGGCCAAAAAGACGAGGGGGTACGTGTACTTTCCCCCTGGCGAGATTGGGCTGAGAGCTCCCACGACGGGAGGCCAAGACAGGGCCCCTCTCGGAAAAAGGCCCGGACCGGGCGATTAACCGGGAATTTACAAATGAACAGAATTTGTATATTTTGCAGGCCTTCACAATTTTTTTTTGTCACTGTTCATTCCTCCTTTACAGCCTTTTCGCTTGATCCCTTTCCCGTGAGGGTGGGGCCCGGCCCTAGGCCAGGTTGTCTATGCTTGCCCCCGCACCAGGTGTTACTGCTGGCGGCTTGTAGCTCATATATCCACCGCCTTTGGGTTTATCCGGCGCTAAACTTATAGCAGAAATGCTTTTTTTTTAAACCAATTCTCTTTTGGGGAAGCCGCGTAGGCCCAAGTTTTTTTTTTTTTTTGCGCCAGTCTACAAACACGTGATCAAAACCAGGCTTGACATTTATGCTGTTTGGGGCCCTTGCAGGACGGGGGGGGGCAAAGGGGCCTCCCAGACCCTTTAAAGCTACGCATTCCCCAAAACAGGCAGGACGAGCAAGGATGCAGAATGAGGGAGATCTAAAATATTGAAAAAAGAGTTGAGTCTCGCCTGGAGTCATGACCACTTTGATAGAAAAGGGAACATTAGTTGGAAAAAAAGCAGCCCGTTAGGCAAATCCTTTCCATGGGTTTCGTCATTTTTTGACATTGGGGGAGAAATTTTTGCCCAAGGTCACAAAATCACAAAACAGCACGCACCACGTGTCCCCCGGAGTGCTGACTATGATAGGGTGGATGGGGGGTACTAAGTGGGGGTAGGGGCCTAGGGGAGGGGGGGATAGGTGGAAGAGGGACTAGGTGGAGAGAGGGACTAGGTGGAGGAGGGACTAAGTGGAGAGAGGGATAGGGGGAGAGAGGAACTAAGTGGGGGGAGGACTAGGTGAAAGAAAGAATGAAAGACTAGGATTGGAAAAGATTTTGATAAAGGGCTGAGGAGAGGAAGGGAGAAAAGAACCAGAACCCCAAGAATAGGGGGAAGGATTAATAGGAGGAAGGATATCTGGGAGGGAGCGGATTAACAGGAAAGCGAGCTAAAAGGGGAAAGGATAAGAAGAAGAGAGGAATAAGGGTTTGAGATATGCAAAAACCCTTTGCGCATAAAAAAGTGTAAAGACATTAAAATTTTTGCGATGATTTAGATAAAAAAGGACAGATGGTGAAGGAATGGAATGGAGATAGATGTCGATAAATGATGCGGGTGGAAACGAGAGGAAGATAAAACTAAGGCCACAGGTGTGACAACACTGCAGTCATCAGTTGGACGAGACGTAATGGTCCAGAGTACGGACCGAGACGTGTCATAGAGGCCTCTCTTCTAGTGCGGGTTATGTATTGTTCCAGTCACGGTTAGTGCTTTTTTGTGTGTAGGTAGCAGTAACTCCATAGCATGGGGTGGTGGTAGTCACTCCATAGCCCAGGTGTTTGATGGTAGTACACGCCCATAACCACACTGGTGGGGGAGAGTCACTCATAACCCATGGTAGTGAGTGGTAGTCACTTCAATACCATGGTGTGGTAAGTCACTCCATAACGATGGTGGGTGGTAGTATTTAACCCATGGTGTGGGTGGCAAGTCACTGCCAAACCATGGTGTGGGTGTAGTGCACTCATCATGGTGTGGGTGCTAAGTCACATCAAACCCATGGTGTGGGTAGTTAGTCACTCCATACTCCTGGTGTTGGTAGTACTCCATACACATGGTGGGGTTGTAGTCATTCATCTCATGTGTGGGTAGTAGTCATCCATAACATGTGTGCAGTGGTAGTCACTCATACCTGACTGGGGATAGCACCCCATACCATGGTGTGGGTCGTAGTCACTCATACCCATGGTGTGGGTGTATCATCTCCATGACCATGTAGCTGGTCGGTAGTCAACTCCTACCTCTATGGTGTGGGGTTAGTAGTCAGCTCCATATGATGGTGTGGGTGTAGTCACTTCATACCCATTATGTGGGTGGTAGTCACTCCATACCCATGGAGTGGGTGGTAGTCACCCCATACCCATGGTGTGGGTGGTAGTCACTCCATACCCATGGTGTGGGTGGTAGTCACTCCATACCCATGGTGTGGGTGGTAGTCACTCCATACCCATGGTGTGGGTGGTAGCCACTCCATACCCATGGTGTGGGTGGTAGTCGCTCCATACCCATGGTGTGAGTGGTAGTCACTCCATACCCATGGTGTGGGTGGTAGTGACTCCATACCCATGGTGTGGGTGGTAGTCACTCCATACCCATGGTGTGGGTGGTAGTCACTTCATACCCATGGTGTGGGTGGTAGTCACTCCATACCCATGGTGTGGGTGGTAGTCACTCCATACCCATGGTGTGGGTGGTAGTCACTCCATACCCATGGTGTGGGTGGTAGTCACTCCATACCCATGGTGTGGGTGGTAGTCACTCCATACCCATGATGTGGGTGGTAGTCACTCCATACCCATGGTGTGGGTGGTAGCCACTCAATACCCATGGTGTGGGTGGTAGTCACTCCATACCCATGGTGTGGGTGGTAGTCACTCCATACCCATGGTGTGGGTGGTAGTCACTCCATACCCATGTTGTGGGTGGTAGTCACTCCATACGCCATGGTGTGGGTTGTAGTCGTTCCATACACATGGTGTGAGTGGTAGTCACTCCATACCCATGGTGTGGGTGGTAGTCACTCCTTACCCATGGTGTGGGTGGTAGTCACTCCATACCCATGGTGTGGGTGGTAGTCACCCCATACCCATGGTGTGGGTGCTAGTCACCCCATACCCATGGTGTGGGTGGTAGTCACTCCATACCCATGGTGTGGGTGGTAGTCACTCCATACCCATAGTGTGGGTGGTAGTCTCTCCATACCCATGGTGTGGGTGGTCGTCACTCCATACCATGGTGTGGGTGGTAGTCACTCCATACCCATGGTGTGGGTGGTAGTCACCCCATACCCATGGTGTGGGTGGTAGTCACTCCATACCCATGGTGTGGGTGGTAGTCACTCCATACCCATGGTGTGGGTGGTAGTCACTCCATACCCATGGTGTGGGTGGTAGTCACTCCATACCCATGGTGTGGGTGGTAGTCACTCCATACCCATGGTGTGGGTGGTAGTCACTCCATACCCATGGTGTGTGTGGTAGTCACTCCATACCCATGGTGTGGGTGGTAGTCACCCCATACCCATGGTGTTTGTGGAGTCACCCCATACCCATGGTGTGAGGTGGTAGTACACTCCATACCCATGGTGTGGGTGGTAGTCACCCCATACCCATGGTGTGGGTGGTAGTCACTCCATACCATGGTGTGGGTGGTAGTCACTCCATACCCATGGTGTGGGTGGTAGTCACTCCATACCCATGGTGTGGGTGGTAGTCACTCCATACACATGGTGTGGGTGGTAGTCACTCCATACCCATGGTGTGGGTGGTAGTCACTCCATACCCATGGTGTAGGTGGTAGTCACTCCATACCCATGGTGCGGTGGTAGTCACTCCATACCCATGGTGTTGTGGTAGTCACTCCATACCCATGGTGTGGGTGGTAGTCACTCCATACCCATGGTGTGGGTGGTAGTCACCCCATACCCATGGTGTGGGTGGTAGTCACTCCATACCCATGGTGTTTGTGGTAGTCACCCCATACCCATGGTGTGGGTGGTAGTCACTCCATACCCATGGTGTTTGTGGTAGTCACCCCATACCCATGGTGTGGGGTGGTAGACACTCCATACCCATGTGTGGGTGGTAGTCACCCATACCCATGGTGTGGGTGGTAGTCACTCATATACGCATGGTGTGGGTGGTAGTCACCCCATACCCATGGTGTGGGTGGTAGTCACTCCATACCCATGGTGTGGGTGGTAGTCACTCCATACATATGGTGTGGGTGGTAGTCACTCCATACCCATGGTGTGGGTGGTAGTCACTCCATACCCATGGTGTTTGTGGTAGTCACCCCATACCCATGGTGTGGGTGGTAGTCACTCCATACCCATGGTGTTTGTGGTAGTCACTCCATACCCATGGTGTGGGTGGTCACGTCACTCCATACCCATGGTGTGGGTGGTAGTCACCCATACCCATGGTGTGGGTGGTAGTCACTCCATACCCATGGTGTGGGTGGTAGTCACCTCCATCCCATGGTGTGGGTGGTAGTCAATCCATACCCATGGTGTGGGTGGTATTCACTCCATACCCATGGTGTGGGTGGTAGTCACTCCATACCCATAGTGTGGGTGGTAGTCACTCCATACCCATGGTGTGGGTGGTAGTCACTCCATACCCATGGTGTGGGTGGTAGTCACTCCATAACCATGGTGTTGGTGGTAGTCACCCCATACCCATGGTGTGGGTGGTAGTCACTCCATACCCATGGTGTTTGTGGTAGTCAACTTATTCCCATGGTGTGGGTGGTGGTCACTCCATACCCATGGTGTGGGTGGTAGTCACCCCATACCCATGGTGTGGGTGGTAGTCACTCCATACCCATGGTGTGGGTGGTAGTCACTCCGTCTTCATGGTGTGGTGTGGTAGTCACTCCATATCCTCATGGTGTGGGGTGGTAGTCTCTCCATACCCATGGTGTGGGTGGTAGTCTCTCCATACCCATGGTGTGGGTGGTAGTCACTCCATACCCATGGTGTGGGTTGTAGTCACTCCATCCTCATGGTGTGGGTGGTAGTCTCTCCATACCCATGGTGTGGGTGGTAGTCACTCCATACCCATGGTGTGGGTGGTAGTCTCTCCATACCCATGGTGTGGGTGGCAGTCATTCCATACCCATGGTGTGGGTGGTAGTCACTCCGTCCTCATGGTGTGGGTGGTAGTCTCTCCATACCCATGGTGTGGGTGGTAGTCTCTCCATACCCATGGTGTGGGTGGTAGTCTCTCCATACCCATGGTGTGGGTGGTAGTCTCTCCATACCCATGGTGTGGGTGGTATAGTGTAAATTCCTACACTTGTGCCAGAATCATGCTTGGGTTTGTGTATCAGGTTCCTAACCTAACTGATGACCTGGTAGATATTTTATCCAGTTTTCTGTCAAACATTTTTGAAACGTTAGTAGCAACGTTGCTGGCCGATAAAACGATGTAACTTGCAGGTTTTTCTTCATCTTGATTGTAGTGAACTAAAAGAATGAGTCATGTATGTGCATTCTTCTTCGAGAAACTGCGGACTGGAAATTCTGTAGGCTCTCAGAAAGAAGTCAGTAACTACCCCTACGCGTTGTCTTAGTTTTCTCCGTATTAGGACTGAAATGATAAATTAGACACATGTGCAACTCTTGGGTATCTTTATTAAGGAAACGTTTCGCCACACAGTGGCTTCATCGTCCTTGACCAGGAGACCTTAAACCTTGGTCATGTGGTCAGTCCATCAATCTGAATAGAATACCCAGGCCATTATGTGGGAGAAGGGAGCTTATAAACCGTAGGCATGAGAGTCAAACAGCCATAGGTGTTTCACATTTGCGCAATGGGAAGTCGTGCCCAAGGGTTAGGCCAAGTGAAGAATTCCAGTATCTGACTGACCACAGGCACTCAGGTGAGGGCACCCTGATTGACCTCATTGTCCTCTGGTTCTTCAAGTTTCTGTGTATGGAACTTGATGAAGCCACTGTGTGGCGAACGTTTCCTTAATAAAGATACCCAAGAAGTTGCATCATGTGTCTCCTAATTGTAATAAACGGTAATCGTGTCTGTGAACACTTCATCTAGCATTAGGCTGAAGAAGTCAATCGTGGACGAAACGTTTCCTTTATAAATGTCCATGAAGGACTATACATATGTTCTCCTTTTTTCCACATCTTTAGTCGGTGATCTACCGATAAACCATTTCCTCACTTCATAGTTGATACCATATGCCATCAAAATTAACAGGATAACCCAAAATCTCCCACTGATACTGGTACATAATCTGGTACCAGTATCAGTGGGTATCAGCTTCCTATACTGGCGAAATATGAAGTATATTTTTTGAAAAATATGGACAGAGGAACGTTATGATATTTTTTTTTATAAGACAGACCAAAACTTGAAAATGGAGAGACCTACAAAAACAGACGTGATAAAAAAGATTGAAAGGCGGAGTATACAAAAGGTGACCACTCAGACAGAAAAGGACAAGGGGAGACATGATAACGACATACAAGGGAATACAATGAAAGAAAAACAAGATGATTTCTTAGTACATTAGCATGCAAGCCCAGGAGCACGAGTTTCAACACCCGCACACTAAGCTAGAACAATATACAACAGTGAAAAGCTTACTCTCACACGCAGTGATCACAACACAAACACGTCAGGACTCGAGCCAATGAACGTCTAGGTTAGTTTATTCAATGACAGGAAATTAATGTGTGTGTGTGTGTGTGTGTGTGTGTGTGTGTGTGTGTGTGTGTGTGTGTTGTGTGTGTGTGTGTGTGTGTGTGTGTGTGTGTGTGTCCTATCTCCCTTCCTAATCCTCTTGTTTCTTCCTTTCTTAATCTTTTCTCTACTCTTCATTCACTCTTCCATTCCCTCCATCACTCCCCTCATTCACTCCCAGTCCATCATTCCCTCTCCATTACTCCTTCCACCATCATTCCTCCCTCCTTCACTCCCCCATCACTCCACCTCCAACACTCCCCCTCCATCACTTCCTCTTCATCACTCTACTCTCCATCACTCCTCCCTCCATCACTCCTCCCTCCATCACTCCCCCTCCATCACTCCTCCCTCCATCACTCCCTCCATCGCTCCTCCAGGGCTCCCTCTCTCCCTTTACCTAAACATATATAAAATATAATTGACAGATGCTGTCATATTAATGTACTTAAGTTAACATTCGTAGTTAACAAAAAAAATTTAAAAAATCAGTTCCTGATTGCAATTTCAACTCTGTAGTGCAATATTGCAACCAGAAAATTGCCGGAAGCCTTTGTGATTTTTTCATGGTTTGAAATTCAATTTCTGGCGAGGGGAAGTACCTTTTATGAGGCCAGTCATGGAGTACACAGCACCAGCATGCAGCCCTCTCTGTACTGCTCTGTGTTCAAGGCACAAATTCGTTTGTGTGAACGTTCACTCATGTGTACTGGCATACTCACACACGCACGCACATACATGAATATGGACATGTACACACACATACACGCACGTACATACGTGAATATGGATATGCACACGTGCACGCATACTGACACACACATACATGAACGTGGACGCGCACATACACACATACTAGTATACGTACACACATGCATACTGGCATACACACATGCATGAACGTGTACAAAACATACACACATTTTTATCGTTTTACATTAATAAGGGAAAGCAACAAACCCGAAGGGGGACAGGAGGAACCACACAGTAGCGCCTGGGGTGGAATGTGACGTTATCAGAGCCAAGAGAGTAAAGGATGACTCCAGTTCCTCAGATCAAGAACCCTTCACCGGTGTCCTTGAGGTCAAGACTGAACATAAACACTGGATGTTGACCAGTATTTCCTCACAGTGATAGATGGCCGGTATCAAGTGAGACGTGTCTCAGTCCCACTGAAAATTGGCAAAAGTTAGGCGAGTAATGCCTAGCATGAGCATAATGCGTAGTATGAGCGTGATGCGTAGTATGAGCGTAATGCGTAGCATGAGCATAATGCGTAGCATGAGCATAATGCGTAGCATGAGCATAATGCGTAGCATGAGCGTGATGCGTAGCATGACCATAATGCGTAGCACGAGCGTGATGCGTAGCATGAGCATAATGCGTAGCATGAGCATAATGCGTAGCATGAGCATAATGCGTAGCATGAGCATAATGCCTAGCATGAGCATAATGCGTAGTATGAGCGTAATGCGTAGCATGAGCATAATGCGTAGCATGAACATAATGCGTAGCATGAGCACATGCGTACATGAGCGTATGCGTAGCATGAGCATAATGCGTAGCATGAGCGTAATGCGTAGCAGAGCATGATGCGTAGTATGAGATAATGGAGCATACTAATGCGTAGCATGAGCGTAATGCGTAGCATGAGCATAATGCGTAGTATGAGAATAATGCGTAGCATGAGCATAATGCGTAGCATGAGCATAATGCGTAGTATGAGCATAATGCGTAGCATGAGCATAATGCGTAGCATGAGCATAATGCGTAGTATGAGCGTGATGCGTAGCATGAGCATAATGCGTAGTATGAGCATAATGCGTAGCATGAGCATAATGCGTAGTATGAGCATAATGCGTAGCATGAGCATAATGCGTAGTATGTGTGTAATGCGTAGTATGAGCATAATGCGTAGTATGAGCGTAATGCGTAGTATGAGCGTGATGCGTAGCATGAGCATAATGCGTAGCATGAGCGTAATGCGTAGTATGAGCATAATGCGTAGCATGAGCGTGATGCGTAGCATGAGCATAATGCGTAGCATGAGCATAATGCGTAGTATGAGCATAATGCGTAGCATGAGCATAATGCGTAGCATGAGCATAATGCGTAGCATGAGCATAATGCGTAGTATGAGCATAATGCGTAGCATGAGCATAATGCGTAGTATGAGCGTGATGAGTAGCATGAGCATAATGCGTAGTATGAGCGTAATGCGTAGCATGAGCATAATTCGTAGCATGAGCATAATGCGTAGTATGAGCATAATGCGTAGCATGAGCGTGATGCGTAGCATGAGCATAATGCGTAGTATGAGCATAATGCGTAGCATGAGCATAATGCGTAGTATGAGCATAATGCGTAGCATGAGCGTGATGCGTAGCATGAGCATAATGCGTAGCATGAGCATAATGCGTAGCATGAGCATAATGCGTAGCATGAGCATAATGCGTAGCATGAGCGTGATGCGTAGCATGAGCATAATGCGTAGCATGAGCATAATGCGTAGCATGAGCATAATGCGTAGCATGAGCATAATGCGTAGCATGAGCATAATGCATAGTATGAGCATAATGCGTAGCATGAGCGTGATGCGTAGCATGAGCGTGATGCGTAGCATGAGCATAATGCGTAGTAAGAGCGTAATGCGTAGCATGAGCGTGATGAGTAGCATGAGCATAATGCGTAGTATGAGCGTAATGCGTAGTATGAGCATAATGCGTAGTATGAGCATAATTGCGTAGCATGAGCATAATGCGTAGCATGAGCATAATGCGTAGCATGAGCGAAATGCGTAGTATGAGAGACTCCTCGAGCATTAGCTTATTTTCCTGATAAATTAGACACATGTACAACACTTGGGTATCTTCATTGAGGAGACGTTTCGCCCACACACTGGCTTCATCAGTCCAATACAGAGAAGAGTGGTTGAAGATCAGATGGAGTTTGAGGCAATCAATCCCTCAATCTAGTCAAGACTGACGGACTGATTGCATCGACTCCAGGCTGAGGGACTGATTACCTCAAACTCCTTCAGATCTTCAACCACTCTTCTCTGTATGGACTGATGAAGTCACTGTGTGGCGAAACGTTTCCACAATAAAGAAACCAAAGTGTGGCACTTGTCTCTAATTTATCAACTTGTCGGTTCCCTGAACCATTTATCAGCTTATTTTCCTGTAACCTCCAGTTATCAGACGGATGAAAATTTTAATGGTATCGGTCCTTGAACTGATTATCGGTATCGGCAAATAGTATCGGCATAGTCCCATCAGCAGTTCTGAGGTCCATCAAGCCTGGGGCCCCTCACCCGATCATGTAGGTTCAGACAGTGAAGAAAGTACAAAGGTTCGTAACGTGACTAGTCCCGTAGCCGACGACAGTGACATGTGAAGATATTTTCAGATAACTGAACGATAATAAAATTAGGTGAAAGAAGGAAGAAAGGAAATAATAGAAGAACAAGATCTATAAAGAACTTGAAAACGTGTACAGTGACACAGAACTTGATAACGTGTACAGTGACACAGAACTTGATAACGTGTACAGTGACACAGAACTTGATAACGTGTACAGTGACACAGAACTTGATAACGTGTACAGTGACACAGAACTTGATAACGTTTACAGTGACAGAACTGATAAGTGTACAGTGACACAGAAACTGATAACGTGTACAGAACTGAAACTTGATAAGTGTACGGTGACACAGAACTTGATAACGTGTACAGTGACACAGAACTTGATAACGTTTACAGTGACACAGAACTTGATAACGTGTACGGTGACACAGAACTTGATAACGTGTACGTTGACACAGAACTTGATAACGTGTACAGTGACACAGAACTTGATAACGTGTACAGTGACACAGAACTTGATAACGTAGACAGTGACAAAGAACTTGATAACGTGTACAGTGACACAGAACTTGATAACGTAGACACTGACAAAAACGTGAAACGTGCACAGTGAACAAACGAATGAACAAATTGATAACGTGTACAGTGACACAGAACTTGATAACGTGTACAGTGACACAGAACTTGATAACGTAGACACTGACAAAGAACTTGATAACGTGTACAGTGACACAGAACTTGATAACGTGTACAGTGACACAGAACTTGACAGCGTGTACAGTGACACAACTTGATAACGTAGACAGTGACAAAGAACTTGATAACGTGTACAGTGACACAGAACTTGATAACGTGTACAGTGGCACAGAACTTGATAACGTAGACAATTGACAAAACTTGATAACGTAGATAGTGACAAAGAACTTGATAACGTGTACAGTGGCACAGAACTTGATAACGTAGACAGTGACACAGAACTTGATAACGTAGACAGTGACAAAGAACTTGATAACGTGTACAGTGACAAAACTGAAACTTGTAACGTGTACAGTGACACAGAAATTGATAACGTAGACAGTGACAAAGAACTTGATAACGTAGAGTGCCAAAGAACTTGATAACGTAGATTGTGCCAAAAAACTTGATAATGAAGACAGTGACAAAGAACTTGATAACGTATACAGTGACACAGATCTTGATAACGTGGACAATGACAAAGAATTGATAACGTCTACAGTGACAAAGAGCTTGATAACGTAGAGAGTGCCAAAGAACTTGATAACGTAGACAGTGACACAGAACTTGATAACGTGGACAGTGACAAAGAACTTGATAACGTAGACAGTGAAAAAGAACTTGATAACGTAGATAGTGACAAAGAACTTGATAACGTCGACAGTGAGACAGAAGTTGATAATGTCGACAGTGACAAAGAACTTGATAAGGTAGACTGAGACAAAGAACTTGGTAACGAAGACAATGGCAAAAAAACGTGATAACGAAGACAGTAACAAAGAACTTAATATTGAAGACAGTTACAAGGAACTTAACGTAGTGGCAAAGAACTTGATAACGTAGACAGTGACAAAGTACTGGCAAGGCGAGGGATGCAACATGATGACACGGCCGAAATTCAGGTGCAAATGAACACAAGAACTGAGGTAATATTCTTCAGCTTCTGGTGTCGGGAAGTGCAAAATTATCGAGGAAGTGGTGCAAGTAGCTGCGTACACAGCTTGACGAAAAGGAATGATACAATCATCAACTTAGATGAACCCGTTCCGTCAATTGAGAGGAGAGGGGAGAGGGGGGACGTCCTAAGATGAAACTAATTTGAGGCGACATAAGCAACCCACAAAACACACACAAAATGCAAACACATCACAAAACTAACATAACAGAAAAACACATATCAGTAAATACACAAACCTACAAACACACACACACATCAACAAACTACATACATCGACATACACACACACACTACACACAACACACACACAAACATTGACACAGACAGACATGCAAACAACCAACACACAAACACACACATAACACTAACACACACACACACAAGAATTAACACAAACGACACTTGACACACACACACAACAGTACAAATACGCACACAGCAGGACCAACACATACACACAGCACATTACACACCAAAACACACACACACGAACTATTCTCACACCACAGGTCACACATACAAATACACTTAACACACACACAGACAGGAGCTCACACACTACGAAAAAATGCAACAATCACACTAGAACCACCACACCTCACATAACAGAGGGCATACCTACACATACACACACATCAGCACACACACAACACACACACACACAACAACACACACACAACAACCACACACACACAACAACACACACACGAACACTTTGACATGAGTCGCCGATAAAACAACTGTACTATAAACAAGGATGTAAACTCACTGACCGGGGATCACTGACTGGTATGGGAGTGAAGAGGCGGGTTATATGGAAGTTGGGGACGCGACCTAAGCGTCTGTACCCTGACAACAAGAGCCACACTCCACACCATCCCACACACTACCCTCCTCTCTATCCCATCTCTCCTCTCTCCTACTCTCTCTCCTCTTCTCTCTCGCTCTCTCTCTCTCTCACTCATCCTCTCTCTTCTGACTCTCCTCACTCTCTCTCTCTCTCTCTCAATCATCTCTCTCCATCCTCTGTCTCTATCCTCTCTCTACTTTCTCTCTCTACTCTCACTCCTCTCTCCTCATCCTCTCATCCTCACACCATCACTCTCTACTCCTCTCTACTCTCCTCATCCTCTCTCCCTCTTACTCAATAAAACAAGATAATAAAAAAATACAAAAATTTTCACAGTAAATACTACGAATAAAATAAAAGATAATACAATAAACCCAAGAAGAGACAGCAAAGAGCAAGAGCAAGACAGAGACACGAAGAATAGACGAAAAAGAGAGAACGAGAAAGAGAAAAAAAAAACGAAGAAATCAAGCAACCAACGACAGTAACAATGACATCCTACACCAAACGAAGAAATCCCACTCCATCACCATCCCCAACAATCACTTAATGAGGAAAAGATGCAAGAACAATTTGCATCCTGATGAAAACACAAAGATGAATGGTCTCTAGCAATGGGAGTATGGTTTAGTAGGAAGTGGGAGAATGTCAGTCGTGGAAAGTTGCACCTTAAGAATTGATTCCTTCTTGCTCGGCTGATTGACTCTCATCTTCCATGAATAATCCATTGTTTGTACCATCCTTTTTGTCTCACATCAGCATCCCTTGAGCTTACACACTTCGCTCGTTCTCCACCATCTCCTTGCAGTAGGTCTGTGCAATCTGTACGTAGGCACAAGTTGCTCTCTTCTCTACTTCCTCTCTCTTTCTCTCTCTCCTCTCTCTCTCTCTCTCTTATCTCCCTCCTCCTCTCTCTCCTCTCTCTCTCTCTCTCCCTCTTACTCAGTTGAAAATAAAGTAATAATAATAAATAAGGAAAATTTTCTACAGTAAATTACTACGAATAAATAAAAGATAATGACAATAGAACCCAGAGAGAGAGAGAGAGAGAAAGGAGAAGGGAAGAGGGGAGAGAGAGAGAGAGAGAGAGAGAGAGAGAGAGAGAGAGAGAGAGAGAGAGAGAGAGAGATGCATATGCATATGCAGACGACTGTACACTGACATTCGCTTATCCAAGAGAAGAAATGCCAGCTGCCATCTATTTCCCCAAGCCATATCAGTTTGGGGAAATAGATGGCAAGTAACATTTGCACCTGAGAAAACACAAAATTTATGATGGCTCTAGGGACCATGATGGTAATGCTGGTGCAGTAGTAAGGATGGGAAAGGGAGGATGTTGGCACCTGGAGAGAAGTTGATATCCTTGGGGGTGGAAAATTGACTCCAACTAACCATGAAGAAACCATGTTGTAAATCTTGCAAACAAGGCAGCCAGGAAGCTTACAGCACTTCGCCGTATCTCACATCTGCTTGACAGTAGGGGTTGCAAGATCCTGTACGAGGCACAAGTATGCTCACACCTTGAGTATGCTCCACTTTCTTGGTTTGCCTGCCCCCCCCCCCTCTCATCTGCGTCTGCTTGACAGAGTAGAGAACAGAGCAAGACGTCTCATCTCTCGCCTGGACCCATCCTGGATAGATCTGTCATTTCAGCAGAGCCTTCAACACAGGAGGGATGTGGGTGGCCTTACTGTTATGTACAAGACCAATATTGTCAAAATACCACACTTGGATCCACTTCGAGGACAGCGTGAAACAAGCTTTTATGCCACAAGACGGGCAGAAAGCAGCTACTTCTCTCTGGCTGTGACCTTCTCCAGAACATCACTCCATCTGAGATCATACATACCCAGGATGACTCGAGTATGGAGCACATTCGTACAGCATAATGATGTCAACGAGATAAAGTCAGTTGATCAAATGAAAATGCTTGCCCACAGATGGCTCCAACTTCATCCTGTTCCCTACTTGTATGTCTCATAACAATAAAAATGCTTTCAAATGAGCTGATGTAGGTAACAGCTCTTAGCTTGCCAATAAAGTTAGGAATCCTTAACCTGTAAATAGCTGTCAATAAAGCTAGGGATCCTTAACCTTGTCAAACCCTGTGTAAAAAAAAAAAAAAAAAAGAGAGAGAGAGAGACGGAGCACAGCCCAAGAGGCTACTAAATACGTACAGTTACCGCACAATGGGTCAGATCAGGGAGTTAACATGACTCTAAACACATCACACCATGACGTTGACAACGTCTACCTAACACTTGCCTTCACACATACATTAAGGAAATCATTGAGCGGCTCATATACCTCCTAGTACGTCCTACAGTACTTAGCACCACCTTGGAGCCATCACCTCCACAAACAAATTATTATCTCGAGAAAACTGTGGTAATTATTATTATTATTATTATTATTATTATTATTATTATTATTATTATTACTGTTGTTGTTCTTGTTATTTTCATTATCATTATCTTTGTTATCGTTATGATTATTATAATAATTATTATTATTATTTTGTTTTCGCCATTATATTATTATTATTGCTATTATATATGCTAAAATAACGGTAAACCCGAATGGGTAACAGATAAAAATCAAAGTTTTGCAACATTTGCCAGCGGAACTGAGAGACACTTAACCCAAGTAAGAAAATTAAAAGAGAGGAGGACCAGCGGAGACATAATCATGACATACATTATACTTCTAAGATTAATCACAGCAGGATAGAGGTGGAATCCGGGGGAACAAAGTAGATGAAGTAGCGATTGTAGATGCGATACATAGTTTTAAGAACAGGTACGATGAGGAAGTCGAGGGCAGGAGTAAGTTAAAGTGTAGCTGGTAGTGAAGAGGTGGGGCCTGGAGCTATGATTCGACCCTTGGAAAGTTAACTAGGATAGTGCATAAGTGTTGCCACTTACCTACACGTGGTCGCCTGTCAACATTCTGCAACTTGCAGAGTGAACCGCAGCTAGTTCTAACACTTGCAACACAACAATGTTCAGTGTCTGTATTGGTACCTAAGTGGCGTGTCCAGGTGTAGGTGGTGGGTAGGTAAGGCGACCTACCACAGGCAGGTACTCAGGTGTATGTGAGAGGCAACACATCAACACACACACACACACACACACACTACACTGACGGTGGTCACCACTACACTGAGGCAGAGTTGAGGCTGCTGCTACCTCACTCACCTCACCCCCTCCCTTCCCTCACCCTCTACTCTCAGCCCCTCCTCCTATCCCTTAAAACACCCTCCCTTATGCCAACTCTCCCTCCCTCCTTCCCTCATTCAAACTCTACCTTCCTACCTTCTTGGTTCATACCTTCCTCTCTCCCTTTTTCAAACCCTCCCTCCCTCGTTTATACCCTCCTTCATTCATGCCCTCCTTCATTCGTACCCTCCATTATTCATAGCCTCTCTCATTTATACTCTCCCTCATTCATACCCTCCCTAATTCATAGCCTCCCTCCTTTCTTTATGTCTTCTCTCCCTCTCTTCCTTCTAACTCAACCCCTCCCTTATTCTAATCCTTCCCCTCTACCTCCATCCCTCCCACCCTTCCTCATACAATTCCTTCCTTACTCATTCCAACCCTCCCCTCACTCCCTCCTTCCTTCCGTCACATTAACCGTTCCTCTCTCGTTCCAACCCTTTCCTCCTCCTTCCATCATTCAAAAGATCCCTTCCCTCTCTTTCCATCATTTCAACTCTCCATCCATCATTACAACCCTCCCTTCTCTCAGTCCTGTTTCCCTCTCTCATTTAATAGTAATAAGTACGCAGCACCAGCTTGGAACCCACACCTAGCCAAGCACGTAAGGGAACTAGAGAAATTACAAACGTTTGCAACAAGACTAGTGCCGGAGCTAAGGGGCATGTCCTATGAGGAGAAGTTAAGGAAAATCAACCTTACGACACTGGAGGACAGGAGCGATAAGGGGGATATGATAATGACTTATAAAATACTGAGAGGAGTGGACAAGGTGGAGAGAGACAGGATGTTCCAGAGATGGGACACAGCAACAAGGGTCACAATTGGAAGTTGAAGACTCAGATGAATCACAGGGATGTTAGGATGTATTTCTTCAGTCAAAGAGTTGTCAGGAAGTGGAATAGTCTGGGAAGTGATGTAGTGGAGGCAGGATCCATACATAGCTTTAAGAAGAGGTATGATAAAGCTCATAGAGCAGGAAGAGTGATCTAGTAGCGACCAATGAAGAGGCTGGGCCAGGAGCTGTGACTCAACCACTGCAACCACAACTAGGTGAATACAATTAGGTAAGTGTAGTTGCATATATTATCATACATAGCAGCATATGTGTAGAGAGCCTAGGATAACCCAAAAAAAGTCGGAGTAAATTTTTTCCGGTGACTCGTGGCCTGGTGGCTAAAGCTCTCGCTTCACACGGCAAGGTGTCCGGGTTCGATCCCCGGCGAGGGTAGAAACATTGGGCGTGTTTCCTTACACCGGCTGTCTGTGCTCCCCATCAGTAAAACGGGTACCTGGGTGTTAGTCGACTGGTGTGGGTCGCATCTTGGGGACAAGATTGACCTAATTAGCCCAAAATGCTCTGCAGAACAAGCGGCTTTCTATATGGTAGCATGTCATTGATGTCAGCTAGACCTGTATACCTTGTACATGTACTGGTAGAGATTAAGATATTCTTCTTCTTTTTCTTCTTCTTCTTGTTCTTCTTCTTCTTGTTCTTCTTCATCTTCTTTTTCTTCTTCTTTTTCTTATTATTATTATTATTATTATTATTATTATTATTATTATTATTATTATTATTATTATTATTATTATTATTATTACTAGTGTCCAACCCTCCTACCCACCCTCTCTCCTTCCCTCTCACCCAAGCATCCGGAGGAAGTGAGAGGGGTGGACGGGGATAGAGGAAGGTGGACGAACTCATCATAATTACTTGAAATGTTTTTCCTGATGGGATGGATGGGTGGGTGGGTGGGTGGGTGGTCGATGGGCGGGGGATGAGTGGGCGGGTGTATGGGTGGGCAGGTGGATGGGTGGGTGGGTGTGGGTTAGCCCAGCTTAAGGTAAGTTATGTGTTTTCATGTACCTCGTTCCCATTTTACTTCTGTTCCAGCTCTTGGTCCCTCCTCATCTCGCCTAATCAAAATGTCATGTCTGCAGCGTCTAGAGACCCACGTAAGAGAATACCTTGCCACCGACATACGGACAACTAGGTACAAGCTACTTAGATACGACCATAAGGCAAACAGTAAGACGGAGTTATTCCGTGTGTTAGAGTCGCTCATTTTCACTGAGTTTTGGTGCCTAAACACTGAAAATCAAACTCCACTATTGAAAATTGACTTCAGTCTTGCATTTCTTTCAAACTTAGCTATTGTATAGCTTGACGACTTCGATTTATGATTTAAAACTGCAGTAGCTAGTGTTAATGCTTTGTTAGTGTCAGGTAAAGTCCCACAATATATAGCTAATGTATTAACACAGGAACTGGAGTCTTGCAGCAAATGGTTAGTAGACAACAAACTATCATTACACTTCGGGAAAACTGAAGCCATACTCATAGGCACCAAATGTAAACTGAGAAGGGTAAATAATTTTAATGTCCAGTGTAATGGGGAACCCATCACTTCAGTTTCCTCAGTAAAATATCTGGGAATTCCCTTTGAGCCATGTATGTCAGGAGAACTGATCGGGAACTGTGTAGTAAAGAAAGCGAATGTCAGACTGAAGTTTCTGTACAGACAGACACAGTGTCTAACTACTGAGGCTCGCAGGACCCTATGTCTAGCCCTTATACAATGTCATATGGACTACGCTTACTCTTCATGGTACTCGGCCTTGCCAAAAAAAAAAAAATAACTGAAAGATAGACTGCAAATCACCCACAACAAAATAGTAAGATTCATCCTGGGCCTGGGACCAAGAGAGCATGTAGGCCAGGATGAATTACAACAATTGGATATGCTGAATGTTGAAGACAGAGTAAAACAAGTGAAGCTAAATCATGTTTATAAAATTGTTCATTAACAGTGTCCAGAATATCTTGCTGCCAATTTTGTCAAGGTTGGGAACCAAAAGCAATCATAGCACTAGGGGGTGAGAGCACAACCTTGTAGTACCCACAGTCAGTGGCCAGGCTTCAAACACCTTTTATTGTACAGCAATAAAGGAATGGAACAAACTTCCTGCACATGTCAGAGTTAGTCATAGCATGAACCAGTTCAAGAAGAGTGCCAAAAGGTGTCTAATGAATGTAGCGACAGAAAGGGAGGAGAATGATTTTTTTATTTTTTTTTAGCTAACACTCATGTAATCTTTCCTTATTCCTAGTATATTTCCTATATAGAATAAAAATAAGATATTATCTCCTTTACATTATAACAATAAGGTAAAAGGACCCCAATGGAAATAAGTCACTCTGTCTGACTTTTCTGGGTTATCCCAGGTTCGTTACACATATGCTGCTATGTATGATAATCTATGTAACTGTATTTGTGTATGCCTAAATAAACTTACTTATTTACTTATAGCAGAGAGAATCCCAGGAACCAGTTGAGATGAGCACTTTCTCAACCGAGCTACCAGGTCAGCAGATAAGGGAACCAATCATACTCGAAAATACTCTTGACCTTAAATTCACAAATAATAAATGCCCAATGAGCGACTTTGTAACGTGGAGGACAGTAAACTCAGACCACAACGTAATAGAAGCTCAGACTTGCATACTGACTGCTCCTAGTCAACAGAAGATAGTCAATCATGAGAGTATGTTCAACAGATTTAACTTTAACACCTAGAACATCAGCTGGGAGACAATAAATAGTGAGCTGTTTGAAATATGCTGGGAAGAGAACAAGATAAACAAAGACCTCAGCTAGCATGTGGAGAGGACGAGCTCAGTGATACTAGAAGTGCTCCATTACGAAGGAGAAGGTGCAGGCTGGAAAGGGAGAGGCGCGGCCTCTGTAGACAAAAAGTCTGCTACCTCAAAGGCAGTAGACTTTCTGAAGAGTGAGGAAAAACACTGGCTAAAGAAATGAAAAGAACGATGAGAGCATAAAGAATGTATCATACAGAGTTCAAGAGAGGATGACGGAGCAAAAATTCATAGGTGAAAATGAAAGAAAAATAAAATATTTTTTCTTGCATGCAAACTCAAGGGTGAAAACAACATGTAGTATCAGGCCTCTGGTTAAATAGCATCGAAGTTACACTGACGACAACAAATAAATCAGCGAAATACTCAAGTTCTAAAGCAACTCATTGTTCGGTGAGCCATTAATCAGCCTCAAGACTGACGACCCAAATATAGTAAGTTCTCCATGAACGAGACGCAAAAACACTAAACATCTCCATGATCTTTGATATAAACCTAACTCCATTGAATTTCGAAGAAACAACTGAGTTCATGGTCATTCACTCTACCCCAGGTTCTGACTTGTGCAACTCCACATTCATCAAGAAATACGAGAAACCATTATCATATGCCTTAAATATTTTATACAGAAGCAGCCTGGACCCTGGAGTCATCCCACAGTCACTAAAATCCTCTGATATAGACCCACCTCACAAAAGTGGCATCAAAGCAACCGAAAAAAAAACTGGCGTTCCACATTATGAAGATTTTTGAAAGGGTCTTTGGAAGGAAGTCTGGTAAACGCTTGGAATCGCAGCAGTTGTATAATCCAAGACACCATGGGTTCAGAGTAGGTCGCTCCTGTCTTTCACAATTGTTGGATGTTACAACATGGTCTTGAAAACACTGGAATACAAGCAAAATTGATTTGTGTAAAAAATAATATGCAGCTGTAGTGTACATTGACTCACAAAAACTTTCGACAAGTGCCACCATGAGGCAGCTGCGTGCAGCTGAAATGACTAGAAAAGTGGGCAGATGGATATTTAAAGTCTTAACAAATACAAACTAAAGAGTAATAGTAAACAGTGAAATCAAGACCTGCCTCATAACTGATTAGTTTCCTCTTTATTAAGTATTTGGCTGATAGTTTATCTACTATCTACTGTATCTTCATTAATTTACGTTTACACGAAGTGTTCAACCCGTGTGGCTTATTCATCGCAGAGTGATGGAGGCTCGATCCACCGTCCCCTAACAACATGACATGAACCTACTCTCTCAGCCACATGATCCACCATGACTTCAGGAGTTCATCACTTCCGTACTACTATTGCTTTGAAATATGTTTTTAATATGTTTATGCCTCGTTGGGGATTATTTTTATGTCGTAATCATGTCTTGACTCAGTCTACGCTCCTCCTGTCACTTGATATGTGATTTTACCCGAAGTCAAAGGTACTTGTCGATAGACCTTTTTTTTTGCTTGTGTATGTGAGTGTGTGTGTGTGTGTGTGTGTGTGTGTGTGTGTGTTGTGTGTGTGTGTGTGTGTGTGTGTGTGTGTATGTGTATGTGCGTATGTGTGTATGTGTGTGTGTGTGTGTGTGTGTGTGTGTGTGTGTATTATGTGTGTGTTGTGTGTGTGTGTGTGGAGTGTGTGTGTGTGTGGAGTGTGTGTGTGTGTGTATGTGTGTGTGTGTGTGTGTGTGTGTGTGGTGTGTGTGTGTGGTGTTGTATGTTGTGTGTGTGATGTGTGTGTGTGTGTGTGTGTGTACTCACCTAATTGTACTCACCTAATTGTGGTTGCAGGGGTCGAGACTCAGCTCAGGCCCCGCCTTTTCACTGACGCTACTGGATCCTTTTCCCCTCTGCTTCCTGAGTTTTTGTCATAAATCTTTTAAAACTATTATGGTTCCTCCCTCCACTATTTCACTTGCAGGCTATTCCACTTGCTGACAACTCTATGACTGAAGAAAAAAATCCTGACTCTCTGTGACTCGTCCCAACTTCAGCTTTCCCGTTTTGACCCTTGTCCCTGTGTCCCCCCTTTTGGAAATCCAAAACTCTGCCACCTTTTCATTCCCCGCAGTATCTTGTATGTCGTTATCATGTTCCCCCCCGACCCCCTTTTGTCCCCAGTGTCGTCTCCGTTTTTCTTAAACCCTTTCCTCTACACATTCCCTTTAGCTTGGCTAGCCCCGTTCAAACCTTTTACTTTCTCTAATTCTTGACTGCACCCGTGGGGTTCCAGACTGGTGCGCATACTCCGTAGGGCCTAAATACACAGTGTACAGTGCTTGAACGATTCCTTATTAAAAGGGATCGGAACGGATTTCAGTTTGCCAGCCCCGTATGCTGCCCGGTTATTTGGTTGATGTGTGCCTCCGGTGATGTCCGGTGAATGTCACCCCCCAAAGGGCTTTTTCCCTGATGAGGGCTGAGTCTTTTCCACCCAGCCCATATCTGTCTCGGTCTTCTTTGCCCCTCCCCAAACTTCATACTTTCATTTGGGTGGGTTTAAATTCGAGAACCATTACTGGACCCCATGTCCGGGCCCCTTTCCCCTCTTTGCATCCTGCCCCATCCTCTCCGATTTAATTCTTCTCACAACTTACGCATCTGCGAACAGGGGCCCTTTTGAGTTTATTCCTTCCTCATGTCGTTCACATATATCAAAAAAACACTGGTCCTAGAACTGCCCCTTGGAACCCCGCTCGTAACAGGCGCCCACTGTGATACCTCTTCACGTACCATGACTCGTTGCTGCCTCCCTGTCAGGTATTCCCTTATCCATTGCAGTGCCCTCCTTTTACGTGTGCCTGATCCTCCAGCTTCTGCACTAATCTCTTGTGGGGAACTGTGTCAAAGGCCTTCCTGCAGTCTAGGAAAACGCAATCTACCCACCCCTCTCTCTCGCGTCTTACTTCTGTTACTTGTCATAAAACTCCAGGAGGTTTGTGATACAAGATTTGCCTTCCATGAACCCATGCGGTTTTCATTTATAATATTGTTCCTTTCCAGGTGTTCGACCACTCTCCTCCTGATAATCTTCTCCATGACTTTGCACACAATACATGTCAGAGACACAGGTCTGTAGTTTAGTGCCTCGTTTCTGTTTCCTTTCTTAAATATGGGGACTACATTAGCTGTCTTCCATTTCTCAGGTAGTTGCCCAGTTTCAAGGGATGTGTTGAAGATTGTGGTTAGAGGCACACACAGCATCTCTGCTCCTTCTCTAAGGACGTGTGTGTGTGTGTGTGTGTGTGTGTGTGTGTGTGTGTGTGTGTGTGTGGGTATGTGTGTGTGTGTGTGTGTGTGTGTGTGTGTGTGTGTGTGTGTGTGTGTGTGTGTATGTGTGTGTGTGTGTGTGTGTGTACTCACCTAGTTGAGGTTGCGGGGTCGAGTTCGAGCTCCTGGCCCCGCCTCTTCACTGATCGCTACTAGGTCACTCTCCCTGAGCCGTGAGCTTTATCATACCTCTGCTTATGTGTGTGTACGTGTGTGTGTGTGTGTGTGTGTGTGTGTGTGGTGTGTGTGTGTGTGTGTGTGTGTGTGTGTGTGTGTGTGTGTGTGTGTGTGCAAATATTTATACTCACCTTTGTCCCGCCTCTCTGCTGACCATTACTGACTGAATTTGCTCTTTCCTGGCTGCGTGAGCCTTATCCTACCTTTCCTTAAAGCTATGTATGAATCCTGCCTCTACCACTGCACTGTCTAGGTCGCTCCACTTTTTGACCACTCGAAGAAGCATTTCCTAACATCCCTTATGACTCATCTGTGTTTTAAACTTCCAGCTGTGACGTCTTGTACC
>NC_069414.1:19154494-19234494 GCF_026875155.1 Cherax quadricarinatus | reverse complement strand
CTTTCTAAAATTTTCTCTTATACGTTTAAAGATATATTTTTTTTATTAATGTTAATGCAAAAGTTTTTAATTTTGCAACAAAAGAATCTTAGAAAACTTACCTAACCTTAATATAACAAGAGCAATTTATTTTAGCCTAACCCAACTAAATATATTTTAGATTTGTTTACAATAATTTAATACTAAACAAACACAATGAAATATATTTTTTTCGTTCGGTTAAGAATGATTTTGGCGAAATTATTGCATACACAAATTTTGGCTTGTCCTATATGGCAAGATGAGCGTTGCTATTTAAGCCAATATCGCAAGTTCTGCCTATTCGGCACGACATATATATATATATATATATATATATATATATATATATTATATATATATATATATATATATAATATATATATATATATATATATATATATATATAAAACAATAACAACATTGCACTAGCCAAGGGCTCGAGCCCATGCTCGATATATATATTATATATAATATATATATATATATATATATATATATATATATATATATATATATATATATATATATATATATATATATAATATATATATATATGTTATTGTAACAACGGACGAGTGGTATTTAATCAATAACAACACTGCGATTAGCCAAGGACTCGAACCCATGTCGTTTTGTCACCATGGTGGTTTAAAGTTGAAAGTGAACACATAAGAGTAAGGTGATGAGGGTATCAAACAATTTAGATAAAGAAAAAATGGTATCACATTTGGGGAGGAGGAGTATGGAAGAAGTGAATGTTTTCAGATATTTGGGAGTTGACTTGTCAGCGGATGGAGTTATGAAGGATGAGGTTAACCGAAGAATTGCTGAAGGATAAAAGGTGAGTGGTGCGTTGATGTATCTGTGGAGATAAAAAAAAAATGTTATCCATGGAGGCAAAGAAGGGAATGTATGAAAGTATAGTAGTACCAACACTCTTATATGGATGTGAAGCTTGGGTTGTAAATGCTGCAGCGAGGAGGCAGCTGGAGGCAGTGGAGATGTCCTGTCTAAGAGCAATGTGTGGTGTAAATATTATGCAGAGAACTCGGAGTGTGGAAATTAGGAGGAGGTGTGGAGTTAATAAATGTATTAGTCAGAGGGCTGAAGATGGGTTGTTGAGGTGGTTTGGTCATTTAGAAAGAATGGAACAAAGTAGAATGACTTGGAGAGCCTATTAGATAGCGTGTTAGATAGAAGGGAATGGAGACGAATGGTTTTTGGGACCTGATGAGCTGTTGGAGTGTGAGCAGGGTAATATTTAGTGAAGGGATTCAGGGAAACCGGTTATTTTTATATAGCCGGACTTGAGTCCTGGAAATGAGAAGTACAATGCCTGCACTCTAAAGGAGGGGTTTGGGATACTGGCATTTTGGAGGGACTTCTAAACTGTCGTATCGTATCTGAGCGCCTCTGCAAAGACAGTGATTATGTATGAGTGATGGTGAAAGTATTTTTCTTTTTGGGTCACCCTGCCTCGGTGGGAAACGGCCTATGTGTTAATATGTGTCTTAATTTCATCTTGTCGGTATTGTATACCATTCTTGTATAAATTGTCAGAAGATAGGAGATAGGATTGGATTCTCCAGAATTATACGAAATGTCGTGTCAGCACACAAGCTCCAAGCTGCGTGACACCAGACAGACGGAAATCAATCTGGGACTGGGAAGACAACACACGGAAAGAGGATCATCTGCCTCTGGAAGCTGAATAACAGAAGGTACTGGAAAATCTCATCTTTGTGTACTCTGATATTGTACGTCAACGTACACAGCTTAACTCATATCAACTATCATTTGGCTCGCCAGAAGAAACTCTCTGAAGAGTGTCACATTCCTCTGCTGACCTTGTTCCTGACAAATCACAGTCGCTATACCTCAAGAAGTATCCCTTCGATCCCTGTCAAGGCGGGGAATTTGTAACGTACGCACCGCCGCCTTTACTCTTTCACGATGCTTTCGTATTGTGTATAGATTAAACCAGCCAGTAAAGTCATAAATGACTCCACCAAACTAGCCCTTGCTGCCGATGTAAGGACCTGCTTGCTGGCCAAATTCACAGCAATCCACTCTCTGAAGGACTCCTTTATTGTCGTCTGTACTGACGACAATGAGGCATCAAAACTCAATGACGACACCTCAATGAAGACACTTAGTGACCGACAATTCAATGAATCTCCTTCGCCTTTCCTGCTGGCGAAACGTTCTGTTTTTGTCAAACGGTTGGACAAGATCATCACATCCCTGTCAACTGCTGACCTGAAGAGCTATATCGAGGAACAAAACACTTGTGCGTTGATTGACAGCATCACCAAAATTCCAAACGCTTCTTCAGTGGTCAAACTCACCTCCAACATCGATATGGCTACCAAAGAGCTTTCTGATGGTCTAGCCATCTCCTACTACCATTTTCATCCACGACACATAGAACCAGAACGTTTTGCTCATGTCTCACCCTGCCGGAACTGTTATTCTTACCATCACTCAACGACTGATTGTCCCAGTGAAGACGAGAAATTCTGTTCCAACTGCAGAAAAGAAGATCACGATTTCAAAGCCTGTTCCACCACCGATGCCACTCCAACCTGCCTTAACTGCAAGGGTACTCATCATACCCTTGTAGCCAAATGCCCATTAAGGAAGGAAGTGCTGCCTAAGAAAATCAAAGAGGAAGCTATGAAAAGCAGCCCCAAATCGCCGACATATACCGCCATAACAAAACTACAGTCTGATACCAAGAAAACTCTTCAGGCTACACAACAGCCATCTTTATCCAGCACCTCCCTCTCTCCACTTCTGGACGCGGCTGTATTGCATGGTGTATGATGCGCACCTTGCGAGTGCTGCCAACCCAGGCACATCCAGCACCACCATAAATGAACTATTCCGTCTTAACAACATGCCTGCCTTCGTTTTCCCTGACTCCACACCTTCAGCTGACATCTTCAGGATTCTTCATAACATCGTTAATTTCACTACACCTGCTGAACTGTTTCCTGCCCAAGCAACTGTTCCAGAAACTTCCATAACCATCTCCACAGTGGTCAACACTGCTCATCCTGCATCAGCTACCGCCTCCCACGTCTCCCAGTCTGCTGACACACCACTAATACACCTTTCTGCTGCTCCTGTCGACCCTCACTCACCTGCTAGCACCACGGTAGATTCGTCTACTGCATCCACGTCGATGAAGAAGCTATTGACGACTCTAGCACAAGACAAAACTTTACCGCCTCTCCAGGAGCAACTTTATGAAATTTGAGAATGGCTCCTCTACAAACCTGCCACCTTAATCACATTAAATAACACTAACAGTATGGTGCCCTCTGGTGTTCCTACCTGCCTGCCCTTTCCTGCGACTTAACCTGCTGTCAGCTTTTCAAGACTGAAGACCTCCAACCTCCACAAGACTGTTGCATCAGTGATTCTCCTGATTCTCCAGTCTGACCCACGATCGCCTAGCTGCTAGGTTAAGCTCTGGCACTTTCTCTACGACTAAGGACACCCCTCTCCAACGTTATTCTTCGCATGTCCCGTCTTCCCAGTTCACCGCACGTGGTGTCTTACCTAAACTTTCTTGTCTTGTCTTGAAGAGTGTGAAGTGAAATGTCAACTTGGGTAAGTTACCGGCAAATCCAGTTTCGAAAAATATACTGTTTCAAGTCTCTGGAGAAACGTTCACTGACACCTGATCTGAGAAATGTAAAACACTTACCAACGTGTTGTTCAGTGTCCAGCTGCTGAGAGACATCCACATCAAGACATTCAAGGATAATATTCTTAACACCTGAAAAATAAGAAATGATAAATTGAATCAACTGGTAAACTGGAGAATGTAAGGAGTTATCAAATACTACGACAGCAAGGGTGAAGTACCACCAGTCTGCCTGAACTGTGAAGGACAGCACAGCACACTAGCAGCCAAGTATCTTGTGAGGAAGAACCTGGTCACTGAGGAGAAAGTAGAAGCCAAGACGCGACTCAGCAGGGAATGTTACCTATGTAGACATAACCAAACTCAAGGAAAATACTCGGATTTTCAATACCACTCAACGAGTAGCCCAAGTTTCTGTTGCTCCTTCAACTCTGATCTTCCACAGTTTAGATCTTCCATGAAAGGGCATCCAATAAGATCTTAACCAACATCGTCTTGGCTCCTAAGTAAGACACATGTGGAACAGTTAGGTATCTTTATACAGAAGCGCTTCGCCTACACAGCAGGCTTCTTCAGTCGAGTACAGAGGTGGTAGCAGAAGCAGTAGAGATGTAAAGACAATATAATCACTCCATCACCTTTGAAGACGTAAATGTCTTACTTTATCTTCAAATAGCGTTTAATTTAAGTTAGGTTAGGTTAGTTGTTACTTATTTATTCTCTTTCAGTTGCTAAAACTGTTAATGTTTAAACGTATTTGTTCTAACCTAGTTCTCTCTCTCACACACACATCTCGCGTTTGCTCTAATCTCTCTCTCTCTCTCTCTCTCTCTCTCTCTCTCTCTCTCTCTCTCTCTCTCTCTCTCTCTCTCTCTCTCTCTCTCTATCTATCTATCTATCTATCTATCTTTCTCTCTCTCTCATAGACATCACGTGGAAGCCAAAAATATCAGAGGAAGAAATAATAGCCAAGTTGAATTTAAATTGAAATTCATTGCCAGCTTAATTGCTTTGGAGTGGAAGACGTTGAATCCTTCTTAGGCAGATCCCTACAGGAAGCTTCCTTGATGTCGGTGAGGAGGGGCTCTTGATCTGAGGAAGTGGATATGTCCTCCCTCTTCTTGGCTCCATTCTGATTGTTTCCCATTCCCCAGGTGCTGTAGGACCCAGACGGATTAGCGGATTTAGAGCTTTCCTCGTAAATTTGGTAATAATAATAATAATAATAATAAAAATAATTATAAATGTTGATGCAAATAATAATAATTATAATATTGATGACAATAATAATAATAATAATAACAACAACAACAACAACAACAACAACAATAATAATAATAATAATAATAATAATAATAATAATAATAATAATAATAATAACAACAACAATAATCACTGTTAGTTATAATAATAAAATAACAGTAATAATAACGTAAACGACAATACTACCACTAATAATGATAGCCTTGATGTATCTTCGCCAAGTGCCAGACCAGTCAGGCTGGTCTGGCACTTGGTCTGATCAACCAGGCACAGCCTGGTTGATCAGGAAAGCAGTAAGCAAGCCTGGCTGGGAGCGGGCTGCTGCTACTGTTGCTGTTATTGTTGTTGTTGTTAGTGTTGTGCAGTTGTTGTTATTATTCTTCTTTTTCTTTTTCTTCTTATTTATGATATAAGAGATATAGAAATAAACGCAGGAAGAGAGCGTAGAGAAATGCACAGAGAAGAGAAAAGGTTAGTGAAGTGTTGACAAGCGTGAACACTTCACAACTAAGGAAGGATCGTCTCTGTCGACACATCACCGAGAGAAGCAAAACTTAAGCCGTCGTACCAGACAGTACTTGACTCTATGTATGACGGTAACATACACACCTTCCAGCGTTACGGAGGGCCGAAATTCCCGCCTCACTCGGGGGTCATCACAATCCCTCATTGTCCTTCCCACGGACATGGACATCGAGGATTTTATGTCCTTGTCCTGGCCACGGAAGAGAACATACCTCAGTGTTGGTTATAAAATATATGATGACTTACCATCCCAGGTTAAGCACCTTTTCCCTCATGTAAGTCGAGAACATCAAAGCCTGTACTTACGTCTGGTAGCGTGGGAGGTGAAGACCCTTAAAGCGTTGGTATCTCCACGCTCGCTGTTAAAAGACAGTCTGTGTGAAGATAAACGTGCAAGCTTCCTTTCTAGTCATCTGAAACCATTCAACACTTCCCAGGGAGCGTTCATAATTCTCTTTTGAACAGACGTTTCGATTTTTTTTATAACACCAAATACGGTACATTGCTGTAAAATTATATCGGATGTGCACGCAAATTATTGCACTACAGCCGTCGTTTTACACCTTGACCTCTCGTAGTGGACTCTATATTTCTTTAACTAAACGTCTAATGCACAAGTGTTACTTTGACCTTTGTTTACCAGTGGGAAGTCTGAGGGCGAGGATTACCGTTCACTTGAGTCTCCATGTTAGTATGAATGTTAGTGGCAGCCAGAGGAAGACAAGACTCCAGTGTTTCATTTCCCATGTTGGAACACTTGACACTGAGACTTTACATTATTTTCAATTAGGAGAAACATGGGGTTTTAGGCTAACCTCGCCACAGCTACGATATCTTCCTGCAATCTAAGTTTCAACACAACTTTGTACTGGAGTGAAGGTGTCAGTACACTGCTTGTATCGCACGATGACTCAGGGGTTCATCGAGTCTAATGCTAGCAACAAACAGCCAGTGAAAATAATTTACATATAACCTCTTTGACTATTGCCCTGACAAGGAAAGGAAGGAAGAAGGGTGGACAACAGTAGAAAAGGATTTATTATGTATGGGAAGAGAGAAGGTGGATAAAAAACTATATGACCAATCCACTTTTGATTTTTACGTGATAATGGATGTATGTGATTTATATTTTATATATTTATTATTATTATCACACTGGCCGATTCCCACCAAGGCAGAGTGGCCCGAGAAAGAAAAACTTTCACCATCATTCACTCCATCACTGTCTTGCCAGAAGGGTGCTTTACACTACAGTTTTTAAACTGCAACATTAACACCCCACCTTCAGAGTGCAGGCACTGTACTTCCAATCTCCAGGACTCAAGTCCGGCCTGCCGGTTTCCCTGAACCCCTTCATAAATGTTACTTTGCTCACACAAGAGTGTATCAGTCTGTAGCGGAAGGAAGGCGGGGTAGGGGTCGGCCTAGGAAAGGTTGAAGGGAGGGGGTAAAGGAGGTTTTGTGTGCGAGGGGCTTGGACTTCCAGCAGGCATGCGTGAGCGTGTTTGATAGGAGTGAATGGACACAAATGTTTTTTAATACTTGACGTGCTGTTGGAGTGTGAGCAAAGTATTTTATATATATATTTTTATATTTATATTTTAAGTGTAGAAAGTTGAAAGTGAACATAGAAAAGAGCAAGGTGATGAGAGCATCAAATGATTTAGATAAAGAAAAATTAGATATCAAATTGGGGAGGAGGAGTATGGAAGAAGTGAATGTTTTCAGATATTTGGGAGTTGACCTGTCAGCAGATGGATTTATAAAGGATGAGGTTAACCATAGAATTGATGAGGGAAAAAAGGTGAGTGATGCGTCGAGGTATATGTGGAGGCAAAAAATGTTATCTGTGGAGGCAAAGAAGGGAATGAATGAAAGTATAGTAGTACCAACACTCTTATATGGGTGTGAAGCTTGGGTTGTAAATGCTGCAGCGAGGAGGCGGTTGGAGGCAGTGGAGATGTCCTGTCTAAGAGGAATGTATGGTGTAAATATTATGCAGAAAATTTGGAGCGTGGAAATTAGGAGAAGGTGTGGAGTTAAAAAAAGTATTAGTCAGAGGGATGAAGATGGGTTGTTGAGGTGGTTTGGTCATTTAGAGAGAATGGATCAAAGTAGAATGACATGGAGAGCGTATAAATCTGTAGGGGAAGGAAGGCGGGGTAGGGGTCGTCCTCGAAAAGGTTGGAGGGAGGGGGTAAAGGAGGTTTTGTGGGCGAGGGGCTTGGACTTCCAGCAAGCTTGCGTGAGCGTGTTAGATAGGAGTGAATGGAGACAAATGGTTTTTGGGACCTGACGATCTGTGGGAGTGTGAGCAGGGTAATATTTAGTGAAGGGATTCAGGGAAACCGGTTATTTTATATAACCGGACTTGAGTCCTGGAAATGGGAAGTACAATGCCTGCACTCTAAAGGAGGGGTTTGGGATATTGGCAGTTTGGAGAGATATATTGTGTATTTTTATACGTATATACTTCTAAACTGTTGTATTCTGAACACCTCTGCAAAAACAGTGATTATGTGTGAGTGAGGTGAAAGTGTTGAATGATGCTGAAAGTATATTCTTTTTTGGGATTTTCTTTCTCTTTGGGTCACTTGCCTTGGTGGGAGACGGCCGACTTGTTGAATATATATTATATATATATATATATATATATATATATATAATTATATATAATATATATATATATATAAAAACCCACGAACGGTGGCATTAATCAAAAAACAACACTGCTACTAAGCGGATTCGAAACATGTCATTTTGGCTCCCCTAATGGTGAGTGAAATGACACATGACGCTCTAACCCACGGGACCACACAATACTACAAGAATGACGCACCAAGCAGCGCTAGATTTTTACTGTCATCGGAGGACATACGGTGGTGTGGGTGCCTTTGAGTTAATTTCATTCTATTTCCCTTTTTGGTGTATATATATATATATATATTATATATATAAAAATATATATATATATATTATATATATATATATATATATATATATATATATATATATATATATTATTATTCTTACAAACGAACGAATGGATTTAATCAATAACAACACCATGAAGTGTTAGGTTGAAAATGATTTTTGCGAAATTATTGTAAACAAAAAATTTTCGCTTGCCTTATTCGGCAAGAAGAGTGCTATGTACGCTAAAATCGTAAGTTTTACTTATTCGGCACACACAACACACCACACCACACACACACACACACACACACCACACACACACACACACCACACACCACACACACACAAAACGCACACAGGCACACACACACACACACACACAAACACATACACACACAACACACACACACACACACACACACACACACACACACACACACACACACACACACACATACACACACACACACACACATTTATATATATATATATAGCGAGAGAGGAGAGAGAGAGAGAGAGAGAGAAAAGAGGAGAGAGGAGAGAGAGGATGAGAGAGAGAGAGAGTGAGAGAGAGAGAGAGGAAAAGAGAGAGAGAGAGGAGAGAGAGAGAGAGATGCAGCACCTGTTTGGAACCCACACTTGATCAAGCACTTCAAGAAATTAGAGAAAGTGCAAAGGTTTGCGACAAGGTTAGTTCCAGAGCTAAGGGAAATGTCCTACGAAGGGAAAGGTTTAAAGGGAATCGGCCTGACGACACTGGAAGACAGGAGGGTTAGGAAAGACATGATAACGACATACAAAATACTGCGTGGAATAAACAAGGTGGACAGAGACAGGATGTTATAGAGAGGGGACACAGAAACAAGGGGTCACAATTGGAAGTTGAAGACCCAGATGAGTCAAAGTGATGTTAGGAAGTATTTCTTTCCCAGTATAGAGTAGTCAGGAAGTGGAATAGCCTAGCAAGTGAGGTTGTGGAGGCAGGAACCATACATAGCTTTAAGATGAGGTATGATAAAGCTCATGGAGCAGGGAAAGAGAGGACCAAGTAGCACTCGGTAAAGAGGCGGGGCCAGGAGCTGAGTCTCGACTCCTGCAACCACAATTAGGTGAGTACACATACGCGCACACACACACACTTTACACACACACACACACACACACACAACACACACCACACACACACCACACACACACACACACACTATAAAAGGGGGGACTACACAGGTATGAGGAACTTCCTGCACGAGGTTCAGTGGGAAACAGAGAACTGGTAGGGAAATCGGGTAAACGAGATGATCGAATATGTAGCAACAAAGTGCAAGGAGGCAGAGGAAAGGTTTGTTCTCAAGGAAACAGAAATAATAGGAAGACCAAAGCAAGTCCTTGGTTTACCGAAGGTGTAGGGAGGAAAAAAAACTAAGTGCACCAGAGAATGGAAAAAGGTACAGGAGGCAAAGGACCCAGGAAAAATAAGGAGATTAGTAGGAGAGCCAAAAACGAGTACGCACGGATAAGGAGAGGGCCGACAGTACGAAAACGACATAGCATCGAAAGTCAAGACTGACCCGAAACTGCTGTATAGCCGCATTAGGAGGAAGACAACAGCCCAAAGACCAGGTGATAAGGCTGAGGAAAGAGGGGGGAGAACTCAAAAGAAACGATCAAAAGGTATGTGAGGAGCTCAAATGAGATTTAAGGAAGTATTAAGTGGGATAGGAATGCCTCTGGGGGGACAGACCAGATGGGGACACCAGCAAGGAATTATACCAACAAGTGTTGGACGACTACATACAATGATGAGGAGGTGAAGAAACTGCTAAGGGACATCGATACCTAAAAGGCAAAGGGACCGAACATCCCCCCATTGGTCCTTAGAGAGGGAGCGATATGTTGTGTGGTCCCTTACCACAATCTTCAACACGTCCCTGGAAACTGGGCAACTCCCTGAGGTATGGAGACCGCAAATGTAGTTCCCATTTTTAAAACAGGAGACAGAAAAAAAGGCACTTAACTATAGACTTGTTTTCACTGACGTGTACAGTATGCAAAGTTATGGAGAAGATTATCAGGGGGGAGAGTGGTGGAGCACCTGGAACGGAACAAGAGTATAAACGCCAACCAGCACGGATTCAGGGAAAGGAAAATCCTGTGTCACAAACCTTCTGGAGTTTTACGATAAAGTAACAGAAGAAAGACACGAGAGAGAGCGGGGTGGGTTGATTGCATCTTCTTGGACATCAAGAAGGCATTTGACACGTTCCTCAAAAGAGATTAGTGCGGGAAGCTAGAGAATCAGGCGCATATAAACAGGAAGGGTACTGCAATGGATCAGAGAGTAATTGACAGGGAGGCAACAACGATTTCATGGTACGTAATGATGATCACAGTGGGCACCTGTGACGGCGGGTTCCCCAGGGGTCGGTCTAGGACCAGTGCTATTTGTGGTATATGTGAAACGACATGATGGAAGGGTTAGACTCAGAAGTGTCCCTGTTTGCAGATGATGTGAAGTTAATGAGGAGGAATTAAATCAGATGAGGACCGGGCAGGACTTCAAAGAGACCGGGGACAGACTGGACACCTGGAAAAGAAACTGGTTTCTCGAATTTAATCCCGCCAAATGCAAAGTCATGAAGATAGGGGAAGAGCACAGAAGACCGCAGACAGAGTATAGGTGGTGGCCAAAGGGCTGCAAACCTCGCTCAAGGAGAAAAATCTTGGAGTGAGTATAACACCGAGCATGTTTCTGGAAGCACACATCAACCAGATAACTGCTGCAGCATATGGGCGCCTGGCAAACCTGTGAACAGCGTTTCGATACCTCGGTAAGGAATCGTTCAAGACACTGTACACCGTGTACGTCAGGCCCATACTGGAGTATGCAGCACCTGTTTGGAAACCCCCACTTGATAAAGCAAAGTCAAGAAATAAGAGAAAGTGCAAAGGTTTGCAACAAGGTTAGTTCCAGAGCTAAGGGGAATTCCTATGAAGAAAGGTTAAGGGAAATCGACCTGACCGGGCCCCTAGAGTACAGGAGGGTCAGGGGAGACCCTGATAACGACATATAAAAACTGCGCAGAATAGACAAGGTGGACAAAGACAGGGGTGTTCCCGGGAGGGGACACAGAAACAAGAGGTCACAATTGAAGTTGAAGACACAGATGAGTCAGGGAGATATTAGGAAGTATTTCTTCAGTCACAGAGTTGTCAGGCAGTGGAATTTGCCTAGAAAGTGACGTAGTGGAGGCAGGGAACCATACATAGTTTTAAGACGAGGTTTGATGAAGCTCAGGAGCGGGGGAGAGAGGGGACCAGTAGCAACCGGGGTGAAGAGGCGGGGCCAGGAGCTAAGACTCGACCCCTGCAAAAACACAAATAGGTTAGTGCAAATAGGTGAGTACACACACACAAAACACACACACCACAGCACACACACACACACACACACACACACACACACACACACAACACCACACATATTCACACCACACACACCCTATTATAGCCCTTTTCGGAGCGCTTCGCAAGGCTATATAGGGGGAGTGACGTGTGAAGATCCTATTAGTCTATCTGAATTATTTTTTTATGAAGTTGTGATGTTTGCAATATTAAAGTTGTGAAGTGATGTGATAATTAGCTTCACTTCAGAAATATAATTTTTACTTACTCGTCACTTGAAGAATCGTCGAAGAGGGTGTCGATGAATGTCTTCTGCCAGTCTTTGGTGTTGAAGTAGCGGTTGTGTTGTTGCTTTGAGGTCTTCATGTTGGAGTGCGTCAGTTGAGTTGATGAAGTTGTCTCTGAAGAACGATTCGCAAATGTATTTGTGAATGAAGTGAGCGATGTCGTATGGGTTTTCGTCAAGTAGTTGTTTACGTAAGAATCTAGTGAGTTTGTTGTAGTTGTCCACTGTCAGTTCTGTTCCGTCGTCGTAGTTGTAGTTGTTGAATTTTTTTATTGTTTCTGCTGCACTTCGTTCTTTTACACAAGACCACACGAGTGAGACGTTCTTAAGGTTCCCATCTCTAAGAAATTTACACGCGCTATGTGCACTGTTGTCCGTCGTCAGATAGACTAATAGGATCTTCACACGTCACTCCCCTACATAGCCTTTGCGAAGCGCTCCGCAAAGGCTATATAGGGGAGTGACGTGTGAAGATCCTATTTGTCTATCTGACGATGGACAACAGTGCACATCGCGCGTGTAATTTCTTAGAGATGGGATACCTTAAGAACGTCTCACTCGTGTGGTCTTGTGTAAAAGAACGAAGTGCAGCAGAAGCGATAACAAATTTCAACAACTACAACTACGGGCGACGGGAAAAACTCCGCAAAGGCTATATAGGGGAGTGACGTGTGGGAAAATCCTATTAGTCTCTCTGACTTAATATTTTATGAAGTTGTGATGTTTGCAATATTAAAGTTGTGAAGTGATGTGATAATATAGCTTCACTTCAGAAATATAATATTACTTACTCGTCACTTGAAGAATCGTCGAAGAGGGTGTCGATGATGTACTTCTGCCAGTCTTTGGTCTTGAAGTAGCGGTGTGTTGTTGCTTTGAGGTCTTCATGTTGGAGTGGTCAGTTGAGTTTATGAAGTTTTTCTCTGAAGAACGATTTGCAAAATGTATTTTTTGAATGAAGTGAGCGATGTCGTATGGGTTTTCGTCAAGTAGTTGTTTACGTAAGAATCTAGTGAGTGTGTTGTAGTTGTCCACTGTCAGTTCTGTTCCGTCGTCGTAGTTGTAGTTGTTGAATTTTGTTATTGTTTCTGCTGCACTTCGTTCTTTTACACAAGACCACACGAGTGAGACGTTCTTAAGGTATCCCATCTCTAAGAAATTACACGCGCGATGTGCACTGTTGTCCGTCGTCAGATAGACTAATAGGATCTTCACACGTCACTCCCCTATATAGCCTTTGCGAAGCGCTCCGCAAAGGCTAATAGGGGAGAGTGACGTGTGAAGATCCTATTACTCTATCTGACGACGGACAATACTGCACATCGCGCGTGTAATTTCTTAGAGATGGGATACCTTAAGAAGTCTCACTCGTGTGGTCTTGTGTAAAAGAACGAAATGCAGCAAGAAACAATAACAAAATTTTAACAATACAACTACGACGACGGAACAGAACTGACAGTGGACAACTACAACAAACTCACTAGATTCTTACGTAAAAACTACTTGACGAAAAACCCCTACGACATCGCTCACTCATTCCAAAAATACATTTTGCGATCGTTCTTCAGAGACAATTCATAACTCATCTGAGCACTCCAACATGAAGACCTCAAAACAACAACACATCGCTACTTCAACACCAAAGACTGGCAGAAGTACATCATCGCACCCTCATTTGACGATTTTCAAGTGACGAGTAAGTAATATTTATTTCTGAAGTGAAGCTAATTTTCACTCACTTCACAAATTTAATATTGCAAACATCACAATTCATAAAATATTAAGTTTAGATTTGACTAATAGGATCTTCACACGTCAATCCCCCATTAGCCTTTGCGAGCGCTCCGCAAAGGCTATAATAGGGGGAGTGACGTGTGAAGATCCCATTAGTCTATCTGACGACGGGAAAAACAGTGCACATCGCGCGTGTAATTTCTTAGAGATGGGATACCTTAAGAACGTCTCACTCGTGTGGTCTTGTGTAAAAGAACGAATTTCAGCAGAAACATTAACAAATTTCAACAACTACAACTACGACGACGGAAAAAGAACTGACAGTGGACAACTACAAACAAAATCACTAGATTCTTACGTAAACAACTACTTGACGAAAACCCATACGACATCGCTCACTCATTCACAAATTTCATTTTGCGAATCGTTCTTCAGAGACAACTTCATCAACTCAACTGACGCACTCCAACATGAAGACCTCAAAGCAACAACACACCGCTACTTCAACACCAAAGACTGGGAGAAGTACATCATCGACACCTCCTCGACGATTCTTCAAGTGACGAGTAAGTAATATTATATTTTGAAGTGAAGCTATATTATCACATCACATCACAACTTTAATATTGCAAACATCACAACTTCATTAAATATTAAGTCAGATAGACTAATAGGATCTTCACACGTTCACTCCCCTATATAGCCTTTGCGAAGCGCTCCGCAAAGGTATATAGGGGAGTGAAAGTGTGAAGATCCTATTAGTCTATCTGACGACGGACAACAGTGCACATTCGCGCGTGTAATTTCTTAGAGATGGGATTTCCTTAAGAACGTCTCACTCGTGTGGTTTTTGTGTAAAAGAACGAAGTGCAGCAGAAACAATAACAAAAATTTTAACAACTACAACTACGACGACGGAAAAAAAACTGACAGTGGACAACTACAACAAACTCACTAGATTCTTACGTAAACAACTACTTGACGAAAACCCATACGACATCGCCCCACTCATTCACAAATACATTTTGCGAAACGTTCTTCAGAGACAACTTCATCAACTCAACTGACGCACCTCCAACATGAAGACCTCAAAAACAAAAAACCACACGCTACTTCCCCAAAACCAAAGACTGGCAGAAGTACATCATCGGGCACCCTCTTCGACGATTCTTCAAGTGACGAGTAAGTAATATTATATTCTGAAGTGAAGCTATATTATCGCATCACTTCACATCTTTAATATTGCAAACATCACAACTTCATAAAATATTAAGTCAGATAGACTAATAGGATCTTCACACGTCACTCTCTGTTGTCAGATAGACTAGTAGGATCTTCACACGTCACTACCCTACATAGCCTTTGCGAAGCGCTCCGCAAAGGCTATATAGGGGAGTGACGTGTGAAGATCTTATTAGTCTATGTGACGACGGACAACAGTGCACATCGCGCGTGTAATTTCTTAGAGATGGGATACCTTAAGAACGTCTCACTCGTGTGGTTTTGTGTAAAAGAACGAAGTGCAGCAGAAACATGTAACAAATTTCAACAACTACAACTACGACGACGGAACAACTCCGCAAAGGCTTTATAGGGGAGTGACGTGTGAAGATCCTATTAGTCTATCTGACTTAATATTTTATGAAGTTGTGATGTTTGCAATATTAAAGTTGTGAAGTGATGTGATAATATAGCTTCACTTCAGAAATATAATATTACTTACTCGTCACTTGAAGAATCGTCGAAGAGGGTGTCGATGATGTACTTCTGCCAGTCTTTGGTCTTGAAGTAGCGGTGTGTTGTTGCTTTGAGGTCATCATGTTGGAGTGCGTCAGTTGAGTTGATGAAGTTGTCTCTGAAGAACGATTCGCAAAATGTATTTGTGAATGAGTGGGGCGATGTCGTATGGGTTTTCGTCAAGTAGTTTTTTACGGGAAGAATCTAGTGAGTGTGTTGTAGTTGTCCACTGTCAGTTCTGTTCCGTCGTCGTAGTTGTAGTTGTTGAAATTTGTTATTGTTTCTGCTGCACTTCGTTCTTTTACACAAGACCACACGAGTGAGACGTTCTTAAGGTATCCCATCTCTAAGAAATTACATGCGCGATGTGCACTGTTGTCCGTCGTCAGATAGACTAATAGGATCTTCACACGTCACTCCCCTATATAGCCTTTGCGAAGCGCTCCGCAAAGGCTATATTGGGGAGTGACGTGTGAAGATCCTATTACTCTATCTGACGACGGACAACAGTGCGAATCGTTCTTCAGAGACAACTTCATCAACTCAACTGACGCACTCCAACATGAAGACCTCAAAGCAACACCACACCGCTACTTCAACACCAAAGACTGGCAGAAGTACATCATCGACACCCTCTTCGACGATTCTTCAAGTGACGAGTAAGTAATATTATATTTCTGAAGTGAAGCTATATTATCGCATCACTTCACATCTTTAATATTGCAAACATCACAACTTCATCAATTTTTAAGTCAGATAGACTAATAGGATCTTCACACGTCACTCTCTGTTGTCAGATAGACTAGTAGGATCTTCACACGTCACTCCCCTACATAGCCTTTGCGAAAACGCTCCGCAAAGGCTATATAGGGGAGTGACGTGTGAAGATCTATTAGTCTATGTGACGACGGACAACAGTGCACATCGCGCGTGTAATTTCTTAGAGATGGGGTACCTTAAGAACGTCTCACTCGTGTGGTTTTGTGTAAAAGAAAAGAAATGCAGCAGAAACATGTAACAAAATTTTAAACAACTACAACTACGACGACGAAAAAACTCCGCAAAGGCTTTATAGGGGAAATGACGTGTGAAGATCCCATTAGTCTATCTGACTTAATATTTTATGAAGTTGTGATGTTTTGCAATATTAAAGTTGTGAATGTGATGTGATAATTATAGCTTCACTTCGAAATTAATATTACTTACTCGTCACTTGAAGAATCGTCGAAAGAGGGTGTCGATGATGTACTTCTGCCAGTCTTTGGTCTTGAAGTACGGTGTGTTGTTGCTTTGAGGTCATCATGTTGGAGGGGCGTCAGTTGAGTTGATGAAGTTGTCTCTGAAGAACGATTCGCAAAATGTATTTGTGAATGAGTGAGCGATGTCGTATGGGTTTTTTTGTAAAGTAGTTGTTTTGTAAGAATTATGGTTTGTTGTGTTGTCCACTGTTGTTCTGTTCCGCTTTCGTATTTGTAGTTGTTAAAATTTTTGTTATTGTTTCTCTGCATTTGTTCTTTTACACAAGACCCACGAGTGAGAGTTTTTAAAGTATCCCTCTCAAAGAAATTACACGCGCGATGTGCATGTTGTCCGCGTCGATGACAAATTTGGATCTTAACGCCCACCCCCCCTATATAGCCTTTGCGGAGCGCTTCGCAAAGGCTATATAGGGGAGTGACGTGTAAAGTCCTATTGTCTGTCGATTTAATTTTTATGAAGTTGTGATGTTTTGAAATATTAAAGTTGTAAAGGAGTGAAAATTATAGCTTCACTTAAAAAAATTAAAAATTTACTTACTCGTCATTGAGAATCGTCAAAAGAGGGGGTCGATGATGTCTTCTCCCAAACTTTGGTGTTTAATTGCGGTGTTGTTGTTTTGAGGTCTTCATTTTGGAGGGTCAGTTGAGTTGATGAAGTTGTCTCTGAAAAACGATTCGCAAAATGTATTTTAAAATGAGTGAGCGATGTTTGGGTTTTGTAAAGTGTTGTTTCGTAAAAATTTCTAGTGAGTTTTTTGAGTTGTCCCTTAGTTCTGTTCCGTCGTCGTAGTGTAGTTGTTGAAATTTGTTATTTTTTGCTGATTCGTTCTTTTACAAAGACCCACGAGTGGACGTTTTAAAGGTACCCCATCTTAAAAAATTACACGCGCGATGTGCCTATTGTCCGTGTCAGTGAGAAATGGACTTCACACGTCACTCCCTATATAGCCTTTGCGGAGCGCTTGAAAAGGGGGGCTTATAGGGGGAGTGAGTGTGAAGATTCCTATTGTCTATCTGACGGGGGGACAACATCAATCACTTCACAACTTTAAATATTGCAAACTCACAACTTATAAAAATTTAGTCAGATGACTAATGGATTTCACACGTCACTCCCCTTTAGCCTTTGCGAAGCGCCCCCGCAAAGGTTATAAGGGGAGTGCCGTGGAAGATCCTTTGTTATTGACACACCACACACACACACACCACCCTCAACGTGTTTATATATTTTTACCTATATATATATATATATATATATATATATATTATATATATATATATATAAATTAATATATTATATATAATATTTTATTTATATATTATTGAGAGGAGGGGAGAGAGAGAGAAAACATTTAAAACTTTCCTAGGGCACCCTTGTAATATCTGCTGTTTTAAACCCTAGTACTGCAGCTGATTGTTTCCCACAAAAAATACCTCTTAATCTATAGTTTAAATTCCCCCAGACAAGTCATCAATTACCCTCTCAATCGGGAAATTTTTTATTGAACCCCTCCTTCCCCCGAGGATGAACCCCCTCCCCGCATAATAAAACAATTGCCAAAGAATAGGTTCCGTTATCAAAAGAAAGGGGGTTGCAAGGCCTTGCAGTACCTGTTAGCCAGCAATTTATCCAATTGCCCTAGCATCCATTCATTGCCCATCCCTTTCTAGGCTGTGTACATATGACTGGGGTCCCTCCCCTTGGCCTAATATTTTATGGCGACTGTATTATCCAGCGTCCTGTCTCCCGCCCTTTTCCCAAATTCTTCCCACACATAAAGGGTTTTCCCCTTTCCCGACATAATATTATCCAACCCGCTACTAGTCACCAACACCAGCTCCTGGAAGGGACACTCTCTGTCTGACCTTTCTGTCCCTTTTTACAAAAAAACCAGTCCAATACTTACCGAGAAAACCTACTATTAAAAAATTTAACCTTTATTAGGGTGTAGTGGTACCCTTAACCTCATAAACCCCTGAAATCACTCGTCCCGGAGAAAGGAATTTAATTTCCTACCCTTTAATATTTTCTGTTAACCCTCCTTATCTTCCTTCTTCCCGAATGTGAACCCCTTGCCCTTGAGCGGCTGCCGCTATCACTGTGGTGACCATTTCCTCCTTACCCGCTAAAACCCTTTACACTCCTCCCAAACTCATTAGATGAAGTTCAGTCTCCTTTTTCCCCCTGAAGAAGTGGAATCTCCTTCTTCAACACTTTAATCTGAGATTCTAAAACATACAACAAGCCTGGTGCTTGGCAACACCCCCTGCTAATCCCAGAGCTTAAGAAAAACTTAAGAAAACCGCGAGTTTATAAATGAGACACTTGTGCAACTTGGGGGCTTTATGCGGAAAAGTTTCGCCAGTCAGTGACTTCTTCAGTCCCGGCAGAGAAAAGGGGGAAGATGAGAGGAGGAGTTTGAGGTAATCAGTTCCTCAGCCTGGAGGGAGAGTTAAACTCAAAGGGGGTTATACAGTCCCTGCAGAAATGGGAAAATCATCAGGTTTGATCCAAGGAACAGAAGGGTAGCTCCGATTCCTTGGATCAGGTGCTCTTTACCAACTTTAAAGGGAAAGTGTTTGTCGATAAGTGTGGATGTGGGCGTGGGTTACGGCGTGGATATGTGGGTGTGGGTACGACTTGGATATATGGGCGTGGGTACGACGTGGATGTGGTTGTGGGTAGGACGTGGATATGGGAGTGTGGTGCCACCTGTTCAGACGAGTTAGCTGGCACTGAAACAAGTCTGGCTGGCGCGTGGCACCGGAATTAGTGTTTACTGTTTTCCACCTGGCACCCCTCCCACTGGCTCCACCGGTACTCTACCCCCCAACCCCCCTCTCTCCCTCTTATGTCGCAGGCTCCTCTATCCTCTCACCTGGCCCTCCCTTACCCCTCTATCCTCCCTCTTCCCTCCCTCCCTCCCTCAATCACTCCTCACTCCCTCCCTCCTTCACCCTCACTCCTTTCCTCCTCATCCCCGCTCCCTCCCTCCCTCCCTCACCCCTCACCCCCTCCTCGGCTATAACAAACTGGCCCTTAAACAATATGCACTATAACCCAGACTGGTTCATGGTGCCCTGAGAATTTCATACTTAAGGTGTTCAATGATTTGATTTCTAATCAGCGCAAGTTACATTTGTTTATATCCTTCATCCCCACCTCCAAGTTCATGCCTGGAGTATACCTGGAGGGGGTTTCGGGGGTCAACGCCCCCGCGGCCCGGTCCGTGACCAGGTTCAACATCCTCTACATTCTTCACCACCTCGAAGTTAAGGTTCAACATCCACATCCTCTACATCCTACTTCTCTCCCTCCCCCCCCCACAACCTCTACGTTAAAACTCACGAAACTTAATAATACCGTTGCAAAGAAACCATGTAATGAGTGGTTGACACACTGGCCTGTGAGTTTTTAAAGGCTCACTTGCCACAGGTTCGAGTCCCACCAGTTCCCTGATTTTCTTTTTTATCTACATTAAGGTTCAATGTCTGCTGTGAGAATTTTTAACTACCTAGATTAAAGTAAATACAAGAGCAGAGTGAAATAGAACACTGTCTTTAATTATTCTTTCATGCATATGTATCTGAAGGTTATAATCATAGAGGGGTGGAGGAGTAAGCCAGTGAAAGGCCTCGGTCAGATGACCAATAGCTCTAGCTGTGGGTCATTATATGACTATGACCCGCGTCAGGAAACACTTGTCCTGTTTCCTGACAGACCTTCACTAACTTAACCTAATTTTATCCTAGAGCCGGAGCCATCCTTAGGTCTACTCTCGAACAGAGAATGTGAACATGTGCGAAGGGGTCACGTGACTCAAGGCTTGGCCAGGGAGCCTGCTATAAAATGGAGCTATAACAATATATACTACAGAAGTATTACGCCCGTTGGCTAATGTGTTGTGTTACCCCACGGCTATGCATGTTTATATCATGTGCTGACTTACAACAGCTGACCGTATTAAACTCTAGGATGATAAGAGTGACCTGACCCTCAAGGTACCTGATCGATGGTGTCCTGAAAAAGATGCCAGAGTCTTCCTTCTTTGGCGTACGCAAAAGTCGTCAAAGTGGTTTGGTTGTCCGGTTATTGCACAAGAGTAGATCACATAATTGTGAGTCTTGGCGACTAGTTACCGTGTTCTGTCTCAGGAGAGTATAAGATGCCTACCAGTGTCTTCTGTGATCAGTATATGTCAACACTTGTGGATAAAGATACTTATGTATTGTTCAGGGATTTTAATAAGGAAAACGTGACTTCTTGAGAACTGAAGAAGCCAATCGGGGCCGAAACGTTTCCTCAGTCTAAAAAGTGTATTCAAATGTCCCTAAGTGTCTTTTTTGCTTATTGTCGGTATCACCATACATTTATCTATGGATACTTTTTTTAGTGGGTTCTTTTTTAAAGTGTTTCCTCAATGAATTTAATCTGTTTCATTCCACCTTAAAAATTTTTTCCTCATTCTGTTGTGTTATGTTTTTCGAAAATTTCCCAATTTTTAGTGTATGTCCCCTTGTCCTCAAGTCTTTAGGGGCAAAAAATTGTGTGTCCTTTTATTCCCCCCCTTTTTGTTATTTCGGACTAACCTTGAAAGAAACCTTGAACTTTCCCCAAATTTCTTAAATGTTCGTAAGAAAGGGTTTCCCGCCTGGTGTCCGCCCTTCATGCTTTGTTGACGTTGTTGTGTGAAGTGATTTGAATGTCACCTTTTTCAGGGTATTGTTGGCAGTTGTAATGTGTGTAAAGGGTATATGGCTGCGATGTTTTTTTGTTTGTGGCCCTCGGGTGATAGGTTAGTGTTTTGATTATTTTGGTTTGTTCTCTCCCGATCTTAAAACTGTCGTCCTCTCAGAGGTGGTCTTCCTTGGTCTATCTTAGATGGTATTTCCCCCGGGCCCTCCCTTAAAAGGGTGGTCTCTTTCTGGTTATTTAAGTGGTAATCTTCCCTGGTTACCTCTCGTGGTATTTCCTCTGGTCTACCTTCGATGGTATTTTCCCTTTTGGTTTACCCACAGGGGTTTACTCTTCCTTGGTCTAGGTTAGCAGCCTGTACTGTCTGCAAGACAGCCCATGCTGTCTGCCATTTTTGTTCATATTTCGGCCATGGGTTTGCTCCCTTTTATGGCCTTTGGGCCCTTCAGATCCCCGACTTCCCTCGCTCTCACCACACAGGGGCTGGCTCAAGACAAAGGCCTCCAGCTTTCTGTGGCATGGTCCCCGGGCCATGGGCACAAAACACAAACCCCGTGTAACCCCCCACTACTTAACAAAAAGTAAGAAGCCTCAAAAGAAGTATATATTTAACTCCCCGCCCCCAGCTACCAAACAAACACATTTATTTTGGTACCACGGGGGTCGCAGGTTGTTTTTACCCTGGAGAGAGGAAGGGAGGTATAAAGTCCCTTTCACTTCATCACCCTACATAAAAAGCATCCGTCTCTAAAACGAGTTATCCTGATGTCGTGTCTGCACTTTTGGCACCCAGACAAGGTACAAGAGGATCCAGCCGAAATTTGCGAATTTCTTCGAGTTGGGGGAGTGGGTCCCGGTCTCAGCTCAGTGTCCCAGTTTTTCTAAAGTCCGTGTTCAGCGACTTGTATGTTGCTGTTGTTGTTAGCCAGAACAGCTGTTTCAGAGCCAGAGGTGGTCTTGGGGTGATTTCTGGTCCGTGTGGCTTCTCACGTGTTTGGGGGTGGGGGGGAGAGGAGAGGAGAGGAAGTGGTGTTCCTCACCTTGCCCATGCTCCCCCCCTCACGCTAAACCTTACCTACACCACTCACCATTGCTACCCCCTCTGCTGTGTTTTCTGCTGTTTTTCGTTAGAATTCATTGCCAGTGCTGTGTATCCGGGCCCCGGGCCCTCGAAGCTACGTGGTTAGACGTCAGTGGGTTGGGCGATCACGTAGACTACAAAGCACTTGAGTTACCGATACCCCCAGGCTCTGCTGTGGTTTGCTGCCCATCAATCGCCCCCACCCCGATGCTCCCCGATCTGACGTCACGGTTGCTGACTCACCCACGTGTCTGCTGACGTCACCTCACGTGTCTGCTGACGTCATCGAGATGTTGTTGACGTCACTGCTGTGACTCCCTTGCGACATCACCCCTGACATAAAGATGTCACATCGGTGTTTGTAATTATTTTCAGTATTGGGGAAAAGTTTGGAGAAAATTTATTCGTGTGTTAATTAATTCCCCTTCAGTCAGTGTTCTACATTTTAGTAGGGGTTCTTAGTCAGTTTTATGCGCAGAAAAGCTATTTGTAGTTAACCCGTTGTACCGTATGTACAGCGGTGTTTTTTTTTTAAAGTTCCGTTGTCCGGAGGTCTGGGGTCAGACCCTTAAATTGTTTCCCGTGTTAGTCCCCCGCCTGAAGTGTTTGACAGCTGATTTCTCAGCCCTGGGATGACCCCCCTTGTACAGAAAGCTTTTATGCTCTCGTGTGATGTTCTGCAGAATGTACCTGTAGATTCCATCGAGTTTTGTTTATTCACTCCGCCCGTGAGTGCGTTATTGTAGAGAAACAAGTTGGGGACGCTTAGACAACCCTGTTAAAAACTGTGTCGAGAGATGATATCGTAACCGAGCAGCCTGCGGAGGCGTGTGTCCCCTGTGTCAAAGCTTCAGTGGAGCCTGCCAAAGGGGTTTTGTCCTTTGGGCTAGTTTTACTGAGTGGGATGAGTTACACCCCCAAGATTTTTCGCCCAGTGTCTCTCCCACGACTCGCTCCACAACTCGCTCCACGCTCCCCCGGCAGTGATCCCCAGCGACGTACCAGTCGAGAAGTGCCCCTTGGTCGCTTGCCAAAAGTCTGCCCAGTTGCCGAGTTTTGTCGACGCCTCATCGAGGGCACCGCATGCGTGCCCCAGGTTGAGTAAAAACCCTGCAGGACCCCTTCGATGTTGCTTCCGTTCAGGGGAGCGTCCCCTGTTACGTCACAGCTCCCCGCGCGATGTCCCCCGGTTCCCGTATCTGCCCCAGGCAGGAAGGCGGCAGTGATCCCCATCGACGTCATCCCTTTGCCACGATGTTTAGCACCCCCCCCTTTTTTTTTTTCCCCTCCCTGTAGGAAGTTTTTTTTTTTCCATGTCCATATGTTTTTTATGTTTTTTTTTTGTGTTCTGTCCCCTTTTCCCTGAGAGAGAGACGAGTTTTTTTTCTACCAGTATTGTCGCTGGGACGACAGAGGTGGTGGCCCCGAGCGTAGTAGACGCCTGTACTGCTGCACAGAAGCCCATGCTGTTTGCCGCTTAGTTTTTTTTCGCGCCACTCGGTGCTGCCATTTGGGCCCTTGCCACTTCAGTTGCCCGGGATTGTCGCTCTAAATCACACGCGGCTGGCTCAAGACACAAGTACTCCAGCCTCTCTCGTCCCCCTTCCCCTGCCCGGGCCATGGGCAAAACACAAAGCCTGTGTAACCACCCCTACTTAACAATAAACAAAGAAGCCTCCGAAAAAGTATATAATTTAATTTCCCCGCTACCAGTCCCAAAAAACACATTTATATGGGTTTCAGATGAAAATTTTTCCTTGGTCTACCTTTTGTGGTATTTTCCTTTGGGTTTACCTCTAGAGGGGAAACTCTTCTCGGTCTCCCTCCAGATGGAAAATTTTCCCTCTAGTTTACCTCTTAGATGGTATTTTCCCTCTGGTTTCTCTAGAGGTACTCTTTTTCTTTATCTATTCACAACACCTTGCATGGCTGGATGAGTTTCGTAGCCATCTCCTGACCTTTCCCTGGTGTTATCTTCTGTGTTTGTTAAAGCATTTTTTCTCCTTATTTTCCTCTTTGTGTTGAACAATTTATAAAAAAAATGAAAGTTGAAGACAAAAACGAATTTTCAGGCAAGGTTTTACCAGGACAAAATTTCGCTCTGTGTAATTAACCGGGTGTAAAGCTGTACACGCTTTAAAGGATTCCCAGAAAGGGAAAGGTTTTGTCTTCTCGCTAAGACGTCATTTTACCAAAATGACTGAAAATTGTTACTCCCCGGGAAGGTCTTTACGCATCCAAGGAAACTATGGGGTCATTTTCCCAATCCCGTCGTGTTTATCTTTAAATTTTGGATGTGTGTTTGGCCCCGAAGCCCATCTCCCGGGTCCCCGCGTTTGAGTGATGCGATTACCAGTACAGTCTGGTTCTTCTATAAACAATTCATCAGTGTTTGGGGTCACTTACGCTGCTTTTTACATACTTTAAAAAATAAATTATCGGAGGTGCTGCTCACTTTTGTACGAAATTCACAGGGGGCAACATCAGAGTGTGTGCTCACACTCTGTTTGATAGTTACCATGGAAAAATCAGCGTGTGTGCTCATACTTGTATGATACTTACACGTGGCAACATCAGGGTGTGCTGTACACTATTCTATGTGATAGTTACACATGGGAAAAAGGGCAGCTGTGTTCCTTGTATATTCCCCAGCAGGATGGTTTTGTTCAAGGTGTGTTGAAATAATTCAGCTGAGCTGGGAGATTCAGTGTGTCAGCTTTTGTGGGGAAAATTCAGTAGTGTCATACGGTGGGGAGATTAGATGGGCAGCCTGAGTGGGGACTTCAGAATGTCATTTCCCGAGCTGGGAATTCAGTAGGTCGCCTGAGTGGGGATTCGTAGTGTCAGTCTAAATAGGAAATTCAGTAAATGTCGATGGTGGGAGATATCGAGTGTCGCCTAGTGGGAGACTTAGTAGTGTCATCCTGGCTGGAGACTTCAAAAGTGTCTCCTGAGTGGGAGATTAGTAGTGTCTCCCGAGCTGGGAGATTTGTAGTGTCATCCGAGTGGGGGGACTTCAAAAGTTCATCCCCGAGCTGGGAGACTTCAAAAAGTGTATCCTGAGCTGGGAGACTTCAAAGTGTCTCGAGTGGGAGATTCAACAGTGTCACCTGAGTGGGGACTCAAAAGTGTTCCTGAGTGGGAGATTCAACGTGTCATCCTGAGTGGGAGATTCAACAGTGTCATCTGGCTAGGAACGGGGTGTGAGGTATTTTCAAATGTTCCAATAAAGTTTATAGCTCGGACATCGTTCAGCAGAGCTGGAGTTGCTATCATTGGGGCTAGCGAGTTCTCGCTACAATTTCGCTTCCCTTTTCCCTCACTCACTCTTCTCACTCATCATCTCCTTCCCTCACTCACTTCCTTGCTTAGTTGTGTTTGTGTACCCCGTTTGGGGGGTTGAAATCTTGGATGTTGTGCCCTGTCCTTTTGGGTCTGCTCTGGCACAGCTGCTGTTGTTTTAAAAAACCCATCGAAGCATCTTCTGTTTATTTCTTTTTGAGGAAATGGGAACCTGGAAGAGGCCTGAGCAATTAATTATTTTTACTATTATTATTATTATTTTTGTTAATTTTTATTATTATTATTATTATTATTATTATTATTTTTTTTATTTTTATTATTATTATTATTTTTAAATTATTATTTTATTATTATTATTTTATTATTTTATCATTTTGTTGTTGTTTTTTGTTGTTGTTGTTGTTATTTATAAATTTTTATTATTATTAAAATTAAATTTTTTGTTGGTTGTTGTTATTTTTTATTTAATTTTGTCATTATTTTTTTATTTTTTTATTTCAATGGCGATTCCCACCAAGGCGGGTGGCCCCAAAAAGAAAAACTTTCACCCTATTCACCCATACTGTCTTGCCAGAAGGGTGCTTTACACTACAGTTTTTAAATGCATATTAAAAACCCCTCCTTCAGATGCAGGCACTGTACTTCCCCTTCCAGGACTTTAAGTCCGGGCCCGCCCGGTTTCCCCAACCCCTTATAAAAGTTTTTGCTCACACTCCAACAGACGTAAAAAATAAAAACCATGTTCCCTTCACTCCATCAAAACGTTCCGCAAGCCTGGGAAGTCCCCAAACCCTCGCACACAAAAACCTCCCTTTCCCCCCCCCCCTCCCAAACCTTTTAGGCCGACCCCCACCCCGCCTTCCTTCCCCTCAGACTGTTTCCTCTTGAAGTCATTTTTTTTCGCTATTCTTTAATGTCCCAACCCCCTTTAAAACCCTTCCTCAGCCCCCTGGACAAACAGTTTTGGTAATCCCCCCCTCCCCCTAATTCCAAAAATACGAATTTTTCTGATTTTATTCAACAACTTGTCCCCAACATGACATCCCATGCCTCCAGCCCCTTTTCCCCGCTGCAAATTCATCACCCCGCTTCACACCCCCAAGAGGTTTGGTTTAAAACTATACTTCATACTTCCCCCCCTTTTCCTCAAGGACAAAAATTCTTTGTCTCCCCAGACCCCAAAAGGGACCCCTACCCCTTTTTCCCCCATAATTCTTGATTCCCCCATCTTTATAGACCATCCCCTGACCGTCCCCTCCCAATATTGAATACATTCACCTCCCTACTCTCTCCCTCCCAAATTTATACCAAACTTTCTCATAAAATTTTTGTTATCCCCATAAACCTTATCTTTCTGTATTCACTTTTTAATTTTTTTTTTTTTATTATTATTATTATTATTACCTTATTATTATTATTAATTTTTTATTTTATTATTTTATTATTTTATTATTATTATTTTATTATTATTATTATTATTATTATTAGAGCGCTTGGGAATGGGAGATTATAAAATTTAGGTCCAAGGAAGAGGAGGGATGCTTCAGTTCTTGGAATCACGAGCACTTCATGAAGGGCCAGTCGCTGCCTCACTGACTGCTGATGTTTCGGCCAAACATTTTATTTTACGCTTCTTAAGCATGAATGCATTTTATGTTTTTGTCCCACGTACTTGTACGTTTTTTTGTTCCGTTAACTTGTTCCCGTTACTTGTTTTTTTATTTCCCCGTTACTTGTTCCGTTAACTTGTTCCCGTCAGTTGTTTCCGTACAATTGCTTCCCTTAGATGTTTCCGTTTATAGTTTCCCGTTAGGTGTTCTGTTCTCTGTTCCCGTTACTTGCAATTATGTTGCTGCAAACATTATGTCTTGATTATCCTTGTTGATATTTGCGAGGTATCTTGTATATGTTTAATCATGTCTCACCTGTTGTTGAATACATGTATTTGTATGTTGTCATCATATCTCATCGGTAGCTTTGTATTCCAGCACCCAGAGGTTATTTCGAATTCATCCTATCTTAATTCCTCAAGACCTTTATCTAAGGGACCTTTGCCAGAGTGACCTCTACCTGAGAGACCGTTACCTTAAAGACTTTTACCAGAGGGACTTTTATCTGAGGGACCTTTACCAATGGGACCTTTACACGAGGGACCTTTACATGAGGAACCTTCACCAGAGGGACCTTTACATGAGGGATCTTTTCATGAGGGACCTTTTCCTCGGAGACCTTTACTAGAGGGACCTTTACATGATGGACCTTTACCTTAGGGACCTTTATATGAGGGACCTTTACTAGATGGACCTTTACATGAGGTACTTTTACCAGAGGAACCTTTACCAGAGGGACCTTTACATGAGGGACCTTTACCTTAGGGACCTTTATATGAGGGACCTTTACTAGATGGACCTTTACATGAGGTACTTTTACCAGAGGAACCTTTACCAGAGGGACCTTTACACGAGGGATCTTTTCATGAGGGACCTTTACATTAAGGACCTTTACTTGAGAGACCTATATATGAGGGACCTTTACATGTGGGACCATTACCAGAGGGACCTTTACTTGAGGGACCTATACCAGAGGAACCTTTACATGAGAGACCTTTACCTCGAGAACCTTTACTTCAGGGACCTTTGCTTCTGGGATCTTTATCTCACAAAAACCTTTACCTCGGAAACCTCTACCTCAGGGACCTTTACCTCAAGCACCTTAAGCTCAGGAACCTTATCCAGGGGACCTTCACCAGAGGGACCAGTCAGGTGGGACACAGGTTGACCTTCTTGTTAGTGTAAACACGCTTAATGTTGTGGGTTTTTCACTGGAGCCCAGGAATGTTGTGGGTTGTTACAGTGGAGCCTACGAATGTTGTGGGTTGTTAACTGGAGCCCACGAATATTGTGGGTTGTTCACTGGAACCCAGGACTGTTGCTGGTTGTTCCTGGAGCCCAGGAATGTTGTGGGTTGTTCACTGCGAGGCCATGAATGTTGTGGTTTGTTCACTGAGCCTACGAATGTTGTGGATTGTTAACTGGAGCCCACGAATATTGTGGGTTGTTCACTGGAACCAAGAATGTTGTGGGTTGTTACTGGAGCCATGAATGTTGTGGGTTGTTCACTGGAGCCCACGAATGTTGTGGGTTGTTAACTGGAGCCCATGAATATTGTGGGTTGTTCATTCGAACCCAGGACTGTTTTGGGTTGTTTCACTGGAGCCCATGAATATTGTGGGTTGTTCACTGGAACCCAGGAATGTGTGGTTTGTTTTACTGGAGCCCAAAAATGTTGTGGGTTGTTCACTGGGAAGCTCAGGAAATATGATGGGTTGTTCACTGGAGCCCACGAAATTGTGGGTTGTTCACTGGAACCCAGGACTGTTTGGGTTGTTTCACTGGAGCCCACGAATATTGTGGGTTGTTCACTGAGAACCAGGACATGTTGTAGGTGGTTCACTGGAGCCCAGGAATGTTTTGGGTTGTTCACTGGAGCCCACGAATATTGTGGGTTGTTCAGTGGAACCCAGGACTGTTGCGGGTGGTTCACTGGAGCCCAGGAATGTTGTGGGTTGTTCACTGGAACCCAGGAATGTTGTGGGTTATTCACTAGAGCCCAGGATGTTGTGGGTTGTTAAACTGGAACCCAAGAATGTTGTGGGTTGTTCACTAGAGCCCAGGAATGTTGGGGGTTGTTCACTGGAACCAGGTGTTGTGGGTGTTCACTGAAGCCTAGGACCCAGAAATGTTGTCAGCACCTAAATCCTCTACGGATTTCCCTGCAATATTTTCAGTAGATTCCTGAAGGATCATCATGCACTAGTATTATATTTAAAAGCACGGAGAAGGATTTTCTTACCCCACCAAAATCTCGTTTTTTATGAGTTTATAAACTACAAGACGATATTCGATCCCTCTAGACCATTGTCAAGTCTCAGTAGGGACGAAGTAAACAGAGAAGTCAGATTTTTTTGGCTGAATTGTTTCAGCTATGGTATTGAGATTTTCTGTTCTTTGTGCATTCCTTGTTGACTGTTATTTGATTTCAGAAGCGTTAAAATCCGTATGGGTTACTGTTAATTTGTTCGGGAAATGAATGAGATATCGAAGCTAAGGATGAGAAACCCAGTAGCACAGGTGTGTGAACTAACACGGGTGTATGAATGAAACACAGGTGTTTGCATGAAAAGACAGGTGAGCGAACTAAGACAAACAGGTGTGTGGACTAAGACTCACAGGTGTGTGGACTAAGATCACAGGTGTGTGAACTAAGACACACAGTGTGTGAGCAAAGACTCACAGGTGTGTGGACTAAGGCTCACAAGTGTGAGGACTAAGATACACAGTTGTGTGGCCCTAAGACACACAGCTGTGTGGACTAAGACTCCAGGTGTGTGGACTAAGACTCACAGGGTGTGAACTAAGAAACACAGGTGTGTGAGAAAAGACTCACAGGTGTGTAAACTAAGACTCACAGGTGTGGGGGACTAAGACACACAGGTGTGTGAACTAAGACTCCAGGAGTGTGAACTAAGTCTCACAGGTGTGTGGACTAAGACACCACATGTTTAGACTAAGACCACAGGTTTTGTGGACTAAGACTACAGGTGTGTTGACTAAGACTCACAGGTGTGTGAACTAAGACTCACAGGTGTGTGGATAGACTCATAGGCGTGTGGACTAAGACTCACAGGTGTGTGAACTAAGACTCACAGGTGTGGGGGATAAGACTCACAGGTGTGTGAACTAAGACTCAAGGTGTGTGGACTAGACTCATAGGTGTGTGGACTAAGACTCACAGGTATGTGAACTAAGACACACAGGTGTGTGGACTTAGACTCACAGGTGTGTGGACAAAGACTTACAGGTGTGTGGGCTAAGACCCACAGGTGTGTGAACTAAGACTCACAGGTGTGTGGACTAAGACTCACAGGTGCGCGAACTAAGACTCACAGGTGTGTGAACTAAGACTCACAGGTGTTTAAACTAAGACTCACAGGTGTGTGGAACTAAGACTCACAGGTGTGTGAACTAAGACTCACAGGTGTGTGAACTAAGACTCACAAGTGTGTGGACTAAGACACCCAGGTGTGTGAACTAAGACTCACAGGTGTGTGGACTAAGACTCACAGGTGTGTGAACTAAGACTCACAGGTGTGCGGACTAAGACTCACAGGTGTGTGAACTAAGACTCACATGTGTGTGAGCTAAGACACACAGGTGTGTGAGCAAAGACTCACAAGTGTGCGGACTAAGACTCACAGGTGTGTGAACTAAGACTCACAGGTGTGTGAACAAAGACACACAGGTGTGTGAACTAAGACCACGGGGTGTGTGGACTAGATTCATAGGTGTGTAGACTAAGACTCACGGTGTGTGAACTAAGACAAAACAGGTGTGTGAAGCAAGACTCACAGGAGTGTGGACTAGACTCATAGGTGTGTGGACTAAGACTCACAGGTGTGTGAACTAAGACACACAGGTGTGTGGACTAAGACTCACAGGTGTGTGGACTAAGACTCACAGGTGTGTGAACTAAAACTCAACAGGTGTGTGAACTAGACTCATAGGTGTGTGGACTACGACTCACAGGTGTGTGGACTAAGTTCACAGGTGTGTGAACTAAGACTCACAGGTGTGTGAACAAAGGGACACACAGGTGTGTGAACTAAGATCACAGGTGTGTCGACTAGATTCATAGGTGTGTAGACTAAGACTCACAGGTGTGTGAACAAAGAACACAGGTGTGTGAACCAAGACTCACAGGTGTGTGGACTAGACTCACAGGTGTGTGAACAAAGACAAACAGGTGTGGAACTAGACTCACAGGTGTGGGACTAGATTCATAGGTGTGTAGACTAAGACTCACAGGTGTGTGAACTAAGACACACAGGGTGTGAAGCAAGACTCACAGGAGTGTGGACTAGACTCATAGGTGTGTGGACTAAGACTCACAGGTGTGTAAAACTAAGACCACAGGTGTGTGGACTAAGACTCACAGGTGTGTGGACTAAGACTCACAGGTGTGTGAACTAAAACTCACAGGTGTGTGAACTAGACTCATAGGTGTGTGGACTTCGACTCACAGGGTGTGTGGACAAAGACTCACAGGGTGTGAACTAAGACTCACAGGTGTGTGAACAAAGACACACAGGTTTTGTGAATAAGACTCACAGGTGGGGTCGACTAGATTCATAGGTGTGTAGACTAAGACTCACAGGTGTGTGAACTAAGACCAACAGGTGTGTGAACCAAGACTCACAGGTGTGTGGACTAGACCATAGGTGTGTGGACTAAGACTCACAGGTGTGTGAACTAAGACACACAGGATGTGTGGACTAAGACTCACAGGTGTGGGGACTAAGGGACTCACAGGTGTGTGAACTAAAACTCACAGGTGTGTGAACTAACTCATAGGTGTGTGGACTACGACTCACAGGTGTGTGGACTAAGACTCACAGGTGTGTGAACTAAGACTCACAGGTGTGTGGGCTAAGACTCACAGCTGTGTGGACTAAGACTCACAAGTGTGTGAACTAAGACTCAACAGGTGTGTGGACTAAAACTCACAGGTGTGTGAACTATGACTCACAGGTGTGTGAACTAGACTCATAGGTGTGTGGACTAAGACTCACAGGTGTGTGAACTAAGACTCACAGGTGTGTGAACTAGACTCATAGGTGTGTGGACTAAGACTCAAAAGGTGTGTGAACTAAGACACACAGGTGTGTGGACTAAGACTCACAGGTGTGTGGACTAAGACTCACAGCTGTGTGGACAAAGGGACTCACAGGTGTGTGTGCAAAGACCACATGTGTGTGAACTAAGACTCACAGGTGTGTGAACTAAGACTCACAGGTGTGTGTGCTAAGACTCACAGGTGTGTGAACTAAGACTCACAGGTGTGTGAACTAAGACTCACAGGTGTGTGAACTAAGACTCACAGGTGTGTGAACTAAGACTCAGAGGTGTGTGTGCTAAGACTCACAGGGGGTGTGAACTAAGATGACAGGGTGTTTTGAACTAAGACTCACATGTGTGTGTGCTAAGACCTCTGTGAAGTCGCGGCCCTGGGAAAGGAATAGGGTAGCTCCATTTTCCTTAATCAAGAGCACATGAGCATCATCACGGCAGGGTTGAAGGGATATACCTTGACAAGGTCCTGAGTCACTGTGTCCGTGGTTCTCACTTGAGGAAAGCTTTGCCTCGCCCACCTTCCCTTTCCTCTCTCACTTCCGTAATTGTGTAATGTAATTCCAGGGTGGGAAGACACGATTACCTTTCTCTGAAATCGTGCTGCTGTCAGTAATTACCTTTGTTTTTACAGTTACGTAGCAGAGGTATGCTGGTGATGTCCCGTCTGCGGGTTTAGCGTTTCCTGAATTTGAATTCAGTGATCTTGAGGTGCGGGTTATTTGTGTATTGTTGCACTATATTAGTGGAGAATAACATGTTACTAAGTAAGATACAGATATATCTCAAACATTTTCACTTTAGTTCGAAACTTCTTTTATGTAGGACAGATATAAAATTAATTTCATGTAAAAATGAAAACCCTTTTATATGAATATAAATTAAGAGTCATGAAGTGTAGGTTGCTTAGCGCTTCTTTTGATTATAATAATAAGAACGAAGTGTAAGTAGAAGATGTAGAATGAAGAAAGTTCTGACTAAACAATACAGACCAGTCCATCTACTGCAGTCCTCCTATCTTCTTGCCGTTACAATTCTTTCCAAAACCGGTTTTAAAAAAATATCTGAAAATCGGATAAAATATATATATATTTTATATATAATATATTTTTATAAATATATATATATATATATATATATATATAATAATATTTATTTATTTATTTATTTTGCTCGGGAACATTTATTTGTTGTGTTCGGTGTATTATTATAAAAAATGAAGAGAATTTTTAGCAAGTCTGGTGTGAGAGATGTATTGAAGGTCACTCTGGGCTTACTCAGTGTTGACATGTTCTGCCCACTCTCTCTCTCTCTCTCTCCCCTCTCTCTCTCTCTCTCTTCTCTCTCTTATGAGGGGAAAATTTTACTATATATAAATATTCAGTTATAAAACAATCTCAGTTAATTCAACATTCCAACAACAGAAAATGTTTAGGGTACTGATAAGCCAACATCCACAACAACAATAACATCAATAACACTAACATCAACAACAATAACATCAACAACACTAACATCAAAACACTAACATCAACAAAAACTAACATCAACAAAAACTACTCAACAAGAAAACTAACACAACAACATTAACATCAACAACACTAACATCAACAGCACTAACATCAACAACACTAACATCAACAACACTAATATCATCAACACTAACTAACAACACTAACAACAACAACACTAAATCAACAACACTAACATCAACAACATAACATCAACAACACTAATATCATCAACACTAACATCAGCAACACTAATATCAACAACACTAACATCAACAAACACTAATATCAACACACTAACATCAACAACACTAACATCAACACTAACATCAACAACATAATATCATCAACACTCACATCAACAACACTAACATCAACAAAATACTAACATTAACAGCCTAACATCAACACTAACATCAACAATACTAACATCAACAACACTAAAAATCAACAACACTAATTATCATCAACACTAACATCAGCAACACTAATATCAACAACACTAACATCAACAGCACTAACTCAACAACCCCTAATATCTTTAACACTAACATCAACAAACACTAACAAAAACAACCCCTAATATCACCAACAATAACGTCAACAATACTAACATCTGCAACAACATCCACAACATTACTAAACGTCTACAACTACAAACATCCCCAGTAACAAAAATAGCATCAACTAACATCAACATCAACAATACTAAACTAAGAAGGTACAGCGCAGGCCAGAGGGCACCCAGTGACGTCATCAGTCAGGGACCTGACAAACACCTGCCATTATACCTGGCTCCAAGGAAATACCTGGTCCCACCTTTGTTTTTCAACTATCATCCTACATGGATACCTTTGTTCCCAACCCTTGAATACGTCCAGCAGGAACTGGAGTTACTTACACACAGTACTGGAATGCTTCTTATTTCACAGGATATACCATGCCAGCAGGTACTGGAATTACTTACATAAAACTGGAGTGTGCCTAACACAATTTTAATTAATTAAGTAAGGTTATTTAGATACAGGTACACATAAGTATAATTATCATACTTGGAGTAAATTACTTAGGATAACCCCCAAAAAGTCAGAGGGACTTATTTCCATTGGGGTTCTTGACTGTGACCCACATCAGTGCCCTGATACACATGCACTTATTTTTTACCGCTAGTGTGTGGGCAGGGGCAGAAGGAGTGGACATGGGCAGCAGGAGAGGGCAGGGGCAGCAGGAGAGGGTACGGACAGCAGGAGAGGGCAGGGGCAGCAGGAGAGGGCAGGGGCAGCAGGAGAGGTTAGGGGCAGCAGGAGTGGGTAGTGGCAGCAGTGATGAAAGGAAACTTGCCCAAATGTTCCTCCGTGCCCTGGACTCGACTCAGGGACCTTGAGACAGTGAGTGGAATGTTTTCACTGGTGAAGCAGACGACTCTACCCGTGATCACTACCAGCCACCACCACAACATCAACCATCATCACCTGACTGTAACACCCACCACCACAACCACCATCAAATGGTCGTACCAACCACAACTACAATCAACATCACCTGTAACCACAACTACCTACCATCATCACAACCAGCGCCACCATCTGTAATTACTAACAACCACTAAGATAATCTCCGAAGAGCAACTAAATGTATCTGTCGCTGAACGATCCGAGAAAAGTGTCTTCGTATCACATAACCTCAGCCCCTGGAATGGAATAGTGCAGAGTGCGGCATATGATTCTAATGCAGTTAAATATAAGAGCTGACGATTTGAAACAAATTATGAGAGGCATTCACTAGTCATCATATAGAAATTAATATTTGAATTTCTTTAATAAAAATGTCAAATTAGGTCAAACACAGCTCAAATCTAATTCGAACATTCCAATAACAAGCACTAGTGCTATAAATTACACTAACAAGTTAAGTCTGAAGTCGCTCAAAAGTAGCAGTGCTAACGTATCCTCACTAAAGGGATCAGTCTAACCGGATTCAACACTCAGAAATTAATGGGGGAGCACCGGGAGGGGGGCGGGAAGTGGTGTCAGATGAGAGTTGAGGGAACAGGAAGAGGAGAGTCGGTGTAAAATTAGGACTCAGCCAACTACGACTGAAGGGAGTTCATTATGTAGATTTAACGTAATATAGACCAATATAGTCTAGCACTGTTTGCAGAGGCAAAGGCAATGTTCGCGACTTTCACTGAGACCCACATAAAGGATCACTTGGACAACGAAATATGGATCCCAGGTTACAACCTATACAGATGTGACAGAGTGAACAGGCAAAAGGGGGGGGGGGTTGGCCTGTACATTGCAGAGTCACTTGTTTGCACAGAACTGCTTAATGCCTCAAATGATGTAGTGGAAGTTTTAGCAGTAAAGGTCGAGAACCAAAACCTAGTCATTGTGGTAGTCTACAAGCCTCCGGATGCAACATCCCAGCAATTCCAGGAACAGCTGTTAAAAATTGACCACTGTCTGGAAAATCTTCCAGCTCCTGCACCCAACATCTTGCTCCTGGGGGATTTCAACTTAAGGCACCTAAAATGGAGGAATATAGCAAATAATATTGTTGCAGTAATAACACCAGGAGGCAGCTCTGATGAAAACTCACACTCACACGAGCTTTTAAATCTCTGCACAAAATTCAATTTAAACCAGCAAATAATAGAGCCTACTAGACTGGAGAATACACTAGACCTCATCTTCACTAACAATGATGATCTGATAAGAAATGTCACCATATCAAAAACAATATACTCAGATCACAACATAATTGAGGTTCAGACATGTATGCGTGGAGCCCCAGACCGACATAATGAGACTAGTCACGAGGGAGCATTCACCAAATTCAACTTAAATAACAAAAACATAAAGTGGGACCAAGTATACCAAGTCCTAACCGATATAAGCTGGGAAGATATACTAAGCAACACAGACCCCAACTTATGCCTAGAACAGATTAACTCGGTGGCACTCGATGTATGCACAAGGCTTATTCCTCTAAGAAAAAGGAGGAGTAGATGTAAAATAGAAAGAGACAGGCGCTCCCTTTACAGGCGACGGAAAAGAATAACAGAGCGGCTAAAAGAGGTCAATATATCTGAAATGCGTAGGGAGACACTGGTCAGAGAAATAGCAAGCATTGAACTTAAGCTAAAAGAATCCTTTAGGAGTCAGGAATCGCGGGAAGAACTAAAAGCCATAAATGAAATCGAAAGAAACCCAAAGTATTTCTTCTCCTATGCCAATTCAAAATCGAGAACAACGTCCAGTACTGGGCCCCTACTTAAACAAGATGGGTCCTACACAGATGACAGCAAGGAAATGAGTGAGCTACTCAAGTCCCAATATGACTCAGTTTTTAGCAAACCAGACTGAGAGTCGAAGATCAAAATGAATTTTTTATGAGAGAGCCACAAAATTTGATTAACACAAGTCTATCCGATGTTATCCTGACGCCAAATGACTTCGAACAGGCGATAAATGACATGCCCATGCACTCTGCCCCAGGGCCAGACTCATGGAACTCTGTGTTCATCAAGAACTGCAAGAAGCCCCTATCACGAGCCTTTTTCATCCTATGGAGAGGGAGCATGGACACGGGGGTCGTACCCACAGTTACTAAAAACAACAGACATAGCCCCACTCCACAAAGGGGGCAGTAAAGCAACAGCAAAGAACTACAGACCAATAGCACTAACATCCCATATCATAAAAATCTTTGAAAGGGTCCCTAAGAAGCAAGATCACCACCCATCTAGAAACCCATCAGTTATACAACCCAGGGCAACATGGGTTTAGAACAGGTCGCTCCTGTCTGTCTCAACTATTGGATCACTACGACAAGGTCCTAAATGCACTAGAAGACAAAAAGAATGCAGATGTATATATACAGACTTTGCAAAAGCCTTCGACAAGTTGGACCATGGCGTAATAGCACACAAAATGCGTGCTAAAGGAATAACAGGAAAAGTCGGTCGATGGATCTATAATTTCCTCACTAACAGAACACAGAGAGTAGTCGTCAACAGAGTAAGTCCGAGGCAGCTACGGTGAAAAGCTCTGTTCCACAAGGCACAGTAACTTCGCTCCATCTTGTTCCTCATCCTCATATCCGACATAGACAAGGATGTCAGCCACAGCCCGTGTCTTCCTTTGCAGATGCCCCACCGCGCATGAACAGAGTCTTCCATGAGAATGAGGCTCGGCCGGCTAAACCCAAATCCTTTAGAGGGCGGGGCAGAAAACAATTAAGTTCACAGAGAAATTCTTTATCAGAAGTAAAAAGGAAAAAATCTTCATCAAGTACAAAACAAATCGGGCCCACAAAAACGAAACAAAAGTAACTGAGTGAAGGGAGGACTCACCTTCAAAACCAAAACATTAAATCCATCTCTAAAAAAAAATATAAAAACTCCAAAAAACAAATAACTTCATCACTTTTAACAAATTCTAACAAAAACAATTTCAAACAGGTTTAAATTGCAATAAAATTTACAAGATACCCGAAAAAAGAATAAAAAACCTAATACGGGAGGCTTGATCAAAACCTACCTGGAAAGGGGAGAGATAAAAATATACACCTGGAAAATCCTAGAGGGACTAGTACCGAACTTGACTAAGAAAGCACTCACTACGAAAGCAAAAGACTTGGCAACGAATGCACAATCCCCCAAATGAAAAGCAGGGGTGTCACAAGCCGTTAAGAGCCCAAATACAAAAGTGTCAGGGGCCCGAGACGTTCAACTCCCTCCAGCATCTATAAAGGGGATTACCAACAGACCCCTGGCGTCTTCAAGCTGGCACTGGACAAGCACCTAAAGGTCAGTTCCTGATACCGGGCTGTGCCTCGTACTTTGGTTTGCGTGCAGCCCAGCAGCAACAAGCCTGGTTGATCAGGCTCTAAAATCCACCAGGGGGGGCCTGGTAACAACCGGGGCCCCGCGGGGGCGTTGACCCCTGGAACTCTCTCCAGGTAAACTCCAGGTAAACTTTGACTTATTTCTTGAGTGAAAAGAGACTTTCTCTTATTTCACGGAAATTAATTAGAATAACAAAACTGGTATATTAAAGCTTTAAATCAAGAGAAGACTTCCTTGAGGAGAGGGGCGGGGAGGGGGTAAGGGAGGGGGGATGGGGGAGGGGGGGGGGACGGGGGGAGGGGGGGGAAAGGGGGGGAGGGGAGGGGCAAGGGAGGGGGATGGAGGAGGGTGAGGGGGGAGGGGGGAGGGTCATGGAACTGAAGGATTCGGCTTTGATCCAAGCAAGGAAGGCTGACTCCAGCTCTTCGATCGAGAGCTCCTTAACATCATAAAGGCACACCCCTTCAGAGACATAATCCAGTTAATTAATGCAAAATATTGCTATACATTTCAAGATTAATGTCACCAAATGTCAAAATTTTTCGACATCAGTGTCGAAATTTTGAAGCCGTTCAGAAGAGGTTTTCTAAAGTTATCTCATTGAAATCGATATCGGTAATGGTCAAGTGTTCCACTAACCTTCACCTGGTTAATAGTTGCGATAGTTTGAAAGTTTCAAACCGATCCACTGAGGCGTTCTAGCGGTGAAAACAAAGTGTGTTGTAGTAAGTTAGTGGGAGACGAGAACATTGTAACTCAGTCTGGTGGCGACTCTGGCACAAATTTCAGTGTCTCAAATTTTCCTTTTCTTTTCAGCTCTTTTCTATTTATTTAAAATTCTCTCTAATCTTCTAAGAAAATAAACATGATTTTGGTTTTCTAAAAAATGTCCATTATGATAAATCTATAAACTGACAAAGTGTACGGGGCAGAAACCAAATTTCAATAATAATTTTTCCATTTAAGGGTTTAAAGCCAAATCAGAAGAGTCATTCTCTAGTTATTACATGGCAACCAATTTATTAATAAAATTAGCAATTTAAAAATCAAGTAGTTGAAAATATTAGCCAAGTTTTTTTTTAAAAAAGCCCATCAACGCTAAAAGTTTGAAGCCTTTCAGAAAAGACATTCTCCAGGAATTGCTCTGAAACCAACGACTTGAGAGTGAGGTTTTAAAGTTACTGGAACCATTCCAGGATGCTGGTAATGGTTCCAGCACGTTGGTCATAAGGTCTGTACGTGCGATTGTTAAGAGATATTGTCTTAGCTACCTCCACTGGTTTGCAATTGAAACCTTGGTTGAAGCGTTTTCAATTATGAGGAATAACAACGAAAAAATGGGGAAGAGAAAAGAGAAAAATTAAGGCAACTACTTACAGTTATCCTTTTTTGGATCTTAACGAACTTGAGAGAGGAAAAGAAGGAGAGAGAGAGAGAAGAAGACAGAAGAAAGGACGACAGAACCCAATACGAAAAAGACAGACAGACAGATAGACAGACAGAAGACAGCAGAGCAGAGACACAAAAACAGAAAACAGAAAAACGACAGACAACATAAAAAACACAGAAGAAAAGAATGGAAATGAAACGAATGACTTACCCGCTGTTTCAGAATGATGAACGGACGGACGGATGTGGGTGATACAATTAAATAGGAAAAAATATTCACTTATCCAGAAGAAAAAAGAAAAATATGAAACAAACAAACCCAAGATCTTACTAAAGAGAAGATAAAGAAATCCCAAAACTTAGTTATCTGTTGTTATAAATGGGGTAGTGACAGTTTTCCAGAAGAATATACTGCACCTCCCTGTCGTTGTTAAGGCTGTTGTTGTAAACAAGAAGTAGAAACGACAGAAATTCAGAGGATATACGCAAACCCCCCTGTCGTTTTAAGGCTCATGTTGATTTCATAGTACCCGTTTGGTGTGTATATCTCATATATTTTCCCAATGGTCACTTAAATTCGCTATATTTGTGAGACCTTCCAATGGTTGGATGATACAGATGCAACTGCAGTGGGAGAGAGCTCCCCTTTGTACGTAAATCAGAGCACCCAATGCTGCAGAACCTGAAATTGCTTTCTTATATAAGCTTAAATTTTTGATCTTTTACTGCTGTATCATACGTCTGAGAGGGTTTCTGTTACTCGAAAAATCTTATTTTTTTGCAAAGTTGGTTATTCCGTTGTTTAACCCAATATAGTAACTGTATGGGTTTTTGTATGTTATTGTATGGTTATTGATGGTTATTGTAGGTTATTGTATGGTTATCGTATGGTTATTGTATGGTTATTGTATGGTTATTGTAGGGTTATTGTATGGTTATTGTATGGTTATTGTTATTAGGGGTTTTTGTATGGTTATTGTTATGGGTTAAATTTTATGGTTATTGTATGGTTATTGTATGGTTATTGTATGGTTATTGTAGGGTTTTGTTGGTTATCGTAGGGTTATTGTATGGTTATTGTAGGGTTATTGTATGCATAAGGTAAAGACATTTAAAAAAGAACGAATTTTTGTTTTTCATAGGACAAAAGTAATACAAAAGCAGCATAAAGTGATTTTTTATTCCTATTATGTGACTATTTTCACCCTAATAAGTCATTTTCCCTCCCCTCAAAAAAAAAAAAGTGATAAGGTTCCCCCGCAATATTCTTTCCCGAGGTACAGACAAATATGGTTGTGAGGGTTTATCCCGCGACGTTGGGCGATAGGTATACGGAAATTAACCAGCGTGACGTAAGGAGCGGGTGCTGCAAGCGTAAGTCTTGGGTCTCCTCCGTTTTACAAGCGCAAATATGGAGAATAAACTTTTTGGGGGCAACATTTTTCCCCTCTAAGTAAAAACCCTTTTTTTGGAGAAAAATTCTACTCAGAAAGAAGCGCTGTGTTTTTCGTTCGTTGGAATCTATCGGCTACTAGTGATATTGTTCATTGGTATTATGCTCGTCAAGCAATCACACACACCCACAAATACATACATACATATATATATATAATATATATATATATAATATATAATATATATATATATATAATATATATATATATATATGTAAAGTGTGAGCAAAGTAACATTTATGAAGGGATTCAGGGAAACCGGCAGGCCGGACTTGAGTCCTGGAGATGGGAAGTACAGTGCCTGCACTCTGAAGGAGGGGTGTTAATGTTGCAGTTTAAAAACTGTAGTGTAAAGCACCCTTCTGGCAAGACAGTGATGGAGTGAATGATGGTGAAAGTTTTTCTTTTTCGGGCCACCCTGCCTTGGTGGGAATCGGCCGGTGTGATAATAATAAAATATGTAGTGAATCAGCATATGAAAGAAAAACACAAAAGTTCTCGGAACAAAACTCTGGGAGGATACATTCTGGTACTGATATATCAATATTTTGATAAAAATAAACTTAAGATACGGGATCAATGTAAGGAAGCAATTAAAAGGATATAGAGACACTTGGGTTATATTGTATTTTCGATTCGAAAAAGTCCTGCTGACACTCTGTAAGTGGTTGTTGTTGCGCTTTCTCTTTTGTGTCGTGAACAGAAATGATGTGTTATGTAAAAAGTATATGTACAATGCTCTTTAACTACACATCAAGGGGAAAATTGAACAAAATCATAATATTTTACATGAAATGAGGAGCCTTTTCTGGAAAGTCAGCTAGGATGTGAGTGATGGTCAATGTATTTCCTTCTTTGGGTTGCCCTGTGTTGTTGGGAAAGGGCCGAGGTGTTACAAAAATTTAAGGGTCTGTAGCGTCCATAAACGGTTACGATAAACAGAATTAGAAGCAATATGATCACAAGAAACAGACGATGTCTTAACATGCAATATATCCACAGTAATAGTATTTCCAAGCTATTTCGTAATTTCTCACGATGACGAAAAACAACTGATCTCTGATACAGTAAAAAAATCACGAAACTACTTTCCACTGTGGTTACACTGCACAGAATTAGAAATACACTTTAGAAATTTTTAAAAAAGACTGTAGGGTTTTTTTAAACCCTAAGAAAGGCCGGGGCTTTTCTCCACTCGCAAAAAATACTTGAGTATTCTAATAAAACCACAACACACAGCACTGATAACTGCTAAGTTCCTGGGGACAAAAGTCTTCTCACTTAAATGCCAAAAATAGCATATGTGTTTCATTAACAAAATTTCGGCTATAACACCCTGAGATACACACAATATAGTTTGAAAATAATTATTTCAAGAAAAAAAAAAAAGTTCGTTTTAAACGAGCAGCGAATAAAGTTTTTGTAAAACGAAATCGAATGAACACTTTGCAAAAAAACCACACCACGCCCGTGGTATGGTTTTTTGAAATCGTGTCATTCGTTTTCTTAAATCATTTTGAACCTTTTGGGGGGACTGGAGTAAAATGTCACGGCCACGCTACGGGAGATTCGCCTGAAAAAACTTGCATTGGGTCACAGTGGTGCCTTTTTAACCTTCCTAGGTGTAGAAAATACCAGTTGGATAAATTTATTGTGGCTAGCGGGCCCATGGTAACGCGACGTCGGGGATTTTTGAACTCTGATCGCGGGTTTCTCCCCCGCCCGATAGGGTTTATTAATATTAGATAAATTTCAGAGAACCGCAATGGTAAGTAGAAACGTGCAAAAACTTGGGTATTTTTAATGATACTCAAATTTGCCATGCGTCAATTTACCAATATATGATTAACAGCAGGGGTTTTGACAGTAAGGGTTTATGAATGGGGTATCACTGGTGTAGAGGGGTCCACTCACATCACAAAGAGGGGGCCTTTTACATTATCGACACCCAAAAAAGACCCCATACCACTCATATAGGGGGGCCCCTTTACATCACCGATCATCCAAAAGGGTCCCTTTGTCCAACACACTCTGGGGGGCCCCCCAACTCACCTGTACATCCAGGGGGCCCTTTATACCACACACATTGAGGGGGACCCCCTTACATCACCGGGAATCCAGAAGGGGTCCCTCTATACCCCACACTGAGAGGGCCCCTTACATCCCCGACACACATCAGGAAAGAAATTTCCTGTCAGGTGAAAGGCATTGCGACAGGTGAAGCACAGCCTCGAGCTTTGTTGGGAAAAACTTCTCGCCTTTGTAGCCCTTTATCAAACTTACATAGCTCTACATAAGGAAACGTTAAAGGTTCGCAAGTGAATTTTTGTCTTAAATTTTTCCTGTTCCCCCATTGATCTTCCCTACTCTTGTTCTTGCCTATCCCCCTCTTCCCCCTTTTTCATCCTTCTCCCTGTTCTCTCCCCTTTTCCTCTTTTCGTATGTCCATCTTTCCCTCTTTTTTTTCATTTCTGTACCTCACATTTTCTTTTCCCCTTCTTTCCCTTTAATTCCCATTTTGTCTCTTCCCCGATATCCTCCCTCTCCGTTGCTTCTCTTTTACCTCCCTTTCGTCTCGTTCTCGCCTTTTCCCTCCAGCCTTGAAAGGGAAATTTTTTCTCCTGCCCAAAGAAGGTCGAGGGCCACCTTTTTCCTCTTGTATTTTCCTCTCGCTCACCGCTGGGTACCCACCCTGACTCCCCCACTGGGATTTTCCCGTTTGTGTTTCTTTGTGTTTTGGGCAGCCTGTAGGGGGGTTTAGGGAAATTTGGTGTGTGGTGTTTTTTGTGTTATTTCCCTTTTGTCCTAGGCATTGTCATTAGAACTAGGCCCGAGTATTGCGTGTTGTGTGTGGTGTGTGTTAGTTTGTTAGTTTGTTGTTTACCATTTTGTCCAGGGACTGTCGTTAGACACTAGGCCCGTTGTATTGAATGTGTGCGTGTGGTGTGTTCGTGTGCGTGTGTGTGTGGTTCGTGTGCGCGAGCGCGCGCGTGTGTGGTGTGTGTGTGTGGTGTGTGTGTGTGTGTGTGAGTGTGTGGTGTGTGTGGTGTGAGGTGTGTGTGTGTGTGTGTTGTGGTGTGGTGGGAGGGGGAGTGTGTGTGTGTGTGTTTCACCTATTGTACTCACCAAATTGAGGTTGCAGGGGGCGAGTCCGGCTCTGGCCCGCTCTTCACTGGCGCTACTAGGGCACTCTCCCTGAACCATGAGCTTTATCGTACCCCGCTTAAAGCATGTATGGGGTCCTGCCCCCCACTACACGTTCCCAAACATTCCACTTTTTTGACTCCTGGGCGAAGAAATACTTCCTAACATCCCCTTTTATTCATCTGTGTCTTCACTTCCAAAAGTGTCCCCGTTTGCTGTGTCCAGTCCTGGAACATCCGTCTTTTTCCACCTTGTCAATTCCTTCGTATTTTGTAAGTCGTTTTCATGCCCCCCTATCTCCCTGTCCCCAGTGTCGTTAGGTTTATTTCCCTTAACCTCTCCCCGTAGGACATACCTCTTAACCTGGGACTTCTTGTTGCAAACCTTTGCACTTTCTTTAAATTTCTTTACATGCTGGCTAGGTGGGGTTCCAAACTGGGGCCCCCCATCTCCAATATGTCCTAACGTACACGGTGTACAGGGTCCTGAACGATTCCTTATTAAGATGTCGGAATGCTTTTCACATTGACTTTGTCAATGGTCCAAATCGGACCGAAGCGTCGTCGTAAGCTTCTCTCTTTTATGTGCGGGTTATTTGTGTATATACCAGTAAATGTTGCTTATTCTAATTCTGATAGCTCGAGGAGAGTGACCCCCAATTCCAGCTAGAGACAGGTACTATTGACCCCATGCAACTCAAACTAGGTGAATATCACTTGCGGCTGGCAGTGCAGTAACGTTGCTGGTCTGTCCTGTCTCCCAGAAGTTGAAGAAGTTTGATGCTTCTCGGTAATTTTTCCACTAACTTCCTGTATGCACTATAGTCTCTAGCTCTTCTAATTTTTTCACTCACTCACTGTATTTACTGACACATCTATACATATCTCTTATCTCCCTGGTCTTGAGTCACACTTATTCTTCAAATACCCCACTGCGTTATTATGGCAACACTATTTAGGCCTGACAACCGTTCACCCTTCCAACGGCCCCTACTAAACACTCAGCAACTATTTCCTTCGTTTTCTTTTCTGTGATCACTTATATTTCCTTTTTTCGGGGCTTAAGTGATTATATGCACTCTTATGCGTGCACACACCTGTATCCCACACTCTATTCCTTATGGCACAGTCAGAAATTACCACCAAAACACGATCTCAAACCGCGTGACTCCTCCACGAGTGTGTGTGTGTGTGTGTGTGTGTGTGTGTGTGTGTGTGTGTGTGTGTGTGTGTGTGTGTGTATGTGTGTGTGTGTGTTAGTTACCATTTTGTCCTAGGCACATGTCGATTAGACACTAGGCCTGTTGTATATTTCTGTGCATGTGTGTGTGTGTATGTGTGTATGTGTGCGTGTGCATATGTGTGTGTGTGTGCGTGTTGGTGTGTGTGTGTGCGTGTGTGTGCGTGTGTGTGTGTGTGTGTGTGTGTGTGTGTGTGTGTGTGTGTGTGTGTGTGTGTGTGTGTGTGTGTGTGTATCTGTCCGTGTGTGTGTGTGTGTGTGTGTGTGTGTGTGTGTGTGTGTATGTGTGTGTGTGTGTGTGTGTGTGTGTGTGTACGTGTGTGTGTGTGTGTGTGTGTGTGTGTGTGTGTGTGTGTGTGTGATAGTTACCATTTTGTCCTAGGCACATGTCGATTAGACACTAGGCCTGGTGTGTGTGTGTTACAAAAAACGCGATTCTAAAAGCTTAGAGATCTCCAGTGAATACTAGAAAGGACTGCCCTTCTAGCATCCAGCCTGTTACTGGGTTTTCGTAACAAGTAGTCAGTATCCTTGTCCAATTATCCATTAAAATTCAGTATGGTTCAATAGTGCTTTAGGATTACAACTGGTAGGCTACTAACTAGAGAAATTAAAATTTAATAAATTTATTAAGTAGTAAGTTGTCTAGAGGTATATTATCAAAGTAAATTAAATCACAGCAATCAAAATAAAATCAATCTCTCGAGTTCAATATTATTGTGCTGAAAGCACATATCACATTTATAATTCTTAAGTACCGTCAGGTACATTAACATTTAATAAGATATTACAGATATGTACAAGTGTGTGTATGCGTGTAAGTGCTCTTAAGTAGTTAGCTATGTCTCAAGACTCGAATAAGACTTAAACAAGTGACTGACAAAGTCCTCAAATAAACTAACTTCTTGACCGACTGGCAACCCGAACAGTCTGCTTGAACAACAAAGAATGCTAAGCCCAATAGCAATGCAATATGCGACTGCGACACAATCAGGATCAAGGAGATAATATAACGACACTAAGTAGGGACCATCTGCAGATCCTCCACAAGTTACAAAACTCCCATAATACTGAATCTACGTTCAGCATAGGAAAAACTTTGACTGTGACAATACACAGGAACCAGTACAAAATTAGGTCAGAAGCTATAGCTAAGGACCTGAGATACTCAGAGTGTCAATGTGACACACAACCTCAGTACAACGTCGAAAATCACTAAGTCTATACAATGTTCTGTGAACAAAGTTCTACAGAACTAACAAGAATAATGAGACAGACAATCTGTCCAACCAGCAAGCGAGTCTCTAGCAGACTGACTACTTCACTAGAGGTGAGGACACCCCCCCTCGATCACGTGATAGCTACGTGGACAACTGCAGCTCAGAAGCCGGCAGTATAACGAGCGACAAGCGATAATTACAGTAGTTTGACAATCAAGACTAACTGAGCACATTTTATGTACATCCTAACAACATAAGCTAAATAACAATATAACAGTCAAATAATAATATAAAGGCATACATTTACGATTTAGCTATTATCGCAAATATAAGCAATATAAAATTAAATGAAAAGATAATATACATTACATATATACATAATAATCATTGTAACCCATTCAGGGGTTGCAACAGTGTGTGTGTGTGTACTCACTTAATTGTGGTTGCAGGGGTCGATACTCAGCTCCTGGCCCCGTGTGTGTGTGTGTGTGTGTGTGTGTGTGTGTGTGTGTGTGCGTGTGTACACAGTCTGGTGTTCATGTATTGATTCCTTAAAATTAATGCCACCTGTCATCACTAACAGACTGTTGCTTTTGGCAGTGACAGGTGATAGTGACAGGTGGCAGTGACAGATAAATGACAGGTGACAATGACAGGTGCTCATGACAGGCTTGACACAGGTCATGTAGTGTTCTGAAATAATCTTTGTCAACCTCACTAAAGGAAATTCTGAATTCATTAAAATTTTTCTGGCGAAGCACCAAACTCATAAGAGTTCAATGGACACTGGGGAATGGGAGGCAATCTGGTTTAATCAGTGGATGGGAATTAGAGCTCCAGTGTCTTGGATCAAGTGCCCTTCTGCAGCATCGAGGGCCTGTCAATGTTATGTGGGTTATAGGTTATTCTGGTATTAAGTTTGGTGTGATGTTTATTCCAAGACATTTCTCGTTAAGCGATATTTGTAGTTTCTGACATCTCAAGCGGTACTCTGACTCTGGTCTTTTCACGTCTTCCCATATATGAATGACTTGGAATTATTTGGGTTGAACTCCAGTAGCCACTTCCATGACTAATCTACCAGCTTGTCTAAGTCTTCCTGTGTGTGTGTGTGTGTGTGTGTGTGTGTGTGTGTGTGTGTTGTGTGTGTGTGTGTGTGTGTGTGTACTCACCTATTTGTACTCACCTATTTGTGGTTGCAGGGGTCGAGTCCTAGCTCCTGGCCCCGCCTCTTCACCGGTTGCTACTAGACCCTCTCTCTCCCCGCTCCATGAGCTTTATCAAACCTCGTCTTAAAACTGTGTATGGTTCCTGCCTCCACTACGTCATTTTCTAGGCTATTCCACTGCCTTACAACTCTATGACTGAAGAAATACTTCCTACTATCTCTCTGACTCATTTGTGTCTTCAACTTCCAATTGTGGCCTCTTGTTTCTATGTCCCCTCCCTGGAACATCCTGTCCTTGTCTACCTTGTCTATTCCACGCAGTATTTTATATGTCGTTATCATGTCTCCCCTGGTGTGTGTGTGTGTGTGTGTGTGTGTGTGTGTGTGTGTGTGTGTGTGTGTGTGTGTGTGTGCGTGTGTGTGTACTCACCTATTTGTACTCACCTATTTGTGGTTGCAGGGGTCGAGTCACAGCTCCTGGCCCCGCCTCTTCGCTGATTGCTACTAGGTCCTCTCTCTCCCTGCCCCATGAGCTCTATCATACCTCGCCTTAAAACTATGTATGGTTCCCGCCTCCACTACGGCACTTTCTAGGCTATTCCACGGCCTGACTACTCTATGACTGAAGAAATACTTCCTAACATCCCTTTGATTCATCTGAGTCTTCAACTTCCAATTGTGACCTCTTGTGTCTGTGTCCCTTCTCTGGAACATCCCGTCTTTGTCCACCTTGTCTATTCCGCGCAGTATTTTATATGTCGTTATCATGTCTCCCCTGACCCTCCTGTCCTCCAGTGTCGTCAGGCCGATTTCCCTCAACCTTTCTTCGTAGGACAATCCCCGTAGCTCTGGGACTAGTCTTGTTGTATGTTGTGTGTGTTGTGTTTGTGTGTGTGTGTGTGTGTGTGTGTGTGTGTGTGTGTGTGTGTGTGTGTGTGTGTGTGTGTGTGTGTGTGTGTGTGTGTGTGTGTGTGTGTGTGTGTGTGTGTGGTGTGTGTGTGTGTGTGTGGTACTCACCTAGTTCTCACCTAGTTGAGGTTGCAGGGGTCGAGTCCAAGCTCCTGGACCCGCCTCTTCACTGGTCGCTACTAGGTCACTCTCCCTGAACCATGAGCTTTATCGTACCTCTGCTTAAAGCTATGTATGGATCCTGCCTCCACTACATCGCTTCCCAAACTATTCCACTTCCTGACTACTCTGTGGCTGAAGAAATACTTCCTAACATCCCTGTGATTCATCTGTGTCTTCAGCTTCCAACTGTGCCCCCGTGTTGCTGTGTCCAGTCTCTGGAACATCCTGTCTTTGTCCACCTTGTCAATTCCTCTCAGTATTTTGTAAGTCGTTATCATGTCCCCCCTATCTCTCCTGTCCTCCAGTGTCGTTAGGTTGATTTCCCTTAACCTCTCCTCGTAGGACATACCTCTTAACTCTGGGACTAGTCTTGTTGCAAACCTTTGCACTTTCTCTAGTTTCTTTAAATGCTTGGCTAGGTGTGGGTTCCAAACTGGTGCCTCATACTCCAATATGGGCCTAACGCACACGGTGTACAGGGTCCTGAACGACTCCTTATTAAGATGTCGGAATGCTGTTCTGAGGTTTGTGTGTGTGTTAGTTACCATTTTGTCCTAGGCACATGTCGATTAGACACTAGGTCTGTAGTATATGCATGTGTGTGTGTGTGTGTTTATTCACCTAGTTGTACTCACCTAGTTGTGGTTGCAGGGTTCGATTCACAGCTCCTGGCCCCGCCTCTTCACTGGTCACTACTAGATCACTCTTCCTGTGTGTGTGTGTGTGTGTGTGTGTGTGTGTGTGTGTGTGTGTTTATGTGTATACTCACCTAGTTATGGTTGCAGGGGTCGAGTCGCAGCTCCTGGTCCCGCCTTTTCACTGGTCGCTACTAGATCACTCTTCCTGTGTGTGTGTGTGTGTGTGTGTGTGTGTGTGTGTGTGTGTGTGTGTGTGTGTGTGTGTATACTCAGGTAGTTGTGGTTGCAGGGGTCGAGTCACAACTCCTGACCCCGCCTCTTCACTGGTCGCTACTAGATCACTCTTCCTCTGTGTGTGTGTGTGTAGTTACCTAATTGTGGTTGCATTTATCGATTCACAGCTCCTGGCCCCTCCTTTTTGCTGCTTGTGAGGGAAAAGTTCAATAGATAGGAGTAGCGATGGAGTATATAGTAACAATAGTTTCATTGCCGGCTACTTGTTAAGGTAGGGTAAGTCCAGCTCCCGTTATTCCCACCTTTTTTCCCCGCCCCCCGAAAGTGATAGTTTGACTGTCGGCTACTTGTTAAGGTAGGGTCAGTCTAGCTCCCATTATCCCTTCCCCTCCTCCTTCCCCCCCCCCCCGAAAGGTGACGTGTGGGGCTCTGGTCCAAACAGTAATCACTAGACTCGCAGCTCCCAGCACTACTCTTGGACGACAGAGAGGGTCACCTGTCAATCAACGAGAAGAACTGGTGGAGATGGACTAACGTCCTGAGACTTCCCCTTTTTGGATTTAATTACCTGTGCACCTGTATGAAATTGCAGGACGTAACCCCTCATCATTGCAGCGGTAAAGAACCTGCTTTCCTGTCATCGGGATATAATACTCAAGGCTATACTGTGAAGAACTAGCCAGTGGGTCGTAACCAACACCTGCGACCCCCCCCCCCCATCATCAGCAACGGCTACGATTTCAACAACACAGTGTCACCAACACCAGACAAGCCTATATATATTAGCGTTGAATTCAGTTATCATTTATATTTTTCATTTTTCATTTTCTTCAATGTAGGATTAATATTTCATATTTAAGTGTTTTATATTTTATATTTTCTATATAATAAAGTGTTTATGTTTGTCTGTTATTATTTCTTTTTCTATTCATTAATTTTCCTGAGGAGGAGCCAGCCTTGGTAATACTGTCTGAAGTTATTACAGAGCTGAGTAAGCCTTCACAAGTGGCGACCTTGCCAGGATACAACTCGACAGAATCAAGATTCAATTCCATCTCGAATCTACCATTGGAACTTCAACGCTGCATACCACAGACGGTTACCACCAGCCATGAGTAACCGTTCTCTATGGTAGGACTACAGTACAGGTATTTAAAAGATTTGGTGATTGTTATAGTCTCAATTTTTTGTAAGTCAAGTCAGGCAGGATATAATAGTTAATTCTGCCACCTTTCTTGTGAGCTTGAAACACTTTGGAGGATTAGACTCTAGGAACCCGAGATTTTCCAGTAACAATTTGTTTCATTGAGCTCTTTATTTTATCAAGGGAACTGTCGTTGGACACTCTTGATTTGTTGGTGAGAAGATTGGAAGGTCAAGGGACCCCATTCTACTTACTGTTTGCTCGGAGCCGGCATAGAACCCTTCGTTTTAATTAATACATATTGCTTAATTGAAGCAGGGATCGAGCCCTCTGGTTTATTTACAGTTTGAACGGAGCAGGAATTGAACCCTCTGTTTTCTTTAATACCCGTTTCATTTCCCCTGATAGTTTAAGTTATTCTTGCAAGCATGGAGGAATACCAGTTTTGGACGAACACTGGAAGTAAGTTAGGAATAACCGGGAAAAATTTAGAATCTTTCATTAGTGCTAAGATCAAGGAAAGACTTGAAAGAGAGAGAATTGAGAGAGAAGATAGACAGTTAGAAAGGGAAAGAGAAGAAGAAAAGGAGAGAGAGAGAATCGAAAGAGAAGAGAAAAAGGAGAGAGAGAGAATCGAAAGAGAAGAGAAAAAGGAGAAAGAGAACCTTGAAAGACAGGAGAAAGAGGAGAGAGATAGAATTGAGAGAGAAATCCAAGACAGTTAGAAAGAGAAAGAGAAGACAAAAAGGACCGTGATAGACTTGATCGTGAAGAAAGAGCTAGAGAACGTGAGGAACAGGCTAAAATATGTGAGGAACAGGCTAAAATAAGAGAACTTGAGGAAAGAGCAAAGGATAGAGAAGTTGAGGAAAAAGCTAGAGAACTTGAGTTAATAGAGAGGGAAAAGGATCACGAGCTCGAAAAATCTCGCCTTGAATTAGAGAATAGAAAGTTAACTCTTACACAACAACAATTAGAGGAAGGAGTAATGGAACAACGTGCAGTCAGTGCACATATTCCAACACCTAATTTACCTCCCTTCACAGAGGGGGAAGACATAACTTCATACATTATCAGGTTTGAAAATACCGCTACCCTCTGTGAATGGCCTGCTGACACCTGGGCTACCGGGTTAGGAATTTTTTTCTGGTACAAGCCTTTGTATTTTGAAATTTTTGTCGCGGATTCATATGAAATTTTTATCCTACTGAAATGGCAATCCTTAAAAAATCAAAAAACCCACTAATTTTTACGGAAAGATTTAGGTATGCCACCTTTAGCCGGGCCCAGAACTTTCCAGTTACAGGTAACATCTTTGTTTGTTCGACTTTTGGATAGAGATTAGGAATTGACACAGTAAAAACTCTTAGAGACTTCATATTGCTGACCAGTTCCTGACGCTTTTCCCCATCAATACGAACATTCATCAGAGAACGTAACTTGTTTTAAAAGTGGGGAATTTGCGAGGCTCTGCCCTGTAGTGAGGTCACAATTCCTAAAAAAGACCTAGAGGGATCAAACCCAAAGGGAAAGGGTTCACAAACCTTAAAAAAATCAAAGCCTCTAAGGGAAAGTAAAATGACTTTTTTTTTCTTGTTTGTTTTTGGGTAGTGTTAAGGGACAAAAAACGTCCAGTTTTGCCCTTCAAGAAGGCCCCAAAAAGTTGGAAGATTTTTTAAAAAGAGTGAAAGGGCCCAATCCCCTTCTTTCAGGAACAGTTAATGGACTTAATGTATCTCCCGTTTTACGAGACACTGGATGACATTATAGTCTTTTCTGATAACTTTTCCCCAAACCTTAAAGAAAATCATTCCTTGCTAACTTTCAGACTACTTGGGCCTACGGACATTTTTCCTACCATCCGTTGTTACATAGGTCTAAATGGTTCACGGGGTTGGTTGAAACCCTCATCTCCCTCACTTCTTATCTGTACAAAAGGGAAATGTAAAAGGTGCCTTTTCTTCTTCTGGGGTTGACCTTTCATCCCCAAAAGGGTGGACAAAAGTTTTTCAGATCCTCTTCCTTGAATCAGAGAACCCCCTTGAAATTTCAGATAGAAAATGTCTCGGGTTTTTATGTGGGATTAAAAACCATGGCCCCTCGAAACGAGGTAGTAGGATCACCTTTTCACTTTTTAATGAAATAAAGATACATCCGATCCCATAAATGTCTTTACTGGGGGGCTCAGACCAAACCCGGGTTCTCCTACGTCCTCCTTTGTTTTTTCCCTGACTTTAAGCCTTTAGATATATCGAAGGACTCCTTTGTCAAGTTACAACGTAATTGCCCTTTCTTCAGAATTCATAATGCCGCAAAACAAAAAAAATTTATCCAAAGGAAAAACTTTTCATAAAATTTAATTAAAAAAAGGTATTTGTAAATCAGTATTCAAATTAAATTTGATGAGATTAGACTTTTCCATCTTATTTTTTCCAAGTCAATGCGAGGATGTTCTTAAAAGGGTCATGACCTCCCAGGGGGCCGGGACATTTCTCGCATCTAAAACCTTAAAAAAAATTGGGGAAACCTATTTTTGGCCAAAAAGTCCTCGATGCACTACCATTGTGTTTGTGTAAATTTGAAAAACTGTATCCTCCCGGGGTACCGGGCGAGTACCTATGGTCAAAATGCCTATCTTTAGGTACCGTTTGAAAGAGTACTTTGACTCGTTGGCCCTTTATTCCCATTTTCATCTGGGGACATAGACATATTTTAAAATTTTTTGATTATTTTTGATTTTTCCCTGAACCATACCCTTAAAGACCTAACCACTACAGGGTGGCTGAACCCTTTTGTCCATCTTTGCAGAGTGGGCATCCCTAAGAAATTTTTCTGACCGTGGGAAACACAATTCACATCTGACTTAATGCAACATTATACCAACTTCTGGGAGTGAAGCCTTCTTCACCACCCCTATCTCCCAGCTGTAAGGGGAAGGGGATTGAGCGCCCAGCATTCGATTCTAAAGCCCTTTTTAAGGAAACTGTGCTTTGTTTGCCAGAGGGAAGTTCCCAGTGACTTTTTGGGGGTTTTCACCTTTGAACTTTTTCTATGGTAGACGGGGCAGAGGCCCATTGTCCATCCTTCATGACTTAGGGGACTAATGGGGGGTAAATGTGAGTTCAGTTTTTTCCCCCGTTTCCCCCTTCCTTTAGACCCAAACTTAGGAGACCTCTGACATAGTTTCGAAAAACTTAATTTTGCCCAATGGCCAGTACAAAACCTTTTTTTATTCCAAAAAGTCAGAGGAGAAGTTTTAAAGTAGGGGAAAAAGTTCTTGAACTTTTGCCATAAAGTCAAATAAATTTTATAACATGGAAAGGCCCATATAAATATTAAAAAATTTTGGGGGAAATTTTAATTACCTCATAAAATTAAAGGGGGAAACCAAGTTTTATCATAAACACCCTTAAGAAAATTACCGAAGAAATTGGGTTAACTCCCTTTAATAACTTTGATTTATTTTTTCCACACGAACTTGATAAGACAACTGAAGAATGTAAAGTGTGCGAAATTTGACACCTCTAACTTAGACTATGATGAAAACTACATGACTTGGTGACTCTTGACCACCCCGGGACGCAACCAACTTTAATATTAATGAATTTTTGGGATGACCATAAGAGACATAATACTTCAAGTGAGAGTAACTTTTTCAGACGTCTTTACTGATATTCCAGGTGTTACCCCCCGGGTAGCCCATAAGATTGCTTAGTGAGGGAAACAATCCAATAAAAACAAAATTAACCCATTCCAGTTCACCTTGGGGATGCATTGCCCGAAAAGGTAGAAAATTTTAAAACAAAAAGATCATTGAACCTCAAAATTTCATTTTGTTCACCATAATCATGGTTAAGAAAGGAAAAATTTCATATCGCCCTTGCTATTTGATTCAGAGGCTTAATGCTATAACTCGGGGGGGAATGCTGACCTATGCCCTTAATAGATAGCGATCTACAAAATTTTTTATGACCTTCCTTTTTTTCAGAGATTGATATTGCACAGCATATCATCAATAATGTTGATCCTTTTTTCTAAGCAGTACACCGCTTTTCCTACACACCAAGGCTGATGCCCAAAATAGAAATTTGCCCCCGGTTTGGTAACTGCCTGTGCTACCTACGTGAAACTGATGAGAAAGGTCTTGGGGGAATATGCCCAAATGTTTTATTTTTTTTGTAAAATTTTCGAATACACCACGTGGGGGGAACATTCCAAAAATTAACATCATTTGCGTAGGTTACCTCGCATGGCCTCCGCCAAGCCGAAGAAAGCTTCCTTGGGGATAAAAAGATTAGATATCTTGGGGCTGGCTTTCTAATAACACTCTGCAGCCCCTCCCCCAGTAAGTCAAAGTTTATTACAAATTAAATTCCCCAAAAACCCAAAAATCATGGTATTTTCTGGTTCTGTAAATTTTTATGCACGGTTTTATCCCGAACCTTACGATTTACAGGATCTTAACCCATTTTTAAAAAATCTGTGGGAACCTCTTAAACTTTTTTGCGTAGCTCGGGAAAAAAATTAATGAGATTAAAAATATCTTTTCGAAAAAACCCCCATACTTAAGATTCCCGATATTAATAAAAATTTTTTTTAAGAACTGATGCCTCAAACTGGCTAGGGTGCGGTTTACTACAATACCATTTGGTATCCCTTCCCGTTTGCTTCCCCAAGCAGAAAAATTCTTCCCCGCAGAAAAAGAACTCCCCCAATAGAAAAGGAAAGTTTACCCTTTGTTGGGGGATCTCCAAACTTAAATTTTATTTGCTGGGAAAAGAAATTTATTTTAGAATGGACCACAAAACCCTTTTATATACCCGAAACTTTTTAAGGGGAAACCCAAAAGTCGCCTTTGAGGTGGGGCATGGCACCCATGCTTTTTGTTTCCCTATTGTGTAATCAATGGTTCATCCAATTATTTCTCTGACTGGTTAAGTCGTACAGTCAGTAGAAGATTTTTGCCTTTCGCGACTTCCAAGTTAGAACTTTTTACTCACCCATTCTTTTTTACTCCCTTTCTATAAACTTGTAAGGGGAGTGTGAGGGAAAAGTTTAATTGATAGGAGTAGCGATGGAGGTATATAGTAACAATAGTTTCATTGCTGGCACTTGTTAAGGGAGGGGAAGTGTCCCGCTATTCCCGCCTTTTTTTTCCCCCCCCGAAAATGATTTTACTGCCGGCTGCTTGTTAAGGTGGGGCAGTCTAGCTCCCCCCTATCCCCCTTCCCCCCTCCTTCCCCCCCCCCCGTAAAAGGGACGGTGGGCTCTTCCAAAAATAATCAAGATTGAGCTCCCCGCACTACTCTTGTATACAGAGAGGGTCACCTTAAATCAACGAGAAGAACTGGTGGAGATGGACTAACTTTCCGAGACTTCCCTTTTTGGATTTAATTCCGTGCACCTGTAGAAATTGCAGGACGTAACCCCTAAACATTGCAGCGGTAAAGAACCTGCTTTCCTGTCATCGGGAAAATAATACTCAAGGCTAACTGTGAAGAACTGCCATGGGTCGAAACCAAACACCTGCGACCCCCCCCCCCCCACATCAGCAACGGCTACGATTTCAACAACACAGTGTCACCAACCCCAGAAAAACCCCATATATTTTAAAGCGTTGAATTCGGTTATCATTTATATTTTTCATTTTTCATTTTCTTTAATGTAGGATTAATATTTCATATTTAAGTGTTTTATATTTTATATTTTCTATATAATAAAGTGTTTATGTTTGTCTGTTATTATTTCTTTTTCTATTCATTAATTTTCCTGAGGAGGAGCCAGCCTTGGTAATACTGTCTGAAGTTATTACAGGGCTGAGTAAGCCTTCACACTGCTAGCTACTAAGTCCATTCTCTCCAGGCTCAAGAGCCTTATCGTATCTTCTCTTGAAGCTATGTATGAATCCTGCCTCCACTACTTCACTCTCCAGATTGTTTCAGGTCTCTTGCCTCGTCTGCTTCAACATCTTCCATCTGTGACTTCTGGTTCCCTTGCCTTGCATCTCAAAAAAAAAAAAAAATGCCCTTGTTTACTCTTTCTAATCGTCAGGGTATCTGACATGCCGTAATCGCGTCATCTCTTTTATTTTGTTGGGTTAATTTCGTCTTATGTTAGAATACTTTTCTCTTAATCTATTCTCCTCAGCTTCGGTGCCATTTTCGTTGCGAATATTTGAAGCTTCGTTTCTTTATATGCATGAACTGGTACGGATTCCATGCTGGCGGCGAGGACTCGGACGGAGCACACATAGGTTGTGTATAATGTATTAATGAATCTTTGGTCAGGTTCCTGAAAGCAGCTCTTAGATTTGCTGGTTCTGTATATACCACTGAAGTTCTCCGACTGATGTGTAGATCTGCTGAAATGCTTATTCCCAGATCTACTGAGCAAGCCATCTTCGTCATCCCTGGATAGATACACTCCTTTACTTGCACACTTGCCATTTCTGTGTCAGAAGTGGTCCTAGTTATCAATAAATGGTGTTGCAATGTCCTTGCAGACTTGTTGTGCCAGCAGTTGACACCAGTTGCTCCAGACAACCATTCACTGGCAACACATGCCTGTGGCAGACTGCCACATGTGATGGGGATCCTTCCCTTTGTCCTAATTATATCTACTACTGTCATATTTGGTAAGAAGGTCCTCTCTGCTGTACTTCTTAACATAATTTCCTCCAGTACTGAGACAAAATAAGGTTGCTCTCATTACCAGTCATAATGTTGAGTAATTTGCTATATCCTACTTCCCAGCTCCAGGAAAGCGCTCATCTGCCTCTTATTCCTATCTTTATTTCTAAAAAAAAACTTTGTCAGCTCCAATGATAAGACTCAGTTCGGCTATGCTTATCAAAATGATTTCTAATCATATTTGATAATATTTATTCTAATTATTTTCCTGTTACCGAGGTCGGGCTAACCAGATGACAGATGACCAGATGACAGATGACCGGATGACAGATGACCGGATGACAGATGACCGGATGACAGATGACCAGATGACAGATGACCGGATGACAGATGACCGGATGACAGATGACCGGATGACAGATGACCGGATGACAGATGACCGGATGACAGATGACCGATGACAGATGACCGGATGACAGATGACGGATTGACAGATGACAATGACAAATGACCGATACAGTTGGACTGGTAGGGATTTACTCACCATTTTTTTGAATAGAAATCCTTGAATAGTCCTCCACAATCAGGCTGAAACCTAGTTACAGCTCACTAAATTCAATTTGCATTTTTTATTAAAATCTAAGTCAGTCGTAGGGACCGGAACTATACTACATCATTTATTATCGTAAAATTCTTTAAGTTAATCAGTTACCCTGAGTTTTTTTTTTTTGCGTTTTCTTGGGTGAAAATTGATGGGAAATATTTCTTAAAAATTGATCACTTTTTTGTTATCAATATGAGAAAGACGAACAGTCATTTTCAGTGGACTCAGTTTCTTCCTTATAAACTCAGAAGAATTCTTTTGGATTAGTCTTGGATTTTATTGCAACTTTAATCTCCCAGTCTCACTTAACTTTTCTTCTTTTTTTTTCACCTATTTCTATATAAAAATATTGGTTCAAAAGGTGATTCCTTTCCTTTTTGAATGCGCCGAAAAAAATTCTCTCTTCTTACCTTAAAGATGGTTCATTCTTTTTGGTTCATCTTCTTGTGGTCATTTTTATTTGATCTAATTTCTCCATGGGGAATATATATTATTTGAGCAGTTTGCTTGTATCTTCTGGTGTAAATCCAGAGGGGAAAATAATTGTTAGAAATGGTACACATTTCTTTGTCACTAAGACTAAATTGACCTGAGTTACAGTTAACGTGGCATATTTTTTCCCTAATCTTATTCCTGTATACCAGAAACTACCCACTTGGGGTAAACTTTGATTCCCCAGGTCAATTTTATTGACACTCATACTGTGTAAGAGTTCGGAGAAGATTATGAGAAGAAGATTGTCGGAGCTCCTGCAGAAGAGATTTCCTTAACGACAATTACTGTTTAAGAGATGGTAAATCCTGCCTCCAACTTGCTTGAGGTGTATGATAAGGTAAGAGAAGCGAGGATGAAGGTAAGGATGGGTGGACTGCATGTTCTTGCACTGTAAGAACTTGGCATATTACAGAACAAGAGACTAGGACAAAAACTGGAGCACGCAGGAATAACAGAGGGAAAATACTACAGTGAGAAAGCCAAGATTGATTTCCAAAAAGAGGCATCAGAATGGGCAGGTACGACAAGCGTGGTACCACAAGGATTGACACTGGGATCGGCACTATTTCTGGTATGCATGAGCGACACGCCGAGAGATTTACTCAAAGGTTTCCCTGTTTGCAGATGATGCAGAAATAATGAGGATATTAAAAAATAAATGAGGTAAAGGAAAGGCTTCAAACTGACCAGGAGAAGCGCCTGAATTGAGTTAAGAAGTGGTCAGTGGAAATGAAGTGCAGGTTTGGGAGACAAAAGTTACATAGTTCAGGTTCATGAGTCTCTTAGTGGACATAATACTGAGCATATCTCTTTAGACGCCCATAAACTGATTAACCTAAGCAGTGTCTGGCAAGTGTAAGATCAGCTATCAATAATCTCAGCAAGTGTCACCCACGACACAATAAACAACATATGTCAGTCCCATCTTGGAGAAAGAAGCATAGCATGAAAGACACACCTGATCGAGCACATAAAAAAATGTAAAGAGTGTAGATTTGGAATGAGATTAGTCTAGGAGCTAAGAGCTGTTAACTATGAGGAAACTAGAGGAGTTAACCTGCTAGTGTTAAACAGAAGACCAGAGGAGACGGGATAACGACGTCCAAAATATTAAGTGGGTTATGTTGGACAGACACAGTCTGTTACAGAGAAGGAAAACGGGTATACGAAAGCACATATAAAAAGATAAATAGAGATGACTCACAGTGATGTCAAGAATTGGATCTTCAGCCTCAAAGCGGTCAGCAGGCGTAATGCCCTAGAAAACGACGTGATAAAAGAAGGATTTCTTTATACACAGCTTTAACAATAGGTAGGATAGGGCTCACGAAAAAGGGAGAGAGTGAACCCAGTAGCAGCTAGTTTGAAAATCACAAAAATCACAAAATCACAAGAAACCACACGCACACACACACACACACACACACACACACACACACACACACACCACACACACACACACACACACACACACACATACACACAGTATTTCTTCATCATTAGAGCTGTCAGGAAGTGGAAAAGTTTGAAGAGTGAAGTAGTGGTGGCAGGATCTATACTTAGTTTTAAGGAGAGGTACGACAAGGCTCTTGGAGCAGGGAGAGAGTGGACCTAATAGCGACAGCGAATTGGCGGGGCCAGGAGCTGTGAATCTACCCCTGCAACCACAAATAAGCGAGGACAGTACCGTCGACACCACCTACAGCCTGGGCAGTCGAGATGAAAGGAACAACGTGGCGAGTGGCGTCACTGAAGTGGGAACTTCAGTGATGCCATCACTGAAGTGGGAACTTCAGTGATGGTTCCTGGTCAGGTACATGAATGAGTGTGATTTAGACCTTCGTAGCATGGGCCAGTAGGCCTCCTCATGTTATTTGTTCTTGTTAGCCAGATAAGCTACAGAGACTACAGAGTGTACGAAAGCTACGGAGATTACAGTCTACAGAGGCTACTGAAACTACATAAGCTACAAAGGCTACAGATGCTACAGAAGATACAGAGGCGAGGTTCACTGACCAACACATTACAAGGTCAAACTCACGTGAGTTGCTGATGACTCATACACGCGGAGGGATGGAGGGAGAGTGGGAGGGAGAGATAGTGGGAGGGAGAGTGGGAGGGAGAGATAGTGGGAGGGAGAGTGGGAGGGAGAGTGGGAGGGAGAGATAGTGGGAGGGAGAGTGGGAGGGAGAGTGAGAGGGAGGGAGAGTGGGAGGAAGGATGAGGTAAGAGAGAGTGAAAGAGGGAGTGAGAGAGAGAGAGAGAGAGAGAGAGAGAGAGAGAGAAGAGAGAGAGAGAGAGAGAGAGAGAGAGAGGAGAGAGAGAGAGAGAGAGAGAGAGAGAGAGAGTGGAGGAGAACAAGGTGGTGGAGGAGGAGGAGGGGTGGGAGGAAAAGTAGGTAGAGGAGGAGAAGGAGGAGGAAGAGGAGGAAAAGGAGGAGACCGGGGAAGCGAAGGAGGAGGAGGAGGATGGAAGAGAAAAGGAATAGAGACACTAGATTTAAAAGCGAATAGTACGCAGTGCACCTCATATCCATCTTGTGGACAGTGACACAAGAACATATGGATGCACAAAAAGCCTAAGAACCAGGAGTTTACAGGAGTACACCTGCATGTTTATCTACACTTTGTTTTATCGGTTGTAAGCAAATTTAGAAAATTTGCTTAATATGATTGGTATCTTATTTTCATTAATATCTTGATATATCACACTGGTTGTAATACGCTCTATTTCGGCAATAAGTGGACAATCACGTACATAGTGTTCAAGAAAATGACCAGAAGGTTGACACCATACCTTTCATTTAACTTAATCATCTGTGTATATATCAAACTGCCAGAAGTACTCGTGACCCAGCCGAAGTCTGGCTACTACATCAGTCACTTTGTTTATATTGCAAGTTGCTCCGTAAATATACTTAACTACGATCATGTTATAGTGAGTGATATATCTACTCAGGCTTCTTACTGCATTCCTATGACATTCACTTTCATTAATTGCCTCTACTAATATTATTCCTTACGTTAGACATACCAAAGTGATATTCTACATTTTCCACGAGGATGCTTTCTTTGGCTAATTTATTAACTTTATCATGAGAGAGTGATTCACTGTGTAATGGAATCTAAAAATTGTATATTAATCCTCTCTTTGATTTTTGAGTATTTATACTTGACCTCTCCTGCGAGCATGTTAGTCATTATACGAGTCAAGTACCTTCAGTGATGACATAGAATCGGTATACAATTATCCGAGTTAAGCTCATTGTTATAAGTTCAAATTAGCTCCATTAGGAAGGTCAGCAAATTAAGTTTGCAGTGTAGAAGCCCAGTTGTTAATTCTTAAGTCTAACTTAACATGGTTGTTATAGTTATTATCTAGGGAGGCAGCAACAAGAGCAGGTGCAGTCCTGACAGTAGACTCCTGTGATCCATCAGTGTACATAATTTGTGATATATTATTACTAACAGTTAAAAAAACGATCTTGAGCAGTTGCCTTTGTAAGTGATTTAAGGAAGTCATCATTACTAGTCACGATCTTCTTGCAAAGGTCTTGCAGGTAGGTGATGTTTATCAAAGAAGCACAACTACCATGGAGGGGTGAAATGTTCTTGTTGTCAGTAACGATACACTTCGTGCATGTTTTAAAACTTGATTTAATTACATTTTTTCCCAACCCATATAAATCAATATTAATTTTCTTCTAGATCTGAAGTGACAGTGTCTAGTTAATTTCTTAACATTGTAATACCAAGTACAGTGTTAATCTCAGTAATCCTATCACTGATACCAGAAATACCAAGCTCCTTCCTTACATTAAGAGCCTTTGTAAATTTAGGTCAGCCAAGAATAATTCTGAGGGCTTCATGTAGCATTTACTCAAAGGGCTGGAGAGAATTTTCCTTAGCTAATATTAACATGGGCGCAACATAATCAATTAAGGATTTAATATAAGCTTGGGTATTTTTACTGTGGAAACGTTTCGCCACACAGTGGCTTCATCAGTCCAGTACAAAGAATAGTGAAGATCAGAAGGGGTTTGAGGTAATCAGTCCCTCATCCTAGAATCGATGTAATGAGTCCATCAGTCCTGAAAAAATGTATTATTTTCACGATTGATGGACTGGTTACCTCAAATTCCTTCAGATCTTCGCTATTCTTCTTTGTACTGGACTGATGAAGCCACTGTGTGGGTAAACGTTTCCACAATAAGGATACCCAAATGATCCACATGTGTCTAATTTATCAACTTGCCGGTTCTCCGAACCATTTATCTACACCATCAGTAGACTCCATTCATGTCAGTAGTGCCTGGCTCCCGCTGGTCTACAAGTACCCTGGGAGGCTACACCACCAGCTGATGTAGACCTAAAGGTGAGCCATACCTGGTAGACTATAGTCATACCCTACGTCATTATGGGATCCTTTATTGACAACATTTCTGCCATACTGTGGGCTTTATCAAGTCACAAACAGATCTGATAAGTTAGCAGTTTGAGAACAATAATACGAAAAGAACTTCAACTGAATTTTATTGACTTAAGACTCAGGGAGAATGACACCAGTGAGTCCATCTATCATCATTCAATTATGCAGAAGGAGCCACATGTCTATGGTGCATCCAACAAAATAAGCCGACTCTTGGATGTCACTATCGCCCGGCTCCGGCTGGGTTACAAGTATCTTTGGCAGGTTAAATCACCACCACCAGATGTAAACCAAACGAAATGCAAACTTTGCCAGATGGACTATTGTCACACCCTGCGTCATTATGTACTGGAGTGCGATAAAATTAATGAATTTAGAGACAACTCACTCAGAAATGTTAAAGAAATGGCAAAGTATTTTATCCACAGTGGTTTGTAGATGAATGGTTCAGAGAACCGACATGTTGATAAATTAGACACATGTGCAACTCTTGGGTATCTTTATTGAGGAAACGTTTCGCCACACAGTGGATTCATCAGTCCATACGTAGGAGAAACTTGAAGAACAGGAGGAGAATGAGGTAATCAGTCCCTCAACCTTGAGTCGATGTGTTCAGTCCATCAATCTTGAAAAGAATACGGCATATGAGCGGAGAAGCAGCTTATAAACCGTATGGCAGGAGAGGTGCAGCAGTCATAGGTCGTGTCACATTTGTCCAATGTGGAAGTAGGTCGTGCCCAAGAATTAGGCAAGCGAAGAATTCCTAAGTATTAAGATCCCAAGAAGTTGCAGTGTCTGACAGGTTTGTAGATGAATGGTTCAGAGAACCGACATGTTGATAAATTAGACACATGTGCAACTCTTGGGTATCTTTATTGAGGAAACGTTTCGCCACACAGTGGCTTCATCAGTCCATACGTAGGAGAAACTTGAATTCTTCGCTTGCCTAACACTTGGGCACGACCTACTTCCACATTGAACAAATGTGACACCACCTATGACTGCTGCACCTCTCCTGCCATACGGTTTATAAGCTGCTTCTCCGCTCGTATGCCGTATTCTATTCAAGATTGATGGACTGAACACATCGACTTAAGGTTGAGGGACTGATTACCTCATTCTCCTCCTGTTCTTCAAGTTTCTCCTACGTATGAACTGATGAAGCCACTGTGTGGCGAAACGTTTCCTCAATAAAGATACCCAAGAGTTGCACATGTGTCTAATTTATCATCCACAGTGGTATATTACAGACCAATCTAGAGAAATACCCTGACTTTCCTAGCTGTAAATAAAGCATTACCACGTGTGTATGTGTGTGTGTGTGTGTGTGTGTGTGTGTGTGTGTGTGTGTGTGTGTGTGTGTGTGTGTGTATGTGTGTGTGTGTGTGTGTGTGAGTGTGAGTGTGAGTGAGTGTGTATGTGTGTGTGTGTGTGTGTGTGTGTGTGTGTGTGTGTGTGTGTGTGTGTGTGTGTGTGTGTGTATGAGTATGTGTATGAGTGTGTGTGTACTCACCTATTTGTGGTTGCAGGGGTCGATTCATAGCTCCTGGCAACGCCTCTTCGCTGATTGCTACTACGTCCTCTCTCTCCCTGCCCCATGAGCTTTATCATACCTCGCCTTAAAACTATGTATGGTTCCCGCCTCCACTACGTCACTTTCTAGGCTATTCCACGGCCTGACTACTCTATGACTAAAGAAGTACTTCCTAACATCCCTTTGATTCATCTGAGTCCTCAACTTCCAATTGTAACCTCTTGTTTCTGTGTCCGATCTCTGGAACATCCCGTCATTGTCCACCTTGTCTACTCCGTGCAGTATTTTATATGTCGTTATCATGTCTCCCCTGACCCTCCTGTCCTCCAGTGTCGTCAGACCGATTTCCCTCAACTTTTCTTTGTAGGACAATCCCCTTAGCTCTGGGACTAGTCTTGTTGCAAACCTTTGCACTTTCTCTAATTTCTTGACGTGCTTGACTAGGTGTGGATTCCAAACTGGTGCTGCATACACTAGTATGGGTCTTGAACGATTCCTTACTGAGGTATCGGAACGCTATCCGTAGGTTTGCCAGCCGCCCGTATGCTGCAGCAGTTATCTGATTGATGTGCACCTCAGGAGATATGCTCGGTGTTATGCTCACCCCCAGATCTTTTTCCTTGAGTGAGGTTTGCAGCCTTTAGCCATCTAGACTATATTGTGTCTGTGGTCTTCTTTACCCTTCCCCAATCTTCGTGACTGCATTTGGCAGAGTTAAACTCAAGGAGCCAGTTGCTGGACCAGGCTTGTAGCCTGTCCAGGTCTCTTTGTAGTCCTGCCTGATCCTCGTCCAATTTGATTCTTCTCATTAACTTCACATCATCTGCAATCAAGGACACTTCTGAGTCTATCCCTTCCGTTGTCATTCACATATACCAAAAACAGCACAGATCCTAGGACCGACCCCTGTGGAACCCCGCTTGTCACAGGCGCCCACTCTGACACCTCGTCACGTACCATGACTTGTTGTTGCCTCCCTGTCAGGTATTCTCTGATAAATTGCAGTGCCTTTCCTGTTATGCGTGCCTGATCCTCTAGCTTTTGCAGTAACCTCTTGTGAGGAACTGTGTCGAAGGCCTTCTTGCAGTCCAAAAAAATGCAGTCGATCCACCCCTCTCTCTCTTGTCTTACTTCTGTCACCTTGTCATAAAACTCCAGTAGGTTTGTGACACAGAATTTTCCTTCCCTGAAACCGTGCTGGTTGTCAATTATACACTTGTTTCTTTCCAGGTGCTCCACCAATCTCCTCCTGATGATCTTCTCCATGACTTTGCATACTATACACGTTAGTGATACAGGTCTGTAGTTCAGTGCCTCATGTCTGTCTCCCTTTTTAAAAATTGGGACTACATTTGCCATCTTCCATACCTCAGGGAGTTGCCCAGTTTAAATGGAAGTTGATAAATTAGACACATGTGCAACTCTTGGGTATCTTTATTGAGGAAACGTTTCGCCACACAGTGGCTTCATCAGTCCATACAAAGGAGAATCTTGAAGAACAGGAGGAGAATGAGGTAATCTTAAAGATTCTCCTTTGTATGGACTGATGAAGCCACTGTGTGGCGAAACGTTTCCTCAATAAAGATACCCAAGAGTTGCACACGTGTCTAATTTATCAACGTGTCGGTTCTCTGAACCATTCATCTTCAATGGATGTGTTGAAGATCTTTGTTAATGGTACACACAGCATCTCTGCTCCCTCTCTAAGGACGCACGGAGAGATGTTGTCTGGTCCCACCGCCTTTGAGGTGTCAAGTTTACATAGCTTCTTCACCTCCTCCTTGGTTATGTGTACCTCATCCAGCATTTGTTGGTGTACCCCTCTGTTCTGATTTCCTGGAGTCCTACTGGTTTCCAGTGTGTCTGTGTGTGTTGTGCGCGCGCGCGCGTGTGTGTGTGTGTGTGTGTGTGTGTGTGTGTGTGTGTGTGTGTGTGTGTGTCTCAACAATCAACATTTGCACCAATAACTCATTACAGTTGTGACCGGGTGTGGAAGTGTGAATTGCTTATTACTCTATAATTTGTTCATGATCGTAGCCATGTATAAACGTAAGTAACGATACTTACAGGATTCATTACTTTTGTAACTTGTGAGTTCATTACCTTTATACCTAGTTCAGCTATCAAAACTTTGGGGGCCCAGTCCCTGGACCCATTACGTACCTCTGTAATCTGTAAATACCTTTGTAACTTGTCATGATTGTGACCAGACCTACCTGGAGTTCATTACCTTTGTAAATTGTGATTTCATTACCTTTGTAAAATGTGAGTTCATTACCTTTGTAACTTGCTCAGCTATCAAAACTTTGAGGCCCAGTCCCTGGACCCATTATGTACCTCTGTAATCTTTTGACTACCGCCCACAGGATGGGTATGGGGTGAATAATAATAATATTAAACTAACTAACTCTGCATTCGTGACGTTTTCCATCGTGTGTGGTTCACGCCATTTATTTTCATTCTGACATTATGTGCTATGATGCTATATAATTAGATTAGTGTATTTAGAGAAAACTTACTCAAATATGTTCAAGAAATGCCAATGTATTTTATGTACAGTGGCATATTACCAACAAGTCTGAAAAAACACCCTGACTTTGCCTATTGTAAGTAATTTATAACCATTTAAGCTTGTTTAATTCAACCATTTCTTGCTAAAATATAAAGCATTATAATACACAAATAACCCGCACGTAGGAGACTCAAACTTATGACGACGTTTCTATCCAACTTAGACCATTAACAAATCACAAAGAGGGCGTCCAAATTGGACCGAAACGTCGTCATAACTATGAGTCTAATTCGTGCGGGTTATTTGCGTATTGTTCCACTCACGGTATTGTACCTTTTTGTTCATAAAGACAATACTATATATAATTTAAAATAACTTATAAGTTACATTGTAATATTTTTGTGACGTAATTCATATCTGCATAAATAACTCATTATAACTGTAACCAGATATAAGCATGTAAATAGTTCATTACCGCTGTAACTTGTTCAGTCATCAAAACTTTGTGGTCCAGTCCCTGAACCCATTATGTACCTCTGTAATCTTTTTGACTACCACCCACACCGCGGGTATGGGGTGCATGATAAAGATATTAAACTAACTAAATAACCCATATAATTAGTTTCTAATTAATGCAATCTGGCCTATAATCTAAAGGCTCGATTACTTTTTGGGGGAAAGTTTTGGCACAGTGCCATTGTTGGTTCGTCTGCCAGTGTACTTTCCTGTAATGAAATCCCAAAACGGGTATTCGGTTCACAACCGAAAGTACCCGGGATCAAACTCTAGGAAAGGTGGGGTATGTGGGCAAGTCTTAACACCAGTTGTCCCTATTCACCTAGTAAATAGGTAGGCGGGAGACAATCGACTATTGTGAGTCGCATCCTGAGTTATCCTGAGTTATTAATTTTGAAATTTTAATTAATAATCATGTAACTGATATAGTCAGCATTTTTTTATTTAATTTATTTACTCAGTTTATTTTGTTTAATATTTTCAGTGATCATTGCTGATTATTTTTTTTCTGTGTTTAAAGACCCAGTGGAAATAAGCCACTGAATTTCCTGGACCATCCAATGTAATTTACACACATATTACTTTGTAAGACAATTGTAATCATTCAAAAATTATCTAATTGTACCTGAATAAACTTGCGTAATATTATTTAATGCATAAGTTTATCCTCTAAACACATACTTTATAAGTAGTTTAAAGAAAATGAATTTTTATGGGTAACCCGTGAAAAATATAGAATTTCATTTAATCATGGATGTCTACTTCTTTTCAAGTTCAAATTCAAGTTTATTTCCCCATGATACATTGTTTATAGAGGAAAGGGTGACACTTGAAGGCATGCAGAAAGCCCGTGGCTCTGCAGAGCATTTCGGGCAAATTTAAGCTTGCTTAGGCTTGCATACTAACATGTGAAAATTACCTAGAATAACCCCCCAAAAAGTCAAGTGAATTATTTCCACTGAGGTAAGTAAGTGAGTGAGTAAATTTATTCAGGTATACACAAATACAGTTACACAAAATAATCATACATAGCAGCATATGTGTAGAGAACCTGGGATAATCCAAGTAAGTCAGACAGAGTGACTTATTTCCATTGGGGTCCTTTTAATACCTTATTAATATACTATAAAGGAGATAATATGTTGCTAGTATGCTATAAAAGACATATACTAGGGGTAAGGTAAAATGAGGTATTTATATTTACATGAGTGTTAGCTAAAAAAATAAAAAAATCATTCTCCTCCCTTTCTGTCGCTTCATTCATTAGGCACCTTTTGGCACTCTTCTTGAACTGGTTCATGCTATGACTGGCTTTGACATGTGCAGGCAGTCTGTTCCATTTCTTTATTGCTGTACAATAAAAGGTGTTTGAAGCCTGGCCACTGACTGTGGCTACTACAAAGTTGTGTTCTCTACCCCTAGTGCTATTACCTGGAGTTTACCTGGAGAGAGTTCCGGGGGTCAACGCCCCCGCGGCCCGGTCTGAGACCAGGCCTCCTGGTGGATCAGAGCCTGATCAACCAGGCTGTTGCTGCTGGCTGCACGCAAACCAACATACGAGCCACAGCCCGGCTGATCCGGAACTGACTTTAGGTGCTTGTCCAGTGCCAGCTTGAAGACTGCCAGGGGTCTGTTGGTAATCCCCCTTATGTGTGCTGGGAGGCAGTTGAACAGTCTCGGGCCCCTGACACTTATTGTATGGTCTCTTAACGTGCTAGTGACACCCCTGCTTTTCATTGGGGGGATGGTGCATCGTCTGCCAAGTCTTTTGCTTTCGTAGTGGGTGATTTTCGTGTGCAAGTTCGGTACTAGTCCCTCTAGGATTTTCCAGGTGTATATAATCATGTATCTCTCCCTCCTGCGTTCCAGGGAATACAGGTTTAGGAACCTCAAGCGCTCCCAATAATTGAGGTGTTTTATCTCCGTTATGCGCGCCGTGAAAGTTCTCTGTACATTTTCTAGGTCGGCAATTTCACCTGCCTTGAAAGGTGCTGTTAGTGTGCAGCAATATTCCAGCCTAGATAGAACAAGTGACCTGAAGAGTGTCATCATGGGCTTGGCCTCCCTAGTTTTGAAGGTTTCTCATTATCCATCCTGTCATTTTTCTAGCAGATGCGATTGATACAATGTTATGGTCCTTGAAGGTGAGATCCTCCGACATGATCACTCCCAGGTCTTTGACGTTGGTGTTTCGCTCTATTTTGTGGCCAGAATTTGTTTTGTACTCTGATGAAGATTTAATTTCCTCATGTTTACCATATCTGAGTAATTGAAATTTCTCATCGTTGAACTTCATATTGTTTTCTGCAGCCCACTGAAAGATTTGGTTGATGTCTGCCTGGAGCTTTGCAGTGTCTGCAATGGAAGACACTGTCATGCAGATTCGGGTGTCATCTGCAAAGGAAGACACGGTGCTGTGGCTGACATCCTTGTCTATGTCTATGATTGCTTTTGGTTTCCAACCTTAACAAAATTGGCAGCAAGATATTCTGGACACTGTTAATAAACAATTTTATAAACATGATTTAGCTTCAGTTGTTTTACTCTGTCTTCAACATTCAGCATATCCAATTGTTGTAATTCATCCTGGCCTACATGCTCTCTTGGTCCCAGGTCCAGGATGAATCTTACCATTTTGTTCTGGGTGATTTGCAGTTCATCTTTCAGTTTCTTTTTGTCAAGGCAGAGTACCATGAAGAGCAAGCGTAGTCCATATGACATTGTATTAGGGATAGACATAGGGTCCTGCTAGCCTCAGTAGATAAATTTAGATTTTGCCACCGAAGTGGCTAGTTTATTGTGGACAGTAGTGCAAGAGCATATGGATACACAAAAGGCCTTGGAACTAGGCCCCAAAGGGTTAACAGTACTACCTTATAAGATATCTGGTATCTTATTTTCACTAGTAAGATATTTTGATATGTCACATAGGTTATTATACTGTCTATCTCTGTATTCCTCAATAAGTGGACAATTAAGCACATAGTGTTTAAGACAGTGACCGTATTCCTGATCACATAATTTAAATTTAGTTTGATCATCATCTGTGTGTCTCCCAAACTGCCAGAAGAACTTGTAACCAAGTCTAAGCCTGGCCACTACAACATTAGGCAGTCTGTTCACATTGCAAGTTGCTCCATAAACATACTTATCTATGTTCATGATATCATAGTGGGTTATAAATCTACTCAGGCTTCTAAATGCATTCCTATAACAATCATTTTCATTATTTACTTTTCTCCTAATATTATTCCTAATGCTAGACACAAATATACCAAAGTTATATTCTACATTCTCCTTCTGGGTACTCTTCTTGGCTAACATATCAACTTTATCATGAAGGAGTAATCCAGTGTGTGATGGGATCCATAGCAATTGTACGTTAATTCCTTTGTCCCTGATTTTTAAGTATCTATACCCTCCAATGAGCATGTTGTTGGAGTCATTATATAAGTTAAGAGCATTCAGCGATGACATAGAATCAGTAATGATGATAGTCAAGCTCAGTGCCATTAGGATTGCAGACAGTGCAGTTTGCAGTGTAGACGCCCAGTTGTTAATTCTTATGCCTAGTTCAACAAGTTTATTATCGTTCTTAACTAGAGAGGTGGCAACAAGAGCAGATGCAGCCCTGCCAAAAGACTCCTGTTTAGATCCATCAGTGTATATAAATTGTGATAACTTATTACTACCAGCTAGGCGGGAAATTTCTTCTTGAGCAATTGCTTTAACAAGTGATTTAAGGAAGGGATTACTAGCAATGAGCTTCTTGGGAGGGACTTGCAGGTATGTGATATTAAATGAACACATCTTCCATGGAGGGGTGAAATGCTTTTGTTATCTGCAGTGATACAGTTCATGCAAGTTATAAAACTTAATGCAATTGCACGTTTTCACAATCCATTTAGATCTGTGTGTATTTACTTCTAGACACTTAGTAAGGTTCATTGTGACAGTGTCTGGTTCATTTCTTAACATTCTAATACCGAGTACAGTGTTAATCTCAACAATCCTATCACTGATACTAGAAATACCAAGCTCCTTCCTCATATTAAGAACCTTCGTAGATTTGGGACAGCCAAGAATAATTCTGAGAGCTTCATTTTGCATTAACTCCATGGGTCGGAGAGAACTTTCCCTAGCTAATATCAACATGGGAGCAGCATAATCAATTAAGGACCTAACATAGGCTATGTACATCATTCTCACGATTCTCACATTAGCACCATAGTTGGGGTTGTAGCCAGCAACAGCTTTGAGAGCATTTATCCTATCTTTGTATTTCTTATTTAGTTGTGGTATAGTGGATTTGTTAAAGGGTACATCTACACCAAGATATCTGCAAATAGTTGGGTGGGGAATGTCGTTTGCTTGTTAATATCTTTGTTTTAGAGGAAGATATTATGAGGCCTTGTCGATTACAAATTGCTTGAACTTCATTAAGAATGCTCTTCTTCTTTTGCCCTGTTGTATGGATCATGATGTCATCAGCATAGCTTATAGCTATATGTTTAGGTGAGGCAGGTAGAGCATTTAGGAGAGCATTAATCAGAATATTAAATAGCATGGGACTGAGAACTCCTCCCTGCGGTGTACCTAAAAACATTTCTTTAGACTCACTTCTAAAGCCTTGGTAGAGGACAGGTATTCTATTATCCAGCAGAGTAAGATACCACCAATATTCATTTTGGCTAGTTCATGTAGTATAACGGTTCTGTTCGCGATATCAAATGCAGACTTTAGATCAAGAAAAGTGGTAATACTAGTAGAGGTGTGTGCAGTGAGAAAGGTGGAAATACAGTTCTGCACACTTTTACCTTTCATGAACCCATAGAGGTAGGGGGAAAGTTGGTGTCTGATTCTGTAGTACAGTCTGTTAAGTATCATTCTTTCAAAAGTTTTACAAAGGCAACTAGTTAAGGAGATCGGCCTAAATGTATCAGGCTGTTGGGGCTTAGGGATAGGCACAATGAGACTATTGGTCCAGGAAGTAGGAAGAACACCCTCAATGTAACTGAGATTATACAGTGCCAACAAAGGGTTATCAAGGTACTTGCCTTAGAGTTTCTTAGAATATCATAGGTTATACCATCCTCTCCAGGAGAAGTTGATCGACCTTTAGTTAATGCATTATCTGATTCATACTCGGTGAAGAGGTAATCACTCTCATCAATATTTTGGCTCATAAAATTAATCAGTTGCAACATTTCTTCAGAAGCACTCTCTAAATTTGCTTTAATATTAGATGGAAGGTTTTCATACGTGGATGTTTTGGACCAGTCACTTATGAGGTCATTTATTTTTTCGAGAGGAAAGGGATGAGCAACATTGCCAGTCTTTTTCCTGGTTATTTTATTTATACCTTTCCAAGCCAAACTTAAAGGGGTGGACCTATTTAATCCACTAACAAATTGCTCCCATTCCTGTTGCCTAAGTTCTTGCTTTCTATTCCTTGCATTTGTTAGTGCAGCTTGGAACGTTCTGAGCAGGTCTGGGGTTCTACATTCACGGTAAGCTTTATCAATCCTCCCAGCTGTTGCTTGTGTTAGATTGCATGTCTCTGGATCATTATAGTATTTACATTGGTTTTTATTGCCATTTGTAGTGTAAGATTTATGTTTTCTTTTCCTGCCCACTTGATCTGTGAGGACAGTCTCAACAGTGGCAACTAAATCATCATTGAATTTTTGTAATTCTGAAACTATTGATCCAAGTGGTTAATAAAGCTGTCTCTGTGCTCTGGGTTGAGAATAAGTTTCCTCCTTCTGTATTTAGCTCCTTGATTACTGGAGATGTAATCAAGATTGACAGTTGTGAGTCTTGGGAAGTGATCAGATAGAAGATCATCAACTATGACAGAGTCATGCATCGTATATGATGTATTAAATCCAAGGCACAGATCTAGTATGCCACCCACCAATATTCTGGCATTAAAATCTCAAAGAATGAGGGTAGGTTCACTATTGATGCGATCTGGTAAGGTAATTACTTACCCTTCTCAGTTTATGTTTCGTGCCAAAGAGTATGGCTTCCGTTTTCCCGAGGTGTAACGATAATTTGTTATCTACTAACCATTTGCTGCAGGACTCCAGTTCCAGTGTTAATACATTAGCTATATCTTGTGGGTCTTTACCTGACACTAACAGAGCACTGTCATCCGCATACAGTAGGAATTTGCACTTGACACTGATGGGCATGTCATTTACATCACATAGAAATAATAAGGGACCCTAAATACTACCTTGGGGAACTCCACATGCTATCGGTAGGGGTTCTGATTCTGATTTGTTGATTTTGACAATTTGTTTCCTGTTATTCAGATAGGACTTGAACCAGTCTACTGAACCTATGCCGATAACCTGAAGTTTCTTACATAATATATTGTGGTTGACAGTATCGAAGGTCTTTGGCATCCTACGATGTTCCCTATGGATATTTCAGTTCTCATGTAATCCATCAGATTAATTAGGGAGGTGTTGGTTGAGTAAGAGCTCCTAAAGTCCGATTGGAAACTAAGAAGAATGTTGTTGTCATTAAGATACTTAACTACTTGACAGTACACTGCCCGCTCTAGAATTCTGGATATTACACTGAGTATACTAACAGGCCTATAGTTGCTGACATCAGCTCTACTATTTTTCTTGAATATAGGAGTAACTCTGGCCTCCTTGAACCCCTCCGGTACGGTATTAGTGGTGATGGACAAATTTATTATGTGAGCAATGGGGACTGGCAATTCAGAGGAGCTATTGTTCTCAAGTCCGGACAAGACTCTCGAAAATTTTTCTAAGAACTGGTCCTGGGTGGGAGGGCGGTAACTAGTTCCTACTAAGATGGATTTGGTCTTGGGAAGCAACACTGCAAACCATAGAATCTCCTGTTTATTGTCATTAAAATCAGGTCTTGGCACATACCCACCACCTTTTCTATTCCTATCTAAGCGTTTGATATTGTAACCTTCTATTTTTGATCTCTTGCGTTGACATGAACAAAGTGAAGGACTGTTTTCATAATATAATCATAATCATCAATATATGGCAAGGGGTCATTTGTATTAAAATTAGGTAAATCAATGTCATCACTGCTAAAGGGTAATTGTGCCAAAATGCATTTGTTATAAATAAAATTAAATCTGCTACCATTACCATAATCGAACACACATCCATTATGCACAAACCCATTATACATTTTACATAAGGTATATTTACTGTTCTTTCGTACCTTAGTACAGTGTATACATATGTCTGGTGGTGTCTGAGATAATAAGAATGGTTCTATTGTCTCACATTGACTTATGTATGCATTACATACAGAGTTAAGGTTATCATTCCTAGCTACTAGGTCCGTCATTATCACCGTCAATTATCTACCTGTTTTGCACCTGTACCATAGTTTGAGGTCCTGGATTAGTTTGGATATCGCCACTTAATAGCGCCACTATAAGAGCTGTGCGCTAGAGATGTATCGGATATCTGCATCCGCATCCGCATATGTGAAACATCCGCACTATTTCTTACATCTGCATCAGCATCCGCGTCTGTATCCGCATTATGCTGTAAACAGATATCCGCATCCGCAAATTAAGTAAGACACCTTATATACTTCCGCATCCATGGATATTTAAATTTTCACATCCGATACACGAGATGCATTGGATAACTGCATCTGCATCTGCGGAACATCCGGACAATTTCTGGCGTCCACATCAGCATTTTACTGTAAACAGATATCCACATATGCATCCGCATCCGCACAATAAGTAAGACATCCTCGTGCACATCTGTATCTAGGTATGCGGTGTTGCCATACCTTGTGGCGATAGTGACATTTATATTTCAGGTAGAATGGCAACTGTTGGGTTTTCATTGTCCAGGCTGCTATTACCCTATTCGCCTTTTCCAGCCCCCATGACTGATTTCCTTCTTCAGAGAATTGCAGGATAAAGATAAATATAATTACGGCAGCCTGTATCCCTCTAACACCAGCCATGTTCACTCTTCGCTATTTTTATCACTTCGCAACAAAAAATTGTCTTCCTTAAAAAAAGAGAAAGAAAAAGAAACCACTGATCGCTATCAGTTACTTAGCAATGGCCTAGTAACTACTCTAGCAATCACCAATGATTACTAGGAGATTTCCTGTTATCATGCTTCACAAACCCCCTTCAATCCTCACTTAGTAATAATAGAGTAGAAATTAGTCACGATTATAACCATACAAACAGAACAGACTAAATTAATTAACTGCATTAGTAAATCAGTTACAATAAGAGATACAACAGGATAAAGTTAACTGAGAAGTTTACATGAACATTAAAAAAGAGAAAATCAGCTTAATATGTTCACTATACAAGAAATCACTCTCCTCCCATTCTGTAGCTTCATTCAACATGAACTTTCAGCTCTCTTCCTGAACTGGTTCAAGCTAAGACTAGCCTTAACAGTTTCAGGAAATTCCTTCCACTCCTTTACCGCTATACAATAAAAGGTGTTTGAGGGCTGACCACCTACTGTAAGTACTGTAAAACTATTTGTTTCCCGTAGTACCACACTGGTGTTGCTTCCTACAATTTACAGCGAGATATTCTGTACACTGAGTTGTTTTATAAACATGAATAAGCTTCGGTTGTCTTAACTTTCTGAAACATTCAGGATTGTCTTACATAGTAATAAGTGTGACTTGCCTAGTGTAGTCACCTTCTTCTCCCCAGTAAAGGTCAGAGACTTATTACCATTCGGTTCCTAGTTCCTAATTTCCCAAGTCTCTATCCTTTTAGCTCTTCTTATCCTTTAAAGTTATTAAGCTCCTCTGAACTTTCTTTCATCTCTTCCTCATCTTTGTCTCCCGCCACATTTCCCTCTGTTCCTTCCGCTGCCGCAGCCGCCACCGCTGCTGCCACCGCCGCTGTCGCCACCCCGCTGTCTGCTGCTTTCTCCCCCGCTGTCGCTGCCGCTGCTACTTCTGCCGCCTCCGCCTCCGCCTCCGCCTCCGCCTCCGCCTCCGCCTCCGCCTCCGCCTCCGCCTCCGCCTCCGCCTCTACCGTCGCCGCCCATCACTACTTATAATAATTATTACATCTACTATAAGTAAAATGTTCATCTGGAGCTTAGCGGACGGAGGATCAAGCCTTCACAGAATATATTGAATGATCTACACGAGTTTAACGCTTCTCTGTAAAATATATCAAGACATCCAGTGTTGCTAATTTGAATATGCAATATAGCAATCTTATTGTAGAAGTGAATGTTGGAAGTGTGTTCATGGAGCTGTAAACCCGTGTGCGCAGTGTGGCAGGAGGCGGAAGGTGGGTAGAGAGCGTTTTGCTTTACTAAAATGTCGTCATCTGTTTAAGCTGGAGTAGTTGGTGTTTTCCCTTGTGTTCTCCTCCTCTCCCCTTTCTCTCATTCATCTCCTGTCTCTCCTTCCCTCTCCCCTCTCCTTTATCCCTCTCCCATCGTCCCTCGTCTTTATCTCTCTTTGGATCTACCTTTCTCCTTCCTCTCATCCCCTCTCTTCTTTCTCCACGCCTCCCTCCCTCTCTCCCTCCTTCCTTCCTCTCACTCCTCCCTTCCTCCTTCCTTCCTCTCACTCCTCCCTCACTCCTTCCCTTCCTCCCTCTCTAGTTGCTTCCTCTCACCCCTCCCACTATTCATTGCTTCCATCTCCCATCGTCTACCTACCTACCCACCTCTCTAACATCTTTGCCTCTCCGTATTATCATTCTCTGCCCACTTCATAATTCTCTCTCCCTTAAGCTTAATTACTCTCCTCCTCCACTCTTCTCCATTTTTATTACCCATCTATGTTTCTCCAGCCGCACCTAATCCCAATCTTCTCTCCCTCCATCCCATCATTCTCACCCTCCTCCCTCAATATCTCGTTATCCTCCCTTCTCCCCGCGACCTCCCCTAACCTTGCCTCCCCATCTGGGCAAGGGTCATTATGTGTGTTAGTGTAACCCGGAGATAAGCTACGGCTGTTGGCCTCCGGGGCGTCGTGAGTGCTCAACACGGATTTAGTATTCATAGTTGTTGCAGCAACAAATGATTTTATTCCTCGTGAGAGTCTGCTGTGTGTGTGTGTGTGTGTGTGTGTGTGTGTGTGTGTAGTAGTAGTAGTAGTAGTAGTAGTAGCAATAGTAGTAATAGTAGTAGTAGTAGTAGTAGTAGTAGTAGTAGTAGTAGTAGCAGTAGTAGTATTAGTAGCAGTTACTAGTTTCCAAAGGCACTCGTCGATAGACACTTGGCTTGTTGTGTATGAGGGGGGTGTGTGTGTGTGTTTTATGATTGCAGGGGTCGAGTCACAGCTCCTGGCCCTGCTTCTTTGCTGGTCGTTATTAAGTCGTCCACTCACTCGCACCAAGAGCTTATCGCATCTCTTCTTAAAGCCTCCTCTACATCACTCTCCAGACGATTCCACTTCCTAACAGTCTATGACTGAAAAAATATTTCCTAACATCCTTGTGACTCATCTGAGTTTTGAACTTCCAGTTGTGACCCCTTGTTGCTGTGTCCCATCTCTGAAACATCCTGTCCTTGTCCATTTTGTCAGTTCCGTGTATGAGTGTACGTGTGTACTCCCTGAGTTGCACTCACCGAGGTTTGTTAACCAGGTTCGAACCACGGCTCCTGGAGCTGCCTATTCAACTCCCGTGGCCGACATTATTCGATTCCTGCTCCTCTAGGGCCCTATCGTACCAATTCTTGAGACTGTAAATAATCTGCCTCCACCATTCTTCGTCTAGCTCTTACGACTTATTTGCCACCCTGTGACTGAAGAAGTATTTCCTAAAATCCGTATCTTACATTTTCAGCCTCCAGCTGTGCCTCCTTGCCCTGTGTCTCATATTCAGTCTGTTATTATCCTGTCAAAACCTCTGAGTATCTCGTACGTCGTTAATCATGTCTGTACGGCATACAACCTTGTGGAAAGAGACACTTGTGGGCAGTTTAAGACATTTATTAAATGAAACGTTTCGCTACCAGTTGCTTCAGCATTAAGGCTGATAAAGCCACTCGTGACGAAACGTTTTCTTTAATAAATGCTCTAAATTGTACACAAATTCCTTTTCCTCAGTTAGTCGGTATCACCAGACCATTCACAATTCTACATACGACACAGATCATCTCATCGTACCTGAAGACGGCAACAAGAGGAGGAAGTGTATGGGAAGCTCCTGCTGCAATATAGTCCAATGACACTACCTAGCAGAACAGGATTATTCCAAGTTGCTTCATCACTTGCCACTTCCTCTGTGCTAAATTCTACAGGCCTACTAAAGTGCTCCCCGGCACTTTCATCTGCTTAACCCCGAATCATGTCTACAGACCTGCCCATGTCTTCCCTAGTGCTTATGTCTTCTAAGATCATCAGTTTCGGTTCCTTTAATCTCTCCTCGCATCTCAATTTACTCCTCTTGCTAGCTGACAGCCCTCAGGAAATATTGCATTCCTTATTGCTCCAGTTAATTTTCTTTCGGCCATATCTGGTGTAGTCTCGCTGATCTAGTTTCTCAACTCGCTCGCTCTATTGGAAACTCCATCTGCATTTTTTTTTATTGAAAGAATTTTGAAACTCTTTTTGGAAGAATGATTTCCATGTTGACTGTATTGGAGTGTAACGACGGGGGCGGGTGATTTGAGTAGAAGTGAGAG
>NC_069414.1:19146994-19151994 GCF_026875155.1 Cherax quadricarinatus | reverse complement strand
GGTAAACCATGGGCTCATCCTGGCTTTTTCATTATTCCTGTTACCCTTGGGTACAAACCTCTCCTCAGCCTCCTTGCATTTTGTTGCTACATATTCCATCATCTCATTAACTGGCTTTCCTGCCAGTTCTCTGTCCCATTGAACCCCGTTCAGGAAGTTCCTCATTCCTGTGTAGTCCCCTTTCTTGTAGCTTGGCTTCATTCGTCCTGGCCTTCCTGCTTCTCCCTCCACTTGTAGCTCTACTGTGTATTCGAAGCTTAAAACCACATGGTCACTGGCCTCAAGGGGTCTTTCATATGTGATGTCCTCGATATCTGCACTACTCAATGCGAATACTAAGTCCAGCCTTGCTGGTTCATCCTCTCCTCTCTCTCTTGTAGTATCCCTTACGTGTTGGTACATGAAGTTTTCCAGTACCACCTCCATCATCTTAGCCATCCATGTATCTTGGCCCCCATGCGGGTCCAAGTTCTCCCAATCGATCTCCTTGTGGTTAAAGTCACCCATGATCAGGAGCTTTGCCCTGCATGCATGAGCTCTTCTGGCCACTCTAGCCAGTGTGTCAACCATCGGTCTATTGCTCTCGTCGTACTCTTGCCTTGGCCTCCTGCTGTTCTGTGGTGGGTTATACATCACTGCTATTACCACCTTGGGACCTCCAGAGTGAAGCGTTCCCGCTATGTAATCATTTTCTTCTCCGCTGTCTCCTCTCTCCAGCTCATCAAAATTCCAGCGATTTTTGATCAGCAATGCCACTCCACCCCCCTGTTCCCTCTGTCTTTCCTCAGGATTTGGTATCCCGTTGGAAAGATGGCATCTGTTATCATACCTGTAAGCTTGGTTTCTGTGAGAGCTATGATGTCCGGTGATGCCTCTTTGACTCTTTCATGCCACTCCTCCCACTTATTTGTTATTCCATCAGCGTTTGTGTACCATACCTTCAGTTTCCTTTCCAACACTGTGGTTTGGGAGGCCTGTGAGGGTGGGAGACCTGGTAGCATACTGTGGGATTCTATAGCTCGGTGTTGGGTGGAGGCTGTGGGTATGGACTGTAGTGTGTGTTGGGATGGTGTGATACGTTGTATGGTTCTGAGAATAGTTGTGTGTGTGCTTGCCCTTGCTGTTCTGTTCTGCTCTGACTGACATCTGCTGGTTCCATCCTTGTCTCTTTTCCTAGCTCATTTCGCTTTTTTGTCCTCTCCCTCAGCTGCTGTCGTTCTGATTGTGTTCTGTCTCTGTCTAGGAACACCCTCTTGTACTCTTCCGAGTATTTCAATCGTGGTTTCTCTTGGAGGATCCTGTTCCGCATTGTTTCCGTCCTGAGAATCAGCTTGATTGGTCGGTTTCTCCCCTTCGAGTACCCCCCTATTCTCTGAAAATTTACAATCTCGTCCATCTCTTCACCTATTTCTGTGATGATTTTCTCAATCTCCTTTCTTTCTTCCTGCTGCCTTTCAGTGTGCATCCTTTCCTCTCTCTCCTGAAGCCCATGGATAAACACTGATTTTGCCCTTTCCTCCTCCCATTGCCTCACCCTCTGTGACTCTGGATCCTGCCTGTATGTGGTCAGTTTCTCCCTTGATTTTTCCAGTGGCTCTTGATAGCATGGTTGTGATTAAGCATTCGACCTATCACGCTCTCCATCTGCAACCAGCTGTTCTTCCCTTTCACTCCTTGGCCCTTTTTGGCAGGTTGATATGACCTTAGCATAATTCATAATTCCTTCCTTCCTGTTCGGCCTCGCAGCTTCATATGCTGTGTCTTCTCTGGTCACTACCCCTGTAACTCGCTTCAGCCTATTTATCTCAACTTCTAGGACCCTTATCTTGGCTACTGCAGTTTCGACTTGTGCCTCCCAATTCTTTGTCTCCTCCAACCTCTTTTCCAATTTCACAGAGAGCTCTTTCTCCATTTTTTCAGAAAACTCTCCTAATTTTCTCTCCCACTCTTGTTCGATCCTTTTCCAGTGCTCCTCCATCCACACCTCCCTACCAGAACCATTCTTATCTGATCCTTGGTTCCTGCGAGTCCCCACCATTTTTTTTTTTTTTTTTTTGTGAGAGAAGAGAGAAGGGAAAGGTAGAAGAAGAGAGAGAGGGGAAGAGTGAGAAGGGAAAGGGGGAGAGAGAGTGTGAGAGGGGGAAAGAGAGAGAAGGGAAGGGAAGGAGAGGGGGAGAGTGAGAAGGGAAAAATGGGGAAGAGAGAGTGAGAGTGAGAGTGAGAGAGAGAGAGGGGGGAGAGAGAGTGAAGGGAAGGGTAGGAGAGGGGGAGAGTGAGAAGGGAAAATGGGGAAGAGAGAGAGCAAGAGAGAGAGAGAGAGAGAGAGAGAGAGAGAGAGGGAGAGAGGGAGAGAGGGAGAGAGGGAGAGAAAGAGAGAGGGAGAGAGGGAGTGAGAGAGGGAGAGAGAGAGAGAGAGAGAGAAGGGAAGGTAGAAAGAGAGAGGGGGATAGTGAGAAGGAAAAAGGGGAAGAGAGAGTGAGAGTGAGAGTGAGAGAGAGAGGGGAGAGAGAGTGAAGGGAAGGGTAGGAGAGGGGGAGAGTGAGAAGGGAAAATGGGGAAGAGAGAGAGCAAGAGAGAGAGAGAGAGAGAGAGAGAGAGGGAGAGAGAGGAGAGAGGGAGAGAGGGAGAGAGAGAGAGAGAGGGAGAGAGGGAGTGAGAGAGGGAGAGAGGGAGAGAGGGAGGGAGAGAGAGAGGGAGAGAGAGAGAGAAAGCAAAGAGAGGGGGAGAGGGGGGGAGAGAGGGGGTGTGTGTGTGTGTGTTTGTGTGTGTATGTGTGTGTGTGTGTTTGTATGTGTATGTGTGTGTGTGTGTGTGTATGTGTGTGTGTGTGTGTGTGCGTGTGTGTGGGGTGTGTGTGTTGTGTGTGTGTATGTGTGTATGTTTGTGTGTGTATGTGTGTGTATGTGTGTGTGTGTATGTGTGTGTGTGTGTGTGTGTGTGTATGTGTCTGTGTGTACTCACCTAATTGTACTCACCTAATTGTGGTTGCAGGGGTCGAGACTCAGCTCCTGGCCCCGCCTCTTCACTGATCGCTACTGGGTCCTCTCTCTCTCTCTCTGCTTCCTGAGCTTTGTCATGCCTCTTCTTAAAACTATGTGTGGTTCCTGCCTCCACTACTTCACTTGCTAGGCTACTCCACTTCCTGACAACTCTATGACTGAAGAAATACTTCCTAACGTCCCTCTGACTCGTCTGAGTCTTCAGCTTCCAGTTGTGACCCCTTGTCCCTGTGTCCCCTCTCTGGAACATCCTATCTCTGTCCACCTTGTCTATTCCCCGCAGTATCTTGTATGTCGTTATCATGTCTCCCCTGACCCTTCTGTCCTCCAGTGTCGTCAGTCCGATTTCCCTTAACATTTCCTCGTACGACATTCCCTTGAGCTCTGGGGCTAGCCTTGTTGCAAACCTTTGTACTTTCTCTAACTTCTTGACGTGCTTGACCAGGTGTGGGTTCCAGACTGGTGCTGCATACTCCAGTATGGGCCTAACATACACAGTGTACAGTGTCTTGAACGATTCCTTATTAAGGTATCGGAACGCTATTCTCAGGTTTGCCAGGCGCCCGTATGCTGCAGCGGTTATTTGGTTGATGTGTGCCTCCGGTGATGTGCTTTGTGTTATGGTCACCCCAAGGTCTTTCTCCCTGAGTGAGGTCTGTAGTCTTTGTCCACCTAGCCTATACTCTGTCTGCGATCTTCTTTGCCCCTCTCCAATCTTCATGACTTTGCATTTGGCTGGATTGAATTCGAGAAGGCAGTTACTGGACCACATGTCCAGCCTGTCCAGGTCTCTTTGCAGTCCTGCCTCATTTTCGTCCGATTTAATTCTTCTCATCAACTTCACGTCATCTGCGAACAGGGACACTTCAGCGTCTATTCCTTCTATCATGTCGTTCACATATATCAAAAATAGCACTGGTCCTAGAACTGACCCCTGTGGGACCCCGCTCGTAACAGGCGCCCACTGTGATACCTCTTCACGTACCATGACTCGTTGCTGCTTCCCTGTCAGGTATTCCCTTATCCATTGCAGTGCCCTCCCTTTTACATGCGCCTGATCCTCCAGCTTCTGCACTAATCTCTTGTGGGGAACTGTGTCAAAGGCCTTCCTGCAGTCTAGGAAAACGCGATCTACCCACCCCTCTCTCTCGTGTCTTACTTCTGTTACCTTGTCATAAAACTCCAGGAGGTTTGTGATACAAGATTTGCCTTCCATGAACCCATGCTGTGTGTGTATGTGTGTGTGTGTGTGTGTGTGTGTATTATATGTGTGTGTGTGTGTTGTGTGTGTGTATGTGTGTGTGTGTGTGTGTGTGTGTGTGTGTGTGTGTGTGTGTGTGTGTGTGTGTGTGTGTGTGTGTGTGTGCGTGCGTGTGTGTCTGTGTGTTTTACTCACCTAATTGTGGTTGCAGGGGTCGTGTGTGCGAGAGAGAGAGAGAGAGACAGAGAGAGTGGGAGAGATAGGCTAGAGAGTAAAAAGAAGAGAGAAGGAGTGGAGGAGAGATAATGGTTGGAGAAACGGCAGAGAGGGAAGGTATGAGAGAAATTGTATGATTCGTATGCAGTATGAGAGTATACAAGAAAGGGGCTGCAACTCCCGTCCCCATCTATTCTGTTTAAAACCCCCTCCCGTAAGAGAGGGGGGATAGATGGCTCTATAGTTGAAGGTAGGGAATTGTACACACAGACAAACTGGTCTCATAGGCTTACTCTCTCTCTCTCTCTCTCTCTTTCTCTCTCTCTTTCCCTCTGTCCCACGAGATATATCTACCATCAATCAATCTGTTTCCCTCTGTCTCTCCTCCATCAGACTTTCTCTATTGCCTTCCTTGCCACGTACGTGACAGGGGAAAGGAGATAGGGTGGGGGACAGAAGGCAGGGCTGAGGGAGGCAGAGGAGGGGAGATAGAGAGGGAGTGAGGCTGGATATGGAGAGGAATAGAGGACTGGAAAGGGAAAGAGGAAGGGAGATAGCGGGAGAGGAAAATGAAGAGGGAGGGA
>NC_069414.1:19109494-19144494 GCF_026875155.1 Cherax quadricarinatus | reverse complement strand
CACCTCTTCCTCCTCTTTCTCCTGGTTCCTGGCACCTCTTCCACCTTCCCTTCTCATTCTCTCCTCCTCCTGGTTCCTGACACCTCCTCCTCCTCCTGGTTCCTGGCACCTCCTCCTCCTCCTCCTCCTCCTCCTGGTTCCTGGCACCTCCTCCTCCCGGTACCTGGCACCTCCTCCTCCTCCTGGTTACTGGCACCTCTTTTCCTTCCTTCTCCTGGTTCTTGGTACCTCCTCCTCGTAGTTCCTGGCACCTCCTCCTGGTTCCTGGCACCTCCTCCTCCTACTTCTCCTCCTGGTTCTTGGCACCTCTCCTCTCCTCCTTCTCTTGGCTCCTGGCACCTCCTCCTTCTCCTTCTCCTGGTTCCTTCCACCTCCTCCTCCTTGTTCCTGTCACCTCTTCCTCCTCCTTCTCCTGGTTCCTGGCACTTCTTTCTCCTTCCCTTCTCCTTCTCTCCTCCTCCTGGCTCCTGGCACCTCCTCCTCCTTCTCCTCCTGGTTCCTGGCACCTTCTCTTCCTCCTGCACCACCCCCCTCCTCTTGGTTCCTGGCACCTTCTCCTCCTTCTTCTCGTCCTTCCTCCTCCTCGTTGTTACTGTCACCTCCTCCTCCTTCCCCTCCTCCTCGTTCTCCTGGTTCCTGGCACTTTTTCCTTCTCCTGGTTCCTGGCACCTCTTCCTCCTCCTAGTTCTTGGCACCTCTTCCTCCTCCTTCTCCTGGTTCCTGGCATCTCCCCCTCCTACTGGTTCCTGGTACCTCCTCCTCCTACTTGTTCCTGGCACCTCCTCCTCCTCCTGGTTCTTGGCACTTCCTCCTGGTTCCTGGCATCTCCTCCTCCTTCTTCCCCTCCTTCCTCCTCCTCCTGGTTCCTGGCACTTCCTTCTCCTTCTTCCCCCTCTTCCTCTTCCTCCTCCTCCTTCTCCTCGTTCCTGGAACCTCCATCTCCTTCTCTTGGTTCCTGGCACCTCTTCCTCCTCCTTCTCCTGGTTCTGGCACCTCCTCCTCCTCCTTCCCTTCTCCTTCTCTCCTCCTCCTGGTTCCTGGCACTTCCTCCTTCTCCTGGTTCCTAGCACCTCCTCCTCCTTTCCTCCTGATTCTCTCCTCCTCCTAGTTCCTGGCACCTCCTTCTCCTCCTCCTCCTTGATCCTGGCACCTCTTCCTCCTCCTTCTCCTGGTTCCTGGCACCTCTTCCACCTTCCCTTCTCCTTCTCCTGGTTCCTGGCACCTCTCTCCTCCTGGTTCCTGGCACCTCTTCCACCTTCCCTTCTCCTTCTCTCCTGCTCTTGGTTCCTGGTTCCTGGTACCTCCTCCTCCTACTGGTTCCTGGCACCTCCTCCTCCTCCTCCTGGTTCCTGGCACCTTCACCTGGTTCCTGGCACCTCCTTCTGGTTCCTGGCACCTCCTCCTCTTTCTTCCCCTCCTTCCTCTTCCTCCGGTTCCTGGCACCTCCTTCTCCTCCTTCCCCCTGTTCCTCCTCCTCCTCCTCCTTCTCCTGGTTCCTGGAACCTCCATCTCCTTCTCTTGGTTCCTGGCACCTCCTCCTCCTCCTCTTTGTTTCTGGCACCTCGTCCTCCTCCTTCTCCTGGTTCTGGCACCTCGTCCTCCTCCTTCTCCTGGTTCTGGCACCTCCTCCTTCCCTTCTCCTTCTCTCCTCCTCCTGGTTCCTGGCACTTCCTCCTTCTCCTGGTTCCTAGCACCTCCTCGTCCTTTCCTCCTGATTCTCTCCTCCTCCTGGTTCCTAGCACCTTCTCCTCCTCCTCCTCCTCCTCCTCTTCCTCCTCCTCCTTCTCCTCTTCCTCCTTCTCCTCCTCCTTGTTCTTGGCACCTCCTCCTCCTCCTCCTTGATCCTGGCACCTCTTCCTCCTCCTTCTCCTGGTTCCTGGCACCTCTTTCATCTTCCCTTCTCCTTCTCTCTTCTCCTGGTTCCTGACACCTCCTCCTCCTCCTGGTTCTGGCACCTCGTCCTCCTCCTTCTCCTGGTTCTGGCACCTCCTCCTTCCCTTCTCCTTCTCTCCTCCTCCTGGTTCCTGGCACTTCCTCCTTATCCTGGTTCCTAGCACCTCCTCGTCCTTTCTCCTGATTCTCTCCTCCTCCTGGTTCCTAGCACCTTCTCCTCCTCCTCCTCCTCCTCCTCCACCTCCTCCTTCTCTTCCTCCTTGTTCATGGCACCTCTTCCTCCTCCTCCTTGATCCTGGCACCTCTTCCTCCTCCTTCTCCTGGTTCCTGGCACCTCTTTCATCTTCCCTTCTCCTTCTCTCTTCCTCCTGGTTCCTGACACCTCCTCCTCCTCCTGGTTCCTGGCACCTCTTCCTCCTCCTTCTTCTGGTTCCTGGCACCTCTTCCACCTTCCCTTCTCCTTCTCCTGGTTCCTGGCACCTCCTCCTCCTCCTGGTTCCTGGCATCTCCTCCTCCTCCTTCTCCTGGTTCCTGGCACCTCCATTTCCTCTTGGTTCCTGGCACCTCCTCCTCCTCCTCTTTGTTTCTGGCACCTCTTCCTCCTCCATCTCCTGGTTTTGGCACCTCCTCCTCCTTCCCTTCTCCTTCTCTCCTCCTCCTGGTTCGTGGCACTTTCTCCTTCTCCTGGTTCCTCCTTTCCTCCTGATTCTCTCCTCCTCCTGGTTTCTGGCACCTCCTCCTCCTCCTCCTCCTTGATCCAGAAACCTCTTCCTCCTCCTTCTCCTGGTTCCAGGCACCTCTTCCACCTTCCCTTCTCCTTCTCCCCTCTTCCTGGTTCCTGGCACCTTCTCCTCCTACTGGTTCCTGGCACCTCCTCCTCCTTCTGGTTCCTGGCACCTCCTCCTCCTCTTTCCCTTTCTTCCTTTTCCTCTGGTTCTTGGCACCTCCTCCTCCTTCCCCCTCCCCCTCCTTCTCCTCCTCCTGGTTCCTGGCACCTCCTGCTCCTCCTCCTGGTTCCTGGCATCTCCTCCTCCTTCTGGTTCCTGGTACCTCCTTCTCTTCCTCCACCACCCCTTCTCCTCCTGGTTCCTGGCACCTCCTCCTCCTGGTTCCTGGCACTTCCTTCTCTTCCTCCACCACCCCTCCTCCTCCTGGTTCCTGTCACCTCCTCCTCCTCCTGGTTCCTGGCACTTCCTTCTCTTCCTCCATCACCCCTCCTCCTCCAGGTTCCTGGTAACTCTTCCTGCTCCTCCTCTTTCCCTTCCTTCCTTCTCCTCTTTGTTCTTGGCACCTCCTCCTCCTTCCCCCTCCTCCTCCTCCTTCTCCTCCTCCTCCTGATTCTTGGAACCTCTTCCTCCTCGTGGTTCCTGGCACCTCTTCCTCCTCCTCGTTCCTGGCACCTCCTGCTCCTCTTCTTGGTTTCCGACACTTCCTTCTTCTCCTCCTCCTCCTCCTCTCCCCTCCCCTCCTCCCCCTGGTTCCTGTCACCTCTTCCTCTTCCTCCTGGTTCCTGGTACCTCCTTCTCCTATTGGTTTCTGGCACCTCCTCCTCCTCCTCCTTGTCCTGGTTTCTTGCACCTCCTCCTCCTCCTTGTTCCTGGCACCTCTTCCTCCTCCTCCTTGTTCCTGGCACCTCGTTCTCCTCCTCCTCTTGGTCCCCGGGACTTCCTCCTTCTGGTTTTTGGCACCTCTTCCTCCTCCTCCTGGTTCCTGGCACCGTCTCTTTCTCCTCCTGGTTCTTATCACCTCCTCCTCCTGGTTCCTGGCACCTCCTCTTCTTTGTTCCTGGCACCTCTTCCTCCTCCTTCTTCTGGTTCCTGGCACCTCCTCCTCATTCCCTTCTCCTTCTCTCCTCCTTCTTGTTTCTTTCATCTCCTCATCCTCCTCCTTCTCCTTCTCCTCCTCCTTTTGGTTCCTGGCACCTCCTCCTCCTCCATCCTCCTAGTTCCTGGCATCTCCTTCTCCTCCTCCTGGATCCTGGCACCCCTCCTCCTCCTCTCCTCCTCCTCCTCCTCCTCCTCCTCCTGGTTTCTGGCACCTCCTCCTGGTTCCTGGAACCTTCTCTTCCTCCTCCTCCTGATTCCTGGCACCTCATCCTCCTCCTCCTCCAGGTTCCTGGCACCTCCTCCTCCTCCTCCTCCTCTCCTCTTCTTTGTTCCTGGCACCTCCTCCTCCTCCCCCTCCTCCTCCTCCTTTTCCTCTTGGTTCCTGGCACCTCCTCCTCCTCCTGGTTCCTGGCACCTCCTCCTTCTGGTTCCTGGCACCTCCTCCTCCTGGTTCCTGGCACCTCCTCCTCCTGGTTCCTGGCACCTCCTCCTCCTGGTTCCTGGCACCTCCTCCTCTTGGCTGGTAATCACCTCTGAGGCTGCTGGGTCTCAGGAGTTAAATTTAGTTCTTTGTGTTGGTGAGGAATATTATTTAAAAATGTTAACACCATGTTTCTCACTCCCTTACTGGAGGTCTTGTGGAGTTTGTGAGTTGTTGTTCTTTCTCACTCCCTTACTGGAGGTCTTGTGGAGTTTGTGGGTTGTTGTTCTTTCTCACTCCCTTACTGGAGGTCTTGTGGAGTTTGTGAGTGTTGTTGTTCTTTCTCACTCCCTTACTGGAGGTTTGTGGAGTTTGTGAGTTGTTGTTCTTTCTCACTCCTTACTGGAGGTCTTGTGGAGTTTGTGAGTTGTTGTTCTTTCTCACTCCCTTACTGGAGGTCTTGTGGAGTTTGTGAGTTGTTGTTCTTTCTCACTCCCTTACTGGAGGTCTTGTGGAGTTTGTGAGTTGTTGCTCTTTCTCACTCCCTTACTGGAGGTCTTGTGGAGTTTGTGAGTTGTTGTTCTTTCTCACTCCCTTACTGGAGGTCTTGTGGAGTTTGTGAGTGTTGTTCTTTCTCACTCCCTTACTGGAGGTCTTGTGGAGTTTGTGAGTTGTTGTTCTTTCTCACTCCCTTACTGGAGGTCTTGTGGAGTTTGTGAGTTGTTGTTCTTTCTCACTCCCTTACTATGGAGGTCTTGTGGAGTTTGTGAGTTGTTGTTCTTTCTCACTCCCCTTACTGGAGGTCTTGTGGAGTTTGTGGGTTGTTGTTCTTTCTCACTCCCTTACTGGGGTCTTGTGGAGTTTGTGAGTTGTTGTTTCTTTCTCACTCCCTTTACTGGAGGCCTTGTGGAGTTTTGTGGGTTGTTGTTCTTTCTCACTCCCTTACTGGAGGTCTTGTGGAGTTTGTGAGTTGTTGTTCTTTCTCACTCCCTTACTGGAGGTCTTGTGGAGTTTGTGAGTTGTTGTTCTTTCTCACTCCCTTACTGGAGGTCTTGTGGAGTTTGTGAGTTGTTGCTCTTTCTCACTCCCTTACTGGAGGTCTTGCGGAGTTTGTGAGTTGTTGCTCTTTCTCACTCCCTTACTGGAGGTCTTGCGGAGTTTGTGAGTTGTTGTTCTTTCTCACTCCCTTACTGGAGGCCTTGTGGAGTTTGTGGGTTGTTGTTCTTTCTCACTCCCTTACTGGAGGCCTTGTGGAGTTTGTGAGTTGTTGTTCTTTCTCACTCCCTTACTGGAGGTCTTGTGGAGTTTGTGAGTTGTTGCTCTTTCTCACTCCCTTACTGGAGGTCTTGCGGAGTTTGTGAGTTGTTGTTCTTTCTCACTCCCTTACTGGAGGTCTTGTGGAGTTTGTGGGTTGTTGTTCTTTCTCACTCCCTTACTGGAGGTCTTGTGGAGTTTGTGAGTTGTTGCTCTTTCTCACTCCCTTACTGGAGGTCTTGCGGAGTTTGTGAGTTGTTGTTCTTTCTCACTCCCTTATGGAGGTCTTGTGGAGTTTGTGGGTTGTTGTTCTTTCTCACTCCCTTACTGGAGGTCTTGTGGAGTTTGTGGGTTGTTGTTCTTTCTCACTCCCTTACTGGAGGTCTTGTGGAGTTTGTGAGTTGTTGCTCTTTCTCACTCCCTTACTGGAGGTCTTGTGGAGTTTGTGAGTTGTTGCTCTTTCTCACTCCCTTACTGGAGGTCTTGTGGAGTTTGTGGGTTGTTGTTCTTTCTCACTCCTTACTGGATGGTCTTGTGGAGTTTGTGGGTTGTTGTTCTTTCTCACTCCCTTACTGGAGGTCTTGCGGAGTTTGTGAGTTGTTGTTCTTTCTCACTCCCTTACTGGAGGTCTTGCGGAGTTTCTGAGTTGTTGTTCTTTCTCACTCCCTTACTGGAGGTCTTGTGGAGTTTGTGAGTTGTTGTTCTTTCTCACTCCCTTACTGGAGGTCTTGTGGAGTTTGTGAGTTGTTGTTCTTTCTCACTCCTACTGGAGGTCTTGTGGAGTTTGTGGGTTGTTGTTCTTTCTCACTCCCTTACTGGAGGTCTTGTGGAGTTTGTGGGTTGTTGTTCTTTCTCTCACTCCCTTACTGGAGGTCTTGCGGAGTTTCTGAGTTGTTGTTCTTTCTCACTCCCTTACTGGAGGTCTTGTGGAGTTTGTGAGTTGTTGTTCTTTCTCACTCCCTTACTGGAGGTCTTGTGGAGTTTGTGGGTTGTTGTTCTTTCTCACTCCCTTACTGGAGGTCTTGTGGAGTTTGTGGGTTGTTGTTCTTTCTCACTCCCTTACTGGAGGTCTTGCGGAGTTTGTGAGTTGTTGTTCTTTCTCACTCCCTTACTGGAGGTCTTGTGGAGTTTGTGAGTTGTTGTTCTTTCTCACTCCCTTACTGGAGGTCTTGCGGAGTTTCTGAGTTGTTGTTCTTTCTCACTCCCTTACTGGAGGTCTTGTGGAGTTTGTGAGTTGTTGTTCTTTCTCACTCCCTTACTGGAGGTCTTGTGGAGTTTGTGGGTTGTTGTTCTTTCTCACTCCCTTACTGGAGGTCTTGTGGAGTTTGTGAGTTGTTGTTTTTTCTCACTTATTTACTGGAGGTCTTGTGGAGTTTGTGAGTTGTTGTTCTTTCTCACTCCCTTACTGGAGGTCTTGTGGAGTTTGTGAGTTGTTGTTCTTTCTCACTCATTTACTGGAGGTCATGTGGAGTTTGTGAGTTGTTGTTCTTTCTCACTCCCTTACTGGAGGTCTTGTGGAGTTTGTGAGTTGTTGTTCTTTCTCACTCCCTTACTGGAGGTCTTGTTCAGTTTGTGGGTTGTTGTTCTTTCTCACTCCCTTACTGGAGGTCTTGTGGAGTTTGTGGGTTGTTGTTCTTTCTCACTCCCTTACTGGAGGTCTTGTGGAGTTCCTGGGTCGTTGTTCCTCAGCTACTTGAGGAAAACATTTCCAAACTAGAATGTAAATAGTGTCATAAACATTAGTTTACTCACCTATTAAAATGTACATTATAGATGCAACTTTCACATAGAAATAGTTTATATTTTGTGTGTTTTAGAGTAAAATGCGATCATAATAATGGTATTATATAATACTTTAGTGGCAACACCAATGGATATAAAAAAAGAGATAGTTCTTGGGTCCAGCAGCAATAGTATAGACTTACTGAATGGGGAAATGAGACACGACGTTTGGGAAATCTTCAGAAATTCCCAAATGTCGCACAAGTGTCTCATTCTTCTACTTGTCGGTTTTCTTAGCTATTTATATTATAGAGAAGGCCTGAGCTTGCTACCATCTGCAGCTCATAAGACTGCCATCCCCACGAGCCCCTTTGGGGCGGGGCAGATGGCAGACCAGAGGCCAAGCTTCTCCCTACGAGCCCCGTGAGGGCGGGGAATGTGGCTAGGCCCGGGGACAATTGGTCCCAAAGATGAGGGGGTACTTATACCTCCTCCCATGGAAGACTTAGGTCTCGAGACACTCCCCAGATAGGGAGCCAAGGCCGGGTCACCACTACTTGGAAAAGACCCGGGCCGGGAGAATACCGGCGAATAAAAAAAAAAAAAAAAAAAATATTTATATTACATATTGCATGGGTTAATTTATATTACATATTGCATGGGTTAATTTATATTACATATTGCATGGGTTAATTTATATTACATATTGCATGGGTTAATTTATATTACATATTGCATGGGTTAATTTATATTATATATTGCATGAGTTAATTTATATTACATATTGCATGGGTTAATTTATATTACATATTGCATGAGTTAATTTATATTACATATTGCATGGGTTAATTTATATTACATATTGCATGGGTTAATTTATGTTACATACTGCATGGGTTAATTTTCTTCAAGCTGCTCTAAATCCTCGAAATATATAATGAAACAACGTTTTAGCACATTTTTCTTTAGATTTTTTTAATATTTCGCATGTTTAAAAAAAATATGGTAAGTCCATAACAAGATTTATTATTATTGCATATTACGACGCTTCAGCTTCAGTCAAGATCAAGCTTAAGTTTCAGGGCCCCTAATCCCGGAGGGGCCTTAGAAGCGACTTTAGTAGACATTGTTTAAAATGTTTGAGTCTACTGTATGAGAAGGGGCCCCCCATAAACAGTTCAAGCTTCAGGACCCCAAAAATGTAGGTCCACCACTGGTCATGGTGGTGATGCTGGAAGCTCCGTCACCACACGTGACTTACTGTCATGTGTCGGAGCCTAATTCTGCAGTACCTGTTGAGTTACTACTGCAGGGTGTCCCATACGTCTGTAGCCGTTGGGGGAAAATTAAAAACAGACGAAAATAGTAAGTGTTTGTGTTCAGTGAACGTGCATATTTCTGAACATGAAATTAACTGTGTTTTCGTGAAACTGGAGCAATGTTGAAGGCTAAATTGTCTTTAGAACTGTAAGTTAGGTCAAACTTAGATAAAGGCGAACTTGACGAGAATTATTTATTTCCATTTGCACAAGTTCACTGCTATAATAATAATAATAATAATAATAATAATAATAATAATAATAATAATAATAATAATAATAATAATAATAACAGCAATAACAACAATACTACTACAACTAATAGTACTAATACTAGTACAATTATAACTACTACTATTATTACTACTACGACTACTACTACTATAACTACTTCTACTACTACTTCTACTACTTCTGCTACTACTACTACTGCTACGACTATTATTAGTACTGCTACTACTACTATTACTACTACTTCTACTACTTGTGCTACTACTACTACTACTACTATTACTACTACTACTACTACAACTACTGCTACTACTACTACTACTACTACTACTCATAATAATAATAATAATAATAATAATAATAATAATAATAATAATAATAATAATAATAATAAGGCAAAGAGGGGAATGTATGAGAGTATAGTTTTACCAACGCTCTTATATGGGTGTGAAGCATGGGTGATGAATGTTGCAGCGAGGAGAAGGCTGGAGGCAGTGGAGATGTCATGTCTGAGGGCAATGTGTGGTGTGAATATAATGCAGAGAATTCGTAGTTTGGAAGTTAGGAGGAGGTGCGGGATTACCAAAACTGTTGTCCAGAGGGCTGAGGAAGGGTTGTTGAGGTGGTTCGGACATGTAGAGAGAATGGAACGAAACAGAATAACTTCAAGAGTGTATCAGTCTGTAGTGGAAGGAAGGCGGGGTAGGGGTCGGCCTAGGAAGGGTTGGAGGGAGGGGGTAAAGGAGGTTTTGTGTGCGAGGGGCTTGGACTTCCAGCAGGCATACGTGAGCGTGTTTGATAGGAGTGAATGGAGACAAATGGTTTTTAATACTTGACGTGCTGTTGGAGTGTGAGCAAAGTAACATTTATGAAGGGATTCAGGGAAACCGGCAGGCCGGACTTGAGTCCTGGAGATGGGAAGTACAGTGCCTGCACTCTGAAGGAGGGGTGTTAATGTTGCAGTTTAAAAACTGTAGTGTAAAGCACCCTTCTGGCAAGACAGTGATGGCGTGAATGATGGTGAAAGTTTTTCTTTTTCGGGCCACCCTGCCTTGGTGGGAATCGGCCAGTGTGATAATAAAAAAAAAAAAAAAAAAATAATAATAATAATAATAATAATAATAATAATAATAATAATAATTATGCCTACTAATAATTTTTACTTCAAATCATTGTTCAAAAATTCACATTAATTTGAGAGCCAATAGTGTGCTCAACATTTCTCTCAAACATTTACTGGACCTGAGACAACATAGGTTTTTCTAACGAGTCAGGTACATTGGAATTGGTCACTTTGTCTGACGTTTTTGGAGCTTTAGTAGGCAATCTACACATACGCTGCTATGTATGATATTTTATGTAACTGCATTTATGTGCACCTGTACCAGAATAAAAATTTACTAACTGAGAGAAAGTTAAAAAAAATAGTTAAGACTCAATTTATAAGGTTATTCATTTAAAAATAGAAAATTGTAATGAACAGGTTGTGAAGGTTGAGTGGTAGGGGCCAAAATCTGCACAAGGAGGAGGCTTTGACGTCACATGATGATTTGGCAAAAATAGGAGGAGGAAACTACGATGTCACATGAGGAGTTAGCCAATATGGATCAGGAACTCTATGATGGCATGAAATTTAAAATATTTAAAGTTCCATAATAATAGCTGTGGAATTGAAATCTACATTTATAAGAAATACAGTTTATTCCCATGGAATAAACTTATGCTAAAATGCCTAAAGAGGGTTCAAAATCCATGCTCTGCAGTTTAGCTATTAGTATATTAGCTAAATCGGCAGATTTCTCGTAAAAAAGAGAACAAGAAGAGGAAGCCAAACCTGGGTATGATCACAAGATCAGAAGCTTCCACAATGCTGTCAGTAAATTCACTCGATATGACGAGACAGTTACGGCATTGGAATTTAATATTTGAAGACAGTGAGACTGGCATTATGTGTCATTTATACAGTCAGTCCATTTACTGCAGTGTGTGTCAACTCTAGATCCCTTAGATGTACCACGTCACAGTTCAGGCTGTGATGGACTATATGACCATCATTCGTTCAGGTGTTTGACACCTAGTGAATATAGTGAGCTAAGTGTCTAGTGTAAACAAAGTGGTACACTTAATAAAGGCTGAATACTTCAATAACTTGGTGTTCACAGTCCAAGAAGACGGATTCACTATATACCACGAGACAGTTATTACTGTGGAATAAAAAGTCACAATAATACTGTCTCCCAGCCTACATAAGGGGAATTACCAGTAGACCCCTGGACAGGCACCTAAAGTCAGTACGTGACCAACCGGGTTTTGGTTCATACGTCAGCTTGCGTGCGGCCAGCAGTACCAGCCTGGTTGATCAGACCCTGATCCACTGTGAGGCTTGGTCTCAGACCGAGTCGCGGGGGCGTTGACCCCCGAAATTCTCTCCAGGTAAACTCCAGGTAATACCGTGACTGGAACAATTCACAAATAACCCGTGTAACTAATTGATGGTCCTAGTTGGACTGAAGCTTGATCATAAGTTTCATTCTGCTATGTGCGGATTATTTGTGAAATGAATTGAGACTTCAGAGAAAGATGGACTCAGGATGAAGTCCAAAGCAACAGAACAGATGAGCAACCATTGACCTGTTGAGATAAACAGAGCTATGTAATTCTAATTAGGTTGTACTATGTATACACACACACACACACACACACACACACACACACACAACACACACACACACACACACACACACACACACACACACACACAACACACATATATATATATATATATATATATTTATATATATATATATATATATATATATATATATATATATATATATATATATATATATATATATATATTAGGATGGGGTCCACCTCTGGTGTAAATTGTGGGACCCATAACCTCGGAAAAGTGGATAAAAAGGCATCAAGGATGAATGTGAGTAGTCGCGAAAGCACTTGGAATTTCTCTATTCTTTCACAGTGGTTGTTTTTCATATTCTGAAATCACCTGTTTACTGTGATCTTATTGCATATATATATATATATATATATATATATATATATATATATATATATATATATATATATATATATAATATTATATATATATATATATAAATATATATATATATTATATATATTATATATATATTATATATATATATATATATATATATATATATATATATATATATATATTATATATATATATATATATATATATATATATATATATATATATATTATATATATATATATATATATATTATATATATATATATATATATATATATATATATATATATTATATATATATATTATTGTATATGTAAAACGATACCGGACACTTAGATGACATACAGCGCCCGGGGGGTATGGCAGAAAATCACGTTCGCTTCAAAAAGGGAAAGAGAGGTTAAATTCCCTGCATGAAGAGTCCCTCACTGGCATCAAAAGAATTTTCCTAGAGGGGACATATACTTCTGCCAGTCTGTTCTTGGATGGATTGTAGAGGTATGTTTTGAAAATGACATTAGTTGAACTATGGTCAATCGGGTTTAAACACTGTCGACTACACTAAGAATCATTGAAACTGTATGTAACCTGTTCACTACCAGTCAAGAATACTTACTCTCTGAAACTAGGATTACAGCAAACTCTGTGCTTACACTCTGAGAGGCAAACACCCCTCGGTGAATGTATCCTGCGTTATGGATGATTAATGGGGCATTAAACCTATCGATAGGAGCTGCCTGTCACCTGTTCACCACCAATCAAGCATACTTTAATAAAATATATGAGTCTATTGGGATTAAGTCGTTCCTACCTACTCCGTTACTGGAGGTGGTGGAGGCATTATGATTGTCGTTCCTTCCTACTCCACTACTGGTGGTGTTGGAGGCATTATGATTGTCGTTCCTTCCTACTCCACTACTGGTGGTGTTGGAGGCATTATGATTGTCGTTCCTTCCTACTCCACTACTGGAGGTGTTGGAGGCATTATGATTGTCGTCCTTCCTACTCCACTACTGGTGGTGTTGGAGGCATTATGATTGTCGTTCCTTCCTACTCCACTACTGGTGGTGTTGGAGGCATTATGATTGTCGTTCCTTCCTACTCCACTACTGGAGGTGTTGGAGGCATTATGATTGTCGTCCTTCCTACTCCACTACTGGTGGTGTTGGAGGCATTATGATTGTCGTTCCTTCCTACTCCACTACTGGTGGTGTTGGAGGCATTATGATTGTCGTTCCTTCCTACTCCACTACTGGTGGTGTTGGAGGCATTATGATTGTCGTTCCTTCCTACTCCACTACTGGTGGTGTTGGAGGCATTATGATTGTCGTCCTTCCTACTCCACTACTGGTGGTGTTGGAGGCATTATGATTGTCGTTCCTTCCTACTCCACTACTGGTGGTGTTGGAGGCATTATGATTGTCGTTCCTTCCTACTCCACTACTGGTGGTGTTGGAGGCATTATGATTGTCGTTCCTTCCCTACTCCACTACTGGTGGTGTTGGAGGCATTATGATTGTCGTTCCTTCCTACTCCACTACTGGTGGTGTTGGAGGCATTATGATTGTCGTTCCTTCCTACTCCACTACTGGTGGTGTTGGAGGCATTATGATTGTCGTTCCTTCCTACTCCACTACTGGTGGTGTTGGAGGCATTATGATTGTCGTTCCTTCCTACTCCACTACTGGTGGTGTTGGAGGCATTATGATTGTCGTTCCTTCCTACTCCACTACTGGTGGTGTTGGAGGCATTATGATTGTCGTTCCTTCCTACTCACTACTGGTGGTGTTGGAGGCATTATGATTGTCGTTCCTTCCTACTCCACTACTGGTGGTGTTGGAGGCATTATGATTGTCGTTCCTTCCTACTCCACTACTGGTGGTGTTGGAGGCATTATGATTGTCGTTCCTTCCTACTCCACTACTGGTGATGTTGGAGGCATTATGATTGTCGTTCCTTCCTACTCCACTACTGGTGATGTTGGAGGCATTATGATTGTCGTTCCTTCATTAGTGGCTATGTAATGGTAACTGTAATATAATTTAATTTATTGTTATCTTTTTAAGCAGTTCTTTAACAATAAAATTACAAGTTAGTTTGTTAGATAACAAGTCTAGATCTTGAAGTGGACTGCTGAGGCTGCAGTCAACCCGCATTCTGATGTAAGAATATTTTAATATCTAAAATAGGGAATAATGCATATTCTCAGTGTATATACACTGAGAAATACATATCTTTCCGTATATATATGTTTTGAACAAACTGAAAACAGTCACATGAGGCCAGATTTTTATTAAATACCCCTAAAATGTTCACCATACTGTTATTGTTCCTCAGTGTTTCTTGAATTATAGAAACTATAATTTCAATAATTTACTACCTTTATTTCCCCATGTTTCCAAAGCGTTAATAAATACATTTCTTCTTGGTCTATGAAAGACGAATCACTTAAAGATTCACCCAATGTTGTGTGGAAGGGAGGGAAGGAAGTCTCCAAGCTGTCTGCTATGGTTCCCTCTAATTTATAATTCATGGTCTCGTTTTCTTTGATTCCTGAGGGCATGATGGCGCCTCCTTCAGTATTTGAAGCTATTTTTTTTTCCTCAATATATATACATATGTCGTGTCATATAGGTAAAACTTGCGATTTTGGTTTAAATATCAACGCTCTTCTTGCTGTATAAGGCAAGCGAAATTTTGCGTATGCAATAATTTCGCAAAAATCATTCTGAACCTAATGGAAAAAATATATTTCATTGTGTTTGTTTATTATTAAATTATTGTAAACTTATCTAAAATATTTTTAGTTGGATTAGGCTAAATTAAATTACACTTGTTATAATAAGGTTAGGTTTTGTCCAGAGGGCTGAGGAAGGGTTGTTGAGGTGGTTCGGACATGTAGAGAGAATGGAGCGAAACAGAATGACTTCAAGAGTGTATCAGTCTGTAGTGGAAGGAAGGCGGGGTAGGGGTCGGCCTAGGAAAGGTTGGAGGGACGGGGTAAAGGAGGTTTTGTGTGCGAGGGGCTTGGACTTCCAGCGGGCATGCGTGAGCGTGTTTGATAGGAGTGAATGGAGACAAATGGTTTTTAATACTTGACGAGCTGTTGGAGTGTGAGCAAAGTAATATTTATGAAGGGATTCAGGGAAACCGGCAGGCCGGACTTGAGTCCTGGAGATGGGAAGTACAGTGCCTGCACTCTGAAGGAGGGGTGTTAATGTTGCAGTTTAAAAACTGTAGTGTAAAACACCATTCTGGCAAGACAGTGATGGAGTAAATGATGGTGAAAGTTTTTCTTTTTCGGGCCACCCTGCCTTGGTGGGAATTGGTCAGTGTGTTAATAAAAAAATAATGTATATATATATATATATATATTATATATATATATATATATATATATATATATATAATATATATATATATATATATATATATATATATATATAATTATAGAGTACAGTAAGATATCTTAAAAAGCTCATCTATATAGAGTGTTGCTTTGTTAATGCGACTGACAAAATACATCAGAAATTAAAGGCCTTTCCACGAGCAAGAAACAGCACTCATGAGCCTTTCATATGAGAGGTTACTGTATTTCTTATTTTGGGGTTGAGGGAGAAAAACCTCCGCGAGATGTCTACGATGGCTTCCTCTCTCTAATTTAGCATTCATGGCCGCATTTTCTTTGAGTCCAGAGGGCCAGCTGCGAGACTTTGATGCCGGTCCCACCGAGAATTCGATCCCGCATTTGTTTACATTTGACGCGCGTTCGAGTCGGCACGAAGGAATTCCTTTTGCCTCACGTGCTTGGAATATTTATTCAATTCTAACTAGCTGGCCACATATGGACTTCATGCGAAAAAGAAAAAAAAGAGGAAGTGGAAATAAAAATATTTTTGGAATAGGTTTGAGTGTTTACGAAGGAATTCTTTGGAGATGAAAGGACTTTGTGACTATGTCGAGAATTCCAGTCTGAATGAAAAAATGAGGGTGAATTAAAGTTTTGAGGTTAAAATTGTGGATACGAGATGCAAAAATTCAAAATATTCATTGCGAATGAAAGATACAAGCATGAGATCTCAGATTTTGCCATGGAAGTGGCTAGTTTATAGTGCATCCCATATCCATATATCACACAGTAACATTTAATAATACAGATTTTTTTCCAGTATTCATTTCATTGGAGTAACTGAGAGCGTCGACACAAGTGAATTTGATGAGTCTATAGTTTGTTTATGAATGTAAATTACGGATCTATTGATTAAATGTTTCCAGCTATTAAATGACGGAATTATCATAGAAATAAAACTAGACACAGAAATCTTAAGCCTGAAGAATATGTCAGAAAAAATGTCCACATGGGTCTACATAGGCCTACCAGCATCCATAGAAGATATACTTAAGCCTACTTACGTCAGGTTCTCCGCCTACTCTACTTAATTACTTACTGTTACTTATAGTGGCTCTTCTTACTTATTTAAGCTGCGTTAAGCCCAAGGGACGTGTGTCAACAGTATGTGTGTGTGTGTGTGTGTGTGTGTGTGTGTGTGTGTGTGTGTGTGTGTGTGTGTGTGTGTGTGTGTGTGTGTGTGTGTGTGTGTGTAGTGTGTGTGTGTGTGTATATGTGTGTGTGTGTGTGTGTGTATGTGTGTGTGTGGATGTGTTGAATATGTGTGTGTGTGTGTGTGTATATGTGTGTGTGTGTGTATCTACAAGGAGTCTACCTGGAGAGTGTTCCGGGGGTCAGCGCTCCCGCGGACCAGTCCTTCACCAGGCCTCCCGGTGGATCAGGGCCTGATCAACCAGACCCTTACTGCTGGCCTCACGTAGTCCAACGTAGGAACTACAGCTCACCTGATCGAGTCCTGACTGTAGGTATCTGTCTAGCTTCCTCTTGAAGGTAGCCAGGGGTCTATTGGTAATTCACCTTATGCCTGGTGGGAGGTTTTTGAACAGTCTTGGCCCCCCGGACACTTATTGTATTTTCTCTTAGTGTACTCATGTGTAAACTCACCTATTTAAACTCAGAGTAAATATTTGTTTCGGTTAAATCTTAGCTCCTGGCCCGACCTCTCTCCCTACAAGGGACCTTCGTTTGTAGTCTCTGGGACGTGCTCTTCTTTTTACAATTCGTTCCACTTGTTTTGGTATTTTGAGGCAAAAGTAATAATATCTTATATTTCACTGGCTGATCTCTGTCTAAATTTTACGACATCTCGCATAACATACTCTGTCAGCTCCTGTGAATATTTTATATGTCGAAATGATTATACATTAACCTCCTGATCACAGGAGGGGAATATATATCATTTAGTTTTTCCCTCATAGTGAGCACTTCTCAGATCAGGTACTTCTCTTGTTGATAAGTTGTAACCTTTTGATCTTCTGTACATTCTTAACCAGGAGTTGACTCCATACTGGTGCTACTGACGTGACGACTGACGAGACATGTTATGTATAATGCAGTTAGACGTGATTGAGGTCTCTAGTGCCATCTTTCATCAGACACACCAGCCTGCCATCTGATGGGCAGGCTGGTGTGTCTATAGCACTGGTGTGTCTGATGAGCAGGCTGGTGTGGTCTGATGGCAGGCTGGTGTGCCTGATGAGCAGGCTGGTGGGTCTGATGGGCAGGCTAGTGTGTCTGATGGACAGGCTGGTGTCCATCATGGGAAATATTCTAATTTCTTCCATAAAATTTGGCAAACTGGCACCTACACAACCAATAACTGATTTGAACATTAGAGTAAGAAACACCGGCTTTGAAAGTTTAAAGCCGATCAGAAGAGTTGTTGTACGGGGTGGACTGGTAAGCCAACGGGGCCTCGGTCACAATGTGGAGAACCTCGAGGGAGGTGATGGTGGGTGATGACAAGACTAAGCCTTCACTCACCACAAGTTTTCTCATTTCTCCCCGACGAATACCAACCATCGTCTGGTCCACAAGCAACATTCCCAGAGTTGGTCTCATATTAATATTTGAGTTTATTTATGAAGTTTTCCTTCGGTGTTTCCTCCCCCGGGTGCAGCTTATTCACTCCCTCATACTGAATGAAGTCCTCCTCCGTGTGCGTCTTTGGTTCACATAGGTGTTGACTTTTCATTTATGTTCTTCGTCCTGGTCCCATCCTCTTTAAACAGTCTGTGTTTATCCGCCTTGTCAATATTCCTGCGTATCTTGTATGTCATTGTATGCCATTACCCTACCCCATCCTGTGTGTTTCCGTTTTCCCAGCTTTGTGAGATCATTTTAATCTCTGCTGGGACACTGGTCTGAGAAGGAATCTCTGAACCTTCTCCAGTTTTTGGTGAAGAAGCTCTGGGTTCCAGCGGTGGGTTCCATGAGAGTACACACACACACACACACACACACACACACACACACACACACACACACACACAACCACACACACACACACACACACACACACACACACACACACGCACACACACACACACACACACTACACACACAGACACACGCGCACACACACACACACACACACACACACACACACACACACACACATACACACACACAACATATGGGCGCTAGCAAACCTCAGAACAGCATTCGACATCTTAATAAGGAATCATTCAGAACCCTGTACACCGTGTACGTTAGGCCCACATTGGAGTATGCGGCACCAGTTTGGAACCACACCTAGCCAAGCACGTAAGAAACTAGAGAAAGTGCAAAGGTTTGCAACAAGACTAGTCCCAGAGTTAAGAGGTATGTCCTACGAGGAGAGGTTAAGGGAAATCAACCTGACGACACTGGAGGACAGGAGAGATAGGGGGGACTATGATAACGACATACAAATACTGAGAGAATTGACAAGATGGACAAAGACAGGATGTTCCAGAGATTGGCACGGTAACAAGGGGACACAGTGGAAGTTGAAGACACAGATGAATCACAGGGATGTTAGGAAGTATTTCTTCAGCCACAGAGTAGTCAGGAAGTGGAATAGTTTGGGAAGCGATGTAGTGGAGGCAGGATCCATACATAGCTTTAAGCAGAGGTATGATAAAGCTCACGGCTCAGGGAGAGTGACCTAGTAGCGATCAGTGAAGAGGCGGGGCCAGGAGCTCGGACTCGACCCCCGCAACCTCAACTAGGTGAGTACAACTAGGTGAGTACATATACACATACACACACACACACACACACACACACACACACACACACACACACACACACACACACACACACACACACACACACACACACACAGAAACACACACACACATCCTTTAAAACTGGGCAAGGTATGGAAGACGGCAAATGTAATCCCCATTTTTAAGAAAGGAGACAGAAACGTGGCACTAAACTACATACCAGTGTCTTTGACGTGTATAGTATGCAAAGTCATGGAGAAGAAAATCAGGATGAGACTGGTGGAGCACCTGGAATGGAACAAGATAATAAACGACAACCAGCACGGATTCATGGAAGGCAAATCCTGTGTCACAAATCTTCTGGAGTTTTATGACAAGGTAACAGAAGTAAGACACGAGAGAGAGGGGTGGGTTGATTGCATTTTCCTGGACTGCAAGAAGGCCGTCGACACAGTTCCTCACAAGAGATTAGTGCAGAAGCTGGAGGATCAGGTGCGTATAACAGGAAGGGCATTGCAATGGATCAGAGAATACCTGACAGGGAGGCAACAACGAGTCATGATACGTGATGAGGTATCACAGTGGGCGCCTGTGACGAGACGGATCCCACAGGGGTCAGTTCTAGGACCAGTGCTATTTTTAATATATTTGTATGACATGATGGAATGGATAGACTCTGAAGTGTCTCTGTTCGCAAATGATGTTAAATTAATGAGAATTAAATCAGATGAAGATCAGGCAGGACTTCAAAGAGACCTGGACAGACTGAACACCTGGTCCAGCAACTGCTTTCTCGAATTCAACTCTGCCAAAAGCAAAATCATGAAGACTGGGGAAGGGCAAAGAAGACCGCAGAGAGAGTATAGGCTAGGTGGACAAAGACTGCAAACCTCACTCAAGGATAAAGATCTTGGAGTGACCATAAGACCGAGCATGTCTCCGGAGGCACATATCAACCAGATAACTGCTGCAATATATGGGCGCCTGGCAAACCTGAGAATAGCATTCCGATACCTTAGTAAGGAATCATTCAAGACACTGTACACTGTGTACGTCAGGCCCATACTGGAGTATGCAGCAACAGTTTGAAACCCACACCTGGTTAAGCACGTCGAGAAATTAGAGAAAGTACAAAGGTTTGCAACAAGGCTAGTTCCGGAGCTCAGGGGAATGTCCTACGATGAAAGGTTGAGGGAAATCGGACTGACGACAATGGAGGGCAGGAGGGTCAGGGGAGACATGATAACAACATACAAAATTCTGCGTGGAATAGATAAGGTGGACAGAGATAGGATGTTCCAGAGAAGGGACACAGAAACAAGGGGTCACAATTGGAAACTGAAGACTCAGAAGAGTCACAGGGATGTTAGGAAGTATTTCTTTACTCATAGAGTCGTGAGGAAGTGGAGTAGCCTAGCAAGTGACGCAGTGAAGGCAGGAACCATACATAGCTTTAAAACGAGGTATGACAAAGCTCAGGGAGCAAAGAGAGAGAGAGGACCTAGTAGGGATCAGTGAAGAGGCGGCGCCAGGCGCTTAGGCGCTGAGTCTCGACCCCTGCAATCACAATTAGGTGAGTACAATTAGGTGAGTACACACACACACACACACACACACACACACACACACACACACACACACACACACACACACACACACACACACACACACACACACACACACAGGAATAGACCTATTCCTGAAATTGTTATCGATTATCATAGCTGCTTTTACGTGTATGTATTAAGTTATTCTTCAGTATCTCTCCTCTAAACCCAGAATTAAGTTGCATTAACCTAACCCAACTTAACTTAGACAACCCATTTTTTTTGTAGTTTGGATAGAAAAAACGAACTTTAATGCGTTCGAAAACGCACGTTCTTTTAAGTGTACACTTTAATTACCATTGCCTTCCACTTACTTTCCCTCAAAGTGACAAGTTTCCTTGTGTGACTGACTTACTGGAATTATTTGTTGTCATCTGCGTATATATGTTGTTGTATGTGTATATCTGTAGTTATATGTGTATATCTCTAGTTATATTTGTATGTCTGTTGACATTTGTGTATATATATAGTTATATGTGTATGTCTGCTGTAATTTGTGTATATCTGTTGCCATCTGTGTATATCTGTTGTTATCTGTATATATATCTGTTGTCATCTGCGTATATCAGTTTTCATATGTGAATATCTGTTGTTTTCTGTGTATATCTTTTTTCATATATGTATATTTATGTATCTCTGTTTCCTTCTATGTATCCTGTCGACTTTGCCGATGTTTCTTTGTATATATAGTATACACGACGGCTATGTACCCCTTGATCTGTATATACTACATGACAGGTGTACCGGGAGGTGTTCTAGGGGGTTGTACTGGGTGTAGGGGGTGTGGAAGTTGTACAGTGTGTGGGGATGTGGGGTATATTGGGGTGGGGGGGTGTAGGGGGACGTGCTAGGTAAGTTGAACCGGGAGGTGTGATGGAAGTTTTATTAGAAATGGGAGGTACTGGGAATCGTACTGGGGGATTCTGTATTGGGACCTAACAAAATGCCGGGAAGACCTGTACCTGCAAAACACAAATCCGAAAATAATATCCAGATCTTCCTTCTGCAATCAGACTGGTGGAACATTCAGAGGATCTCCCCTTTCAAGTACCACTATCCTGTAGAGATATATTTCCCATGGATGATGAAGAAGCCACTAACTCATATTCCGAGTTTGAAGCAGCTGGAGTCAGCAACCAGGAATCACATCTAGTGACTCAGTGACCTTAACGATCTTGTGCGGATCTTACTTTACCCCAGGAACAGTCCGAATTACTTGGTTCAAGATGCGCCAGTGGAATTTACTGCCCCCAGACACAAGAAAAAGTTTTCTCAAAAAAGAGACAGAAAATCCTTGAAACTTACTATAAACTGGACTTAGTATGAAAACCGTTGTGATGTGAGGGACTTCTCGATGTTTTGTGTAAACATCTGATCCTGCATGTACAATTTTTTTGATGACAATAAAACAAATCTGACAATGGAAAACACACTACTAAGTTGACTTAATTCTCGCTAGAGACTTAAATTTAAAAAAACATGAAATAATGCAAAACTTGTCACTCTGATTGAATATAAGAGGTTTGAATGGAAAAATCTGTGACCTAAAAGTAACAGGTTTGTTAGAGACTGGTTACTGGAGGTTACCTGGGGGTTTTATTCCGGGGATCAACGCCCCGCGGCCCGGTCCATGACCAGGCCTCCCGATGGATCAGGGCCTGATCAATTAGGCTGTTTCTGCTGGCCGGCACGCAATCCAACGTACGAGCCACAGCCGGCTGATCCGGCAATGACTTTGGTATCTGTCCAGCTCTCTCTTGAAGGCAGCCAGGGGCTTTTTGGCAATTCCCCTAATGCTTGATGGGAGGCTGTTGAACAGTTTCGGGCCCCGGACACTTATGGTGTTTTCTCTTAGTGTACCAATGGCCCCCCCTACTTTTTATGGGGCATTTTGCATCGCCTCCCCAGTCTTTTACTTTCGTAGGGAGTGATTTTTTGTGTGCAGATTTGGGACCTTTCCCTTCCAAGTTTTTCCCAAGTGTAGATTATGATATATTTCCCCCTCCTGCGTTCCAACGGGTACAAGTCAAGTGCTTCCAAGCGTTCCCAGTAGTTAAGGTGCTTGACAGAACTTATACGTGCAGTAAAGGATCTCTGTACACTCTTAGATCTGCGATTTCACCTGCTTTGAATGGAGATGATAATGTACAGCAGTATTCCAGCTAGAGAGAACAAGTGATTTGAAAAGGATCTTCATTGGCTTGGCATCTCTCGTTTTAAAAATTCTCATTATCATCCTATCATTTTCTTTGCACGTGCGATCGTGGCACTGTTGTGATCCTTGAAAGTGAGATCCTCAGATATTACTACTCCCAGGTCCCTTACAATTATTTTTCCGCTCTATTGTATGGCCGGAGTCAGTAGTATACTCTGTTCTATTTTATTATCTCCTCCAGTTTTCCATAACGGAGTAGTTGGAATTTGTCCTCATTGAACATAAATATTGTTTACCGTGCCCATGGAAAACTTTGTTTATATCTTCTTGGAGGTTAACCGCGTCCTCAGCAGAACAGCCTCATGCAGATCCTAGTAAAATCCGCAAAGGATGATAGGGTTTGCTGTGGGTGTATATCTCTGTCTTTGTCTGATATGAGGATAAGGAATAAGATGGGGCGAGAACTGAGCCTTGGGGAACAGACCTCTTCACTATGGCAGCCTCCGATTTAACTCTGTTGCCCAAATTTACTCTTTGTGTTCGATTTGTTGGGAAAAGTTGAAGATCCATCTCCCCACTTTCCCAGTTATTCCTTTAGCACGTATTTTATGGGCTATTACGCCATGATCGCATTTGTCAAATGCTTTTGCAAAGTCTGTGTATATTACATCTGCATTCTGATTTTCTTCAGTGCATCCAAGGCCATGTCATAGTGATCCAGTAGTTGTGAGAGGCAGGAGCGACCTGCCCTGAACCCATGTGCCCTGGATTGTGCAGATTTTGGGATCCAGGTGATTTGCAATCCTGCTTCTTTAGCACTCTTTCAAAGATTTTTATGATGTGGGACGTCAGAGCTATTGGTCTATAGTTCTTAGCTAATGCTTTGCGCCACCTTTATGGAGTGGGGTTTATTTCCCTTGTTTTAAGTGGACTGTGGAATTTCCACCATGTCCAAGCTCCTCCCTCATGTGTACTTAGTGCACGGAGAGGAAGTTCTTGCAGTTCTAATGAAACAGAGTTCCAGAGTCTCGGCCCGGGCTGAGTGCGGCGTTGTCATGGCTTTTCGAAATCTTCGGAGTTAGGGTAAAAAAGTCCCGGGAAAATTTGGATACATTTTGGAGCTTTGGGCTCATTCATGAGAATCATTTGGGTCGCGATTCCCCAGAGATTTAGTGGTTCATAAACACAGAGTCGTACTGGGATTTCAAACTTCACTCATTTCCTTGTTGTCATCTTTTGGGAAAGTCCCATCCTGTCGAGTAAGGGCCGATTTCTAGTGTGGTTTTTGCCTTGTTTTTGGCTATGAAAGAAATATTTTTAATTTCTTTTATTTCAATAATAGGTTTAAGCTCCTTTCCCGCTTCCTGGTTCCCGTAAGATTTATTTAAACTTAAGTTTCGATAGTTTCCCTTCCTGGTCGCACCTCCTTTCGTGTATAGATACTCTAGCACTCCTGAGGAGCTCAGGACTCTTCGTCGTCTTCTGTAGGGGAAGGGTCTCTCTTCCGTTTACTCCTGCTCTTTCTTCTTAGGGGAATATGCTAGAATGCTTTGGCTGCCAGGAAGTTGATCCTTTCAAGGCATTGGTTTGGATCCATGTCATTTAAGACATCTTCCCAACATGTTTCGTTGGACATGGTTTACCCGGTCCGCTGATGGTCTGTTGTTGAGTTGTTTTTTTGTTTAAGACACCTTCACAGGTACAGCTTCTGTGATCAGGACCCCTATGCATGTACGTCTGGACTTTTTGTTAGGTTGTGATCGGGATTGTTGTTTTGTATTCTTGTCTCTTATAGGTCCCTTATTGTGAGTGTCTTGTTGGGCTCCCTTTTCTGTGTTAGGGTGGTTTCGCAGAGACTTGGGGCTCTGTGGTGACCTTTCCATCTGGCTCCTCCCGGGATTGTTTTAGCTAAACCCTTATTGCTACATTTTCCTTTGCTGCCCTTAGGGAACCCAAAGAGTAGATGTTTGGGATGGGCTGGAGGTTTTCCAAACAGAATAATTTTCAGTAGCGTTCTGAACTGTTTTGAGTTGCATTGGTGGCTTGTTTCACCACAATTTACTTGGTTTTGGTTCTCGATCTTTATTGATAGGACTTCAACTACCCCTTTGCGGGTTTTTCAGCAACTCCATGCAGATAGGGACTCTTTGACATCAGCCAACCCCCCTTGTTGCTTTTTTCTGTCCATCTAAAAAGGTTGTAACCACTTATCATTTTCATGTCAAAGTGATCTTTTGTGTGAGTTTTGAAGGTGCAAAATTGCATTAGATCCTCTGAAATCCTGATAAAAGTTTTTGTTATTGGTGGGGGCTTAAGGCCTGTATATTAGCAATATGAACGGTTTGTATTCTGGTTTGTTGGGGGGTTTTGTTGTTGGCATCGTAGTTGTAATTTGGGGCATGGGTGGCATGGCTGCGCTCCAGGGCCACAAGCTCAAGGTGGTGGACTATTTTTGTATTCCTTCCATTTTCTTTTTTTCCCTTTCTGCCACTAAAAATTCACATGGAGTTGGGTTGTCGTTTGTACTATGTTTGTTTGTGGGTTGTGCCTCCTGTCCTTTAGATGGTTTTCAGGACAGTCGATGTTGTAACACTGCTTCTGGAGGACGAGGAGTGGCACATTTTTGGGGGAAGAAAGTCAGGAAGAAACGACCACTCTTTAGACAGGAGGTTCGTACATTTTTTGGGATGCTCAAGTTGATGTCCCCTTTTTTTTTTCTGTTATTCCATGCTTAAGATGCCAAACTAATATTTGCACAATTAATTTGGTTGGAATTGTTGGGAGGTGTGTTGCAATTTCTGCAGGTTCTGGGACTGACTATAATCCTGGGCTGCAAGGTGGATTGACCAAGTATGTTTCTTGTGTCTGTGGGAAGTGAAAATACAAGCACCTACATCCACGTCGTGGCTAAGTCGAGAATGTTATGAGTCAGGCGTGAAGAACGTTCAACCACAGGCCATTGCGATTAAGGGCATATCTGTCTTCACATATCTAGCTAGATTCATTAAAGCTTCGTCAAAGCTATAAAAGAAGTGCAGGATTTGTCCCTCCGAAGGGAAGGTTTCACAAAGCTAGTGACGCCAAACTGAAGGAAGGTATCTTCATTGGAAATACAGATCGGACGTTACTAACTAAATGATCCTTTTTTATCGAGAGTCACGAAGATCCTGACCCTGGTGAATGAGTGGCATTCGAGAACACTTGTGCAGGTTTCTTAAAAAGCCAAAAAGTGATCACAAAATTTACTGTAGAAGTCCTATTGACAGATAAATCTCCCGGGGATGGGGAAATGTCCCTCAAGAATAATCTCCTCAGTTCACCTTGACTTCTCCTCACCAAACCTTGAGGAGGTTAGTGATGAACACGGTGATTGATTTCACCAAGGCCCACAATCTCATGGAGAAGAGATATCAGGTCAATCCTGACGATCAGTTTGACTGTCGACTACTGCTGGACACTACTGCCAGAGAGACACACTCAACACAAGCCAAAAAAAACTCAAAACTGAAATGTAAATATGTTTGCATGATTGTATGGAAATTTCTTTTATTTTTGTTATTCACGTATTTAATGAATTTATACTAAGAAATATTAGCATTTGTCACTGAGCTACACTTAATATATCTGCATAATATCATTCCTACGAGTGTTAGGTAACATTCATCACGCAATTCCTCAGACTTAAATAGGCAAAATATTGATCGTATAATTTCGAAAATCCTTATGGGATAGAGCCTAAACAAGGTCAGATCAGCGTGTCAGCGTGTCAGCGTGTCAGCGTGTCAGCGTGTCAGCGTGTCAGCGTCAGCTTAAAACAACCAATTTGGCTTCTGAAGTTAAATTTTATTGATTAGTGAATTGTTACGGTGGTTGTACTGGTGTATCGTAAGGTGATACTACGAGACAGTAGTGGAGGAAATATTATTATTATTATTAAAGATTCGCCGGTATTCTTCCGGCCCGGGCCTTTTCCAAGTGGTGGCCCGGCCATGGCTCCCTGTCTTGGGAGTGTCTGAGACCTAAGTCTTCCATGGGAGGAGGCACAAGTACCTCCTCATCTTTGGGACCAACTGTCCCCAGGCCTAACCACAAACTAGGACTCTCTGGTCTGCCATCCCTGCCCCAGGGGAACTAATGGGAATGACAATCATATGAGCTGCAAGCTCCGGCTCAGGCACCTACCCTACCTAGAAGGGCTGGGCAACGGTGTCGATGTTGAGGAAATAGACATCGCTGAACAACGTTCTATTAGGAGAACGTTTCGCTAAATGTAGAGCTTTATAAAGTTACAATAAGCTTGAAAAAGCTTCAACAAGCATTTAAAAGACTCGAACAAAAGCTTTATAACTTTTAACACAACTTTAAAAGGCTTTAACAAAGTTTAGAAGGTTCTAACGGATTTGTAGAAGCTCTACACAGCAGTACACAGGGAAACCTTGTGCCAGTGAAAGCTCATTTTGTGATGTCCGGGTAAATGTCCCGGTAACTGTGTTAATTGTTGTAATAACTGCTGTGGTAGCTGTTGTAACTGTTATAATAACTGTTGTAGTTACTATTGCGGTAACTGACGTTGTATCCTGTATCTGTTTTTTGTAACTGTTGTGGTAATTGTAGTAATTTGCTATAACTGTTATTGTAACTCTTATGGTAACTATTGGGTTAACCGTTGTAGTAATGTTATGAACGTTGTAGTAACTCTTGTGGTGACTGCTGTACTAACTGTTGTAGTAAGTGTTGTAGTGACTGTTGTGGTAACTGTTGTGATAATCGTTGTAATAATATGTTATAACTGTTGTGATAACTCTTGCAGTAACTGTTGCTATAACTGTTGTAGTAACTGTTGTGATAACTCTTGTATTAGCTGTTATAAATACTGCAGTAACTGTTGTTATAAATTTTGTAGTGACTGTTCCAGTGACTGGAAACAGTAACTGTGGCAGTATCAGCATGGGTTACCACGAGGATCACACAAGCGTCCAAGGAATGTGAAGATTGCTCCCATTCCTTGACTCAAGAGCCTTCCAGCATGAAAAGTCACCCCTCCCCTTACCTCCCAAACCTCCACCCCCTTTTTAAAGGAGGGTGAGGGGAAGCAGGTAACATACACAGGTTCACGTACGATAGGCGCAGAAAAAGTCATCAAACAGGAAATTAGGAGGTGGACCCAAGAGATAGAGCTCGGTGCTAGGGAATTATGCACCTCACTAAATCGCACACACAGAAATTCTCTGACAGAATGTGTATTGATAATAAATTATTCATGTTAGTAAATAATTACCAAGAGGGTCATTAATAATTCTGAATATTAGTTGGCAGTGAGTAGGTATATTATTTTAGAGTGAATGACTGCACATGCAGAGGCAAGCTGCAGGTTGTTTGTGTTATTGTAGCGCTGTGGTTGTTATGGTTGTAAGTGCTGAGTGGTGGTTGTTGTGGTTGTAGGTACTATTGTGGTGGTTGTGGTTGTTGCTATTGTTGTAGTTGCAGGTGCTGTGTGATGGCTGCTGTAGTTGTAGGTGCTGTGAAGTTGTTGTTTTGGTTGTAGGTGCTGTGGAGTGGTTGTTGTGGTTGTAGGTGCTGTGGAGTGGTTGTTGTGGTTGTAGGTGCTGTGGAGTGGTTGTTGTGGTTGTAGGGTGCTGTGGAGTGGTTGTTGTGGTTGTAGGTGCTGTGGAGTGGTTGTTGTGGTTGTAGGTGCTGTGGAGTGGTTGTTGTGGTTGTAGGTGCTGTGGAGTGGTTGCTGTAGTTGTAGTGCTGTGGAGTGGTTGTTGTGGTTGTAGGTGCTGTGGAGTGGTTGTTGTGGTTGTAGGTGCTGTGAAGTTGTTGTTGTGGTTGTAGTGCTGTGGAGTGGTTGTTGTGGTTGTAGGTGCTGTGGAGTGGTTGTTGTGGTTGTAGGTGCTGTGGAGTGGCTGTTGTGGTTGTAGGTGTTGTGTGGTGGTTGTTGGGAAGTAATTTGAGTGGTTGTTGTTGGTTGCTACCACTTGTTTGTGTTGATCGTTATGCAATAATCTGTGTTGTTTCCAATTTGCAGCATGAAGGAACACTTTATATACAAAACCCTTTTAAAAACCCCGTCCATTTAAAACTAGCCCTTTAAAAAAAACAGCTTTATTTAAAAAAAACCCAGCCCTCTTAAAATAAACTCTTTTAAAAACCCAGCCCTTTTGATAAACCGGTCTTTTAAAACCCAGTCCTTTTAAAACCCCAGCTCTTTTAAAACCCAGTCCTTTTAAAACCCCAGCTCTTTTAAAAACCCTGCCCTTTTAAAAACAAGCCCTTTAAAATTTCACAGCCTTTTTAAACTCTCAGCCGTTTAAAAACTCGATCCTTATAAAATTCTGTGCTGTTTAAGTCCAGACCTCTAAAAAACCCAGCCCCATGATACCTCCCCCTCTCTACGATGCTACTCCCCAGGATGCCATCCACAACAGTCGGTTAAACCTCCAGGTACCTATTTACTAATCAGTCAACAACGGCTGTAAGGTCCCCTCTTATCCGGCCCAGCCCAGGAATCGAACCCGGGTGCTTTCAGTAGTGAGCCCAACACTTTACCCACTGGACTAAGGCCCAGGAAATAATGTTTACCCCCCCCCACTGGCCTGATTGTTATTGGTCGATCCTAATGTTCTTATTGCTTTTATTATTGTGCTATTGTTTGGACCTCATATTTTTATTGCTTTTGTTATTAATGTTATTTGGAACTCTTGTTCTTATCAAGAGTTCCATTATCTAACATTATCTAAATTATCATTATCTAAGTTATCATTATCTAACATCCGCCGTATCACTGCTATTGTAACCATCATTAACAATATCTGTATCAAAACTATTGTTGAAATATCCGCACTGCCCCTAATTTGTTACATTTATCCTATTTCTTTCTTAATAACAAAAGACAATAATACTTTCTTGGAGAAAGTTGAGAGAAATTACAAATTATCGCCAAAGTTTGTGAGGCGATATTAATTATTTTCGGGCGAGCAGCGCAGTGTAGCCAGTGACTGGAAGATGGTCTCTGCTGGGGCGTGTTTGCTCGCTTCTGGCAACAGTGTGTCTATCTGGACTTAATTTTCCTTGTTGTTGTTGCTTGTGTTCTTGCGTGTGTGTGTGTGTCGGTTGTATTTGTTAGTTTGTCCTGGAGTTAAATTTTTGTTTCCCTGGAGGTCTACACGCTCACGTGTACATATACGCTCACATAATTATATATATATATATATATATATATATATATATATTATATAATATATATTATATATATATATATATATATATATATATATATATATATATTACATATATATATATTTATATATATATATATTATATATATATATATTATATAATATGTGTGTGTGTGTGTGTGTGTGTGTGTGTGTGTGTGTGTGTACTCACCTAATTGTTTTTTTTTCACCTAATTGTGGTTGCAGGGGTCGAGACTCAGCTCCTGGTCCCGCCTCTTCACTGATCTCTACTAGGTCCTCTCTCTCTCTGCTTCCTGAGCTTTGCCATACCTCTTCTTAAAACTATGTATGGTTCCTGCCTCCACTACTTCACTTGCTAGGCTATTCCACTTCCTGACGACTCTATGACTGAAGAAATACTTCCTAACGTCCCTGTGACTCGTCTGAGTCTTCAGCTTCCAGTTGTGACGCCTTGTTTCTGTGTGTCCTCTCTGGAACATCCTATCTCTGTCCACCTTGTTAGGTAAGACACATATGCAACAGTTAGGTATCTTTATTTCGAAACGTTTCGCCTACACAGTAGGCTTCCTCAGTCGAGTACAGAAAAGTTGATAGAAGCAGAAGAAACTTGAAGACGATGTAATCAGTCCATCACCCTTAAAGTTTTGAGGTGGTCAGTCCCTCAGTCTGGAGAAGAGCATTGTTCCATGGAATGAAACAATATGGAGATGAAGTGACAGGATGGAGCACTTATATAGGGCTAAGAGGTGAGACGTAGGTCACTAGAAGAGGTAAGAACTCAGATGCTGGGAGGTCAGGTCCCTCTCAAATCCAGCCGTTCTCACTAGTAGAGGTTGTCGAAGTTGATTGTAGGTCTGTACCAAGATACCCTTGTGTTGCAGTGTCTGACAGATTGAACATTAAAATAGTATAAAATACCGACAGGTTGTTAGGTCTCACCTCTTAGCCCTATATAAGTGCTCCATCCTGTCACTTCATCTCCATATTGTTTCATTCCATGGAACAATGCTCTTCTCCAGACTGAGGGACTGACCACCTCAAAACTTTAAGGGTGATGGACTGATTACATCGTCTTCAAGTTTCTTCTGCTTCTATCAACTTTTCTGTACTCGACTGAGGAAGCCTACTGTGTAGGCGAAACGTTTCGAAATAAAGATACCTAACTGTTGCATATGTGTCTTACCTAACAACCTGTCGGTATTTTATACCATTTTAATGTTCACTCTGTCCACCTTGTCTATTCCCCGCAGTATCTTGTATGTCGTTATCATGTCTCCCCTGACCCTTCTGTCCTCCAGTGTCGTCAGTCCGATTTCCCTCAACCTTTCCTCGTACGACATTTCCCTGAGCTCTGGGACTAGCCTTGTTGCAAACCTTTGTACTTTCTCTAACTTCTTGACGTGGGCCTAACATACACAGTGTACTGTGTCTTGAACGATTCCTTATTAAGGTATCGGAACGCTATTCTCAGGTTTGCCAGGCGCCCGTATGCTGCAGCAGTTATTTGGTTGATGTTTGCCTCCGGTGACATGCTCGGTTTTATGGTCACCCGAAGGTCTTTCTTCCTGAGTGAGGTGTGTAGTCTTTGTCCACCTAGCCTATACTCTGTCTGCGGTCTTCTTTGCCCCTCCCCAATCTTCATGACTTTGCATTTGGCAGGGTTGAATTCGAGAAGCCAGTTTCTGGACCACATGTCCAGCCTGTCCAGGTCTCTTTGCAGTCCTGCCTCATCCTCATCTGATTTAATTCTTCTCATCAGCTTCACATCATCTGCGAATAGGGACACTTCAGAGTCTATTCCTTCCATCATGTGTGTGTGTGTGTGTGTGTGTGTGTACTCACCTAATTGTACTCACCTAATTGTGGTTGCAGGGACACTTCAGAGACTATTCATTTCATCATGTCGTTCACATATATCAAAAATAGCACTGGTCCTAGAACTGACCCCTGTGGGGACCCCGCTCGTCACAGGCGCCCACTGTGATACCTCTTCACGTACCATGACTCGTTGCTGCCTCCCTGTCAGGTATTCCCTGATCCATTGCAGTGCCCTCCCTTTTACATGCGCCTGATCCTCCAGCTTCTGCACTAATCTCTTGTAGGGAACTGTGTCAAAGGCCTTCCTGCAGTCTAGGAAAACGCAATCTACCCACCCCTCTCTCTCGTGTCTTACTTCTGTTACCTTGTCATAAAACTCCAGGAGGTTTGTGATACAAGATTTGCCTTCCATGAACCCATGCTGGTTTTCATTTATGATCTTGTTCCTTTCCAAGTGTTCGACCACTCTCCTCCTGATAATCTTCTCCATGACTTTGTACACAATACATGTCAGAGACACAGGTCTGTATTTTAGCGCCTCGTTTCTGTTTCCTTTCTTAAATATGGGACTACATTAGCTGTCTTCCATTTCTCAGGTAATTGCCCAGTTTCAAGGGATGTGTTTGGGAAAATTGTGGTTAGAGGCACGCACAGCATCTCTGCTCCTTCTCTAAGGACCATGGGGAGATGTTGTCCGGTCCCATCGCCTTTGAGGTGTCAAGGTCACTTAGGAGCTTCTTCACCTCCTCCTCAGTTGTTCGTATGTCATCCAACACTTGTTGGTATATTCCCTCTTCATGTTCCCTTCTGTGCAGTCTTCCCACAGCCCTTCCTGTCTCTACTGTAAAAACTTCCTTAAATCTCCTGTTCAGCTCCTCACATACCTCCTGATCATTTCTTGTGAGATCTCCACCTTCTGTCCTTAATCTGATCACCTGGTCTTTGACTGTTGTCTTCTTCCTGATGTGGCTATACAACAGTTTCGGGTCAGTTTTGATTCTCGATGCTATGTCATTTTCATACTGTCGCTGGGCCTCCCTCCTTACCTATGCATACTCATTCCTGGCTCTGCGACTGATCTCCCTATTTTCGTGTGTTCTCTGCCTTCTGTACTTTTTCCATTCTCTATTGCACTTTGTTTTTGCCTCCTTACACCGTCGGGTAAACCAGGGGCTCGTTCTGGTCTTCCCGTTGTTGCTGTTGCCCTTGGGAATAAACCTTTCCACTGCCTCCTTGCATTTTGTTGTTACATATTCATCATTTCATTTACTGCTCTTTCCTGCAGTTCTCTGTCCCACTGGACCTCCCGCAGGAAGTTCTTCAACCCTATGTAGTCCCCTCTTTTATAGTCAGGCTTTTCCCATTCAACTCCTGTTATTCTCTCCACTTGCAGCTCTACTATGTATTCAAAGCACAGAACCACGTGGTCGCTAGCACCTAGGGGACTCTCATACATTGATGTCCTCAATGTCTGAGCTGCCCAGGGTGAACACAAGGTCCAATCTTGCTGGTTCATCCTCCCCTCTCACTCTGGTAGTGTCCTTAACATGTTGTGTGCATGAGGTTTTCCAGCACCACGTCCAACATCCTGGCTTTCTTGTTTCGGGACCCCCATGTGGCTCCAGGTTTTCCCAACCAATCTCCTGTGGTTGAAATCCCCCTATAACCAGCAACTTTGCTCTGCTGGTAGTGAGCTCTTCTTGCCATCTCAGCAAGTGTGTCCACAATTGCTCTGTTGCACTCTTCATATTCCTCTCTTGGCCTCCTGCAGTTCTGTGGTGGATTATACATCACTGCAATGACCACTTTGTGTTCCCCAGACTGAAGTGTACCTACTATGTTAGTCTTTCTCCCGTCTCATCTATGCCTTCCATTTTCTCGAATTTCCATCTGTTTTTTTACGAGCAGAGCAACCCCACCTCTCCCTCTGCCCCTTCTATCTCTCCTCATGATCTGGTATCCTGGTGGGAAGATTGCATCTGTTATTGTCTCCGTGAGTTTTGTTTCTGTAACTGCTATGATGTCTGGGGACTTCTCATTGATTCTTTCTTGCCATTCCTCATGTTTATTCGTTAAACCATCTGCATTTGTGTACCAAACCTTCAACTTCTGTTCTAATACTGTAACTGTGGTGCGGGGGGTGGGAACAGAGGGATCTGTGTGTGATGGTTGGTTTGGATTGTTCAGTTGCCTTGGGGGTGTCGTGGCTGGAGTCCTTCTGCAGGTGTTTCTAGGGGGTGTGCTTGTCCTTCCATTTGATCCTGGGTTATTCTGCTCTCCTTTTTCATTTCCTCCCATTTCTCCTTTCGTTTTTGAACTCTCTCTTTCATCGTCTTCCTTTCGTCCTGTGTTCTGTCTCGATCGAGGTACACACTCCGGAACTCCTGCTTGCCTCTCAGCCGTGCTTTCTCCTGCAGGATCATGGTTCGGGTTGATTCTGCCTTGAAAATTACTTTGAGAGGCCGATTCCTTTTCTTTGTGAACCATCCAATTCTCCGAAAACTTGCCACCTGGGTCATGTCCCCCTCGCCTATCACCTTCATGATATCTTCAATCGCTTTTTTCTCCTCCTGCTTTCTTTCATCATAAGTTTCCCCTTTAGCTTTGTCTAGCCCATAGACAAACACGGATCTCTCCCTTTCCACCTCCCACTGAGCTCTATCATACCTCGCCTTAAAACTATGTATGGTTCCTGCCTCCACCACATCACTTTCTAGGCTATTCCATGGCCTGACTACTCTATGACTGAAGAAATACTTCCTAACATCCCTTTGATTCATCTGAGTCTTCAACTTCCAATTGTGACCTCTTGTGTCTGTGTCCCATCTCTGGAACATCCCGTCTTTGTCCACCTCGTCTATTCCGTGCAGTATTTTATATGTCGTTATCATGTCTCCCCTGACCCTCCTGGCCTCCAGTGTCGTCAGGCCGATTTTCCCTCAACCTTTCTTCATTAGGACAATCCCCGTAGCTCTGGGACTAGTCTTGTTGCAAACCTTTGCACTTTCTCTAATTTCTTGACGTGCTTGACTAGGTGTGGATTCCAAACTGGTGCTGGTGTGTGTGTGTATGAGTGTGTGTGTGTGTGTATGAGGTGTGCGTGTGTGTGTATGAGTTTGTGTGTGTGTGTGTGTGTGTGTGTGTGTGTGTGTGTGTGTGTGTGTGTGTGTGTGTGTGTGTGTGTGTGTGTGTGTGTGTTTATGTGTGTGTGTGTATGAATTTGTATGTGTGTGTGTGTGTGTGTGTGTGAGACAGAGAGACTCAGCAATCAACATTTGCACCAATAACTCACTACAGTTGTGACCGGGTGTGGAAGTGTGAAATTGCTCATTACTCTAAAATTTGTTCATGATTGCAGCCATGTATAAACGAATAACCATTCTTACAGTATTCTTACCTTGTAACTTGTGATTCA
>NC_069414.1:19087034-19108994 GCF_026875155.1 Cherax quadricarinatus | reverse complement strand
AAAATGAGGGTGAATTAAAGTTTTGGGGTTTAAAAATTGGGGATACGAGATAAAAAATTCAAATATTCATGCGAATTGAAAGATAAAAGCATGAGATCTCAGATTTTGCCATGGAAGTGGCTAACTTATAGTGCATCCCATATCCATATATCATACAGTAACATTTAATAATACAGATTTTCTTCCAGTATTCATTTCATTGGAGTAACTGAGAGCGTCGACACAAGTGAATTTGATGAGTCTTAGTTTGTTTATGAATGTAATTTAGGGAAATCTATTGATTAAATGTTTCCAGCTATTAAATGACGGGGATTATCATAGAAATAAAACTAGACACAGAAATTTTAAAAGCTGAAGAATATGCCCAGAAAAAATGTCCACATGGGTCTACATAGGCCTACCAGCATCCATAGAAGTTTATACTTAGCCTACTTACGTCAGGTTCTCCGCCTACTTACTTAATTACTTACTTTTTACTTAAGTGGCTCTTTTTACTTATTTAAGCTGCTTTAAACCCCAAGGGACGTGTGTCAACAGTATGTGTGTGTGTGTGTGTGTGTGTGTGTGTGTGTGTTTTGTGTGTGGGGTTGTGTGTGTGGTGTGTGTGTGTGTGTGTGTGTGGGGTGTGTGTGATTTTTTGTGTGTGTGTGTTGTTGTGTGTGATATGTGTTGTGGTGTGTAATATGTGTGTGTGTGTGTGTGTATCTACAAGGAGTCTACTGGAGAGTGTTCGGGGGTCAGCGCTCCCGCGGACCAGTCCTTCACCAGCCTCCCGGTGGATCAGGGCCTGATAAACCCAGACCCTTACTGCTGGCCTCACGTAGCCCAAACGTAGGAACTACAGCTCACCTGATCGAGTCCTGACTGTAGGTATCTGTCTAGCTTCCTCTTGAAGGTAGCCAGGGGTCTTTTTGGGTAATTCACCTTATGCCTGGTGGGAGGTTTTTGAACAGTCTTGGCCCCCCGGAACTTATTGTATTTTCTCTTAGTGTACTCATGTGTAAACTCACCTATTTAAACCAGAGTAAATATTTGTTTCGGTTAAATCTTGCTCCTGGCCCGACCTCTCTCCTACAAGGGACCTTCGTTTGTAGTCTCTGGGACGTGCTCTTCTTTTTACAATTCGTTCCACTTGTTTTGGTATTTGAGGCAAAAGTAATAATATCTTATATTTCACTGGCTGATCTCTGTCTAAATTTTACGACATCTCGCATAACATACTCTGTCAGCTCCTGTGAATATTTTATATGTCGAAATGATTATACATTAACCTCCTGATCACGGAGGGGAATATATAATCATTTAGTTTTTCCCTCATAGTGAGCACTTCTCAGATCAGGTACTTCTCTTGTTGATAGTTGTAACCTTTTGATCTTCTGTTTCATTTTAACCAGGAGTTGACTCCATACTGGTGCTAAATGACGTGACGACTGACGAGACTGTTATGTATAATGGGAGTTAGACGTGATTGAGGTCTCTAGTGCCATCTTTCATCAGACACACCAGCCTGCCATCTGATGGGCAGGCTGGTGTGTCTTATGAGCAGGCTGGTGTGTCTGATGAGCAGGCTGGTGGGCCTGATGGGCAGGCTGGTGGCCTGATGAGCAGGCTGGTGGGTCTGATGGGCAGGCTAGTGTGTCTGATGGACAGGCTGGTGTCCATCATGGGAAATATTCTAATTTCTTCCATAAAATTTGGCAAACTGGCACCTACATAACCAATAACTGATTTGAACATTAGAGTAAGAAACACCGGCTTTGAAAGTTTAAAGCCGATCAGAAGAGTTGTTGTACGGGGTGGACTGGTAAGCCAACGGGGCCTCGGTCACAATGTGGAGAACCTCGAGGAGGTGATGGTGGGTGATGACAAGACTAAGCCTTCACTCACCACAAGGTTTTCTCATTTCTCCCCGACGAATACCCAAACCCTCGTCTGGTCCACAAGCAACATTCCCAGAGTTGGTCTCATTTTAATATTGAGTTTTTTTTTGAAGTTTTCCTTCGGGGTTTTCCCCCCCGGGGGCAGCTTTTTCATTTCCCCCTACTGAATGAAGTCCCCTCCCTGTGCGTCTTTGGTTTTACATAGGTGTTTTACTTTTCAAATTTTTGTTCTTTACCCCCCCCCGGTCCCCTTTCCCCTTTAAAAAAGTCTGTGTTTACCGCCTTTTCAAAATTCCCGCGTAAACTTTTTGTCATTGTATGCCCTTTCCCAACCCCCCCTCCTGTGTGTTTTTCCCTTTTCCCCCCGCTTTGTGAGATCATTTTAAACTCTGCTGGGGCAGGGCTGAAAAAGGGGAAACTCTGAACCTTTTCCAATTTTTTGGGGGAGGGAAACTCTGGGGTTTCCCGCGGGGGTTCCCCCCAGAGGCACACACCACACAAAACAAAACCCACCACACACACAACACACACACCACCAACACACACACAACACACACACCCCACACCACAAAACCCCACACATACACACGGGAGACACAGCACCCACACACACACCACACACACAACCCCACACCACCACCCCACCACACACATACACACACACAGCAATGGGCGGGCCTTAAACCCAAAACCCCAAAAAACGCCCTTCAGGACCCTGTACAAACCCTGTAAGTTAGGCCCCTAAATTTGGGGGTATGCGGCACCAGTTTTTGGGAAACCCACACCTAGCCAAGCACGTAAAGAAACTAGAGAAAGTGCAAAGGTTTGCAACAAGACTAGTCCCAGAGCTAAGAGGTATGTCCTACGAGGAGAGGTTAGGGAAATCAACCTGACGACACTGGAGGACAGGAGAGATAGGGGGGACATGATAACGACATACAAAATACTGAGAGGAATTGACAAGGTGGACAAAGACAGGATGTTCCAGAGATTGGACACAGTAACAAGGGACACAGTTGGAAGTTGAAGACACAGATGAATCACAGGATGTTAGGAAGTATTTCTTCAGCCACAGAGTAGTCAGGAAGTGGAATAGTTTGGGAAGCGATGTAGTGGAGGCAGGATCCATACATAAGCTTTAAGCAGAGGTATGATAAAGCTCACGGCTCGGGGAGAGTGACCTAGTAGCGATCAGTGAAGAGGCGGGGCCAGGAGCTCGGACTCGACCCCGCAACCTCAACTAGGTGAGTACAACTAGGTGAGTACATACACACACACACACACACACACACACACACACACACACACACACACACACACACACACACACACACCACACACACACAAGAAACACACACACAACATCCTTTAAAAACTGGGCAAGGTATGGAAGACGGCAAATGTAATCCCCATTTTTAAGAAAGGAGACAGAAACGTGGCACTAAACTACATACCAGTGTCTTTGACGTGTATAGTATGCGAAGTCATGGAGAAGAAAATCAGGATGAGACTGGTGGAGCACCTGGAATGGAACAAGATAATAAACGACAACCAGCACGGATTCATGGAAGGCAAATCCTGTGTCACAAATCTTCTGGAGTTTTATGACAAGGTAACAGAAGTAAGACACGAGAGAGAGGGGTGGGTTGATTGCATTTTCCTGGACTGCAAGAAGGCCGTCGACACAGTTCCTCACAAGAGATTAGTGCAGAAGCTGGAGGATCAGGTGCGTATAACAGGAAGGGCATTGCAATGGATCAGAGAATACCTGACAGGGAGGCAACAACGAGTCGTGGTACGTGATGAGGTATCACAGTGGGCGCCTGTGACGAGACGGATCCCACAGGGGTCAGTTCTAGGACCAGTGCTATTTTTAATATATTTGTATGACATGATGGAATGGATAGACTCTGAAGTGTCTCTGTTCGCAAATGATGTTAAATTAATGAGAAGAATTAAATCAGATGAAGATCAGGCAGGACTTCAAAGAGATCTGGACAGGCTGAACACCTGGTCCAGCAACTGGTTTCTCGAATTTAACTCTGCCAAATGCAAAATCATGAAGCCTGGGGAAGGGCAAAGAAGACCGCAGAGAGAGTATAGGCTAGGTGGACAAAGACTGCGAACCTTACTCAAGGATAAAGATCTTGGAGTGACCATAAGACCGAGCATGTCTCCGGAGGCACACATCAACCAGATAACTGCTGCAATATATGGGCGCCTGGCAAACCTGAGAATAGCATTCCGATACCTTAGTAAGGAATCATTCAAGACACTGTACACTGTGTACGTCAGGCCCATACTGGAGTATGCAGCAACAGTTTGGAACCCACACCTGGTTAAGCACGTCAAGAAATTAGAGAAAACAATTTTGAAACAATGGGGAAGCTGGGGGAAAGTCTTTAAAGGTTTTTTAAAGGTTTAAAGGAATGGATAGTAGGGTGGCAGGAGGCAGGAACATGATTTAAAAATAAAAAATTTTCGTGGGGGAAAGGGGTTAAGGGGAAAAGATGGATTCAGGAAGGGCCACAACAAAGGGTACAAAAAACTGAAGACCAAAGAGCAAGGAAAAATTTCATTACTCATAAGGGGAAAGTGGATAGCCTAAAAAAGTGACCCCAAAGGGCAAACACAAAAAGTTAAACCCCGAATGTCAAGCTCAGTGGGCCAAAGGAAGAGAGGACCTTAGGGTCATAAGGCGGCCACCGAAGGCAGCCGATGCAATCACTTGGGTACCGTCAAACACACACCAAAAACCAAACAAAAAACAAGAAAGCCACCAACACACAAAAACCCCAAACATCACCACAACACAAAATACACCAACGTAGTGAAGTGGGCGGGTTCAGAATTTAGGTTGGCGTACCTTGAAATGTGGTACCCCACGGTAGTGCAAGTAGTGAAAATTTGAGAGAAAGGATTATTATTAAAAAAAGGGTTCGAAGGAGGCCTGTTTAAACCAAGTGTACCTTTGGGAAAGTTTCTGTGCTACAATTAAATATACAAGATTACATGATGTGAAGGTTTAAAAAGGGAAATTTTAAAAAAGATTGACAGAAACGGATTGAAATTTGGGGCACATACGGGTGAAAATGAAAAAGTTATAAGGCAACAGTAGAGAAAAATATAAAATAATAAATCATACGCCCTCTGAACAACAGTACGTCACAACAGGTCACATAAAAATTAAAGTTAAACCCGAACTGGAAGACCAATATTAAGTAAGGTACTCTACATACGGACACTACGGAAACCGGAGGCTGACTAACGAAAAATCCCAGGTGAGAAAACTAAATTAAACCTATAGCATCTGCTAATTTTATAATAGAAGTATAATGTATATCAACTGTTGGGTTGTTTGGGGGGTTATCCTCCTTGGTACTTTATTAGGCATATTGAACTTAAGAATTGGGGCAAAAACAAGCAAAAAGTACACAACCACCACCAACAAACCAGACACCCCACAACACTCAGACAACAAATTTACACACACCACATAAAAAACAAACACATACAAACCACATTACACCAACATACAAAAAACTTAAAGGGGGGCACACATACCCACACACCACACACACACCACACAACACACACAACACACACACACACACCACACACACACAACACACACACACACCACACAAACCCCAACCACACCACACACACAAAACAATCACAAAACACAACAACACATACACACACACACACATACAAAACCCCCACATACACATACACACAACGGACAAGCACTTACCAGCATTTTGTTTTAGAAAACGAAACAAATAACAGAATTACACACCGAAAACTTGAAACAGGGGAACACCACAACACAACCACACCCACACCCACCCACCACCACAACCCCAAAACCACACACCCACCACACACACACACACCTCCCATACACACACACACACCTACACCTACACCCACATACCAACACATCACACACAAACACACACCAACACACTCCCCCCCCACACACCACACCCCCAACCACTCCCACCAACCTTTACCTCCACCCCCACCCATTTCCCCAACACCACTCACACACCATCAACACACCCCCTCACACAACCACCAAACCCCCCTCCTCACTCCTACCATCACCCACCCTCTTTCCCCCAACCCTCACTTTAACTCTCTTACTCCTCCAACCTTTCTCCTCCCCCCCCCCCTTTCTCCCCAAATGCCCTATCTCTCCTCTCCCATCTTCATTTTTCTCTCTACTCTCCCTTCCACTCTCTCCCTCTCTTTCCCCTCTCCCCTTTTTCTTCTCTCTTCTCCTCCTCCCCCTTCATCCTCCCCTCTCTTTTCCTCCTTCACTCTCCTCTCCCTCTTCTCCTTTCCCTCTCCTCTCCCCCCCCCTCTTCTCTCCCCCCTCTCTTGCTCTCTCTCCTCTCCCTTCTCCCCCCTCTTTGCCTTCTCTCTTTCCCTCTCTCTCCTCCCTCCCTCCCCCCTTTTCCCTCTCTCTCTTTTCTCTCTCTCTCTTTTCTCTCTCTTCTCTTCTCTCCTCTCTCTCTTCTCTTCTCTCTCTCTTGCTCTCTCTCTCTCTCTCTCTCTTTTCTCTCTTGTTTCTCTCTCTTGCTTCTCTCTCTTGCTCTCTCTCTCTCTTTTTTGCTCCTCTCTCTCTTGCTCTCTCTCTCTTTGCTCTCTCTCTCTCTTGCTCTCTCTCTCTCTTGCTCTCTCTCTCTCTTGCTCTCTCTCTCTTGCTCTCTCTCTCTCTTGCTCTCTTTTCTCTCTTGCTCCTCCTCTCTGCTCTCTTCTCTTTTGCTCTCTCTCTCTCTTGCTCTCTCTCTCTCTTGCTCTCTCTCTCTCTTGCTCTCTCTCTCTTGCTCTCTACTCTCTTGCTCTCTCTCTCTTTTCTCTCTCTCTCTTGCTCTCTCTCTCTCTTCTCTCTCTCTCTCTCTTGCTCTCTCTCTCTTTTGCTCTCTTCTCTCTTGCTCTCTCTCTCTCTTGCTCTCTCTCTCCTTGCCTCTCTCTCTCTCTTGCTCTCTCTCTTCTTGCTCCTCTCTCTCTTGCTCTCTTTTCCTCTTGCTCTCTCTCTCTCTTGCTCTCTCTCTCTCTTGCTCTCTCTCTCTCTTGTCCCCCTCTCTCTCTCTTGCTCTCTCCCCTCTCTTGCCTCTCTCTCTCTTGCTCTCTCTCTCTCTTGCTCTCTCTCTCTTTTCTCTTTCTCTCTTGCTCTCTCTCTCTTTGCTCTCTCTCTCTCTTGCTCTCTCTCTCTCTTGCTCTCTCTTCTTTTTGCTCTCTCTCTCTCTTGCTCTCTCTCTCTCTTCCCCTCTCTCTCTTGCTCTCTCTCTCCTTGCTCTCTCTCTCTCTTGCTCTCTCTCTCTCTTGCTCTCTCTCTCTCTTGCTCTCTCTCTCTCTTGCTCTCTCTCTCTCTTGCTCTCTCTCTCTTCTTGCTCTCTCTCTCTTGCTCCCTCCCCCCCCCTCTCTCTTTTTCTGCTCTCTCTCTCTCTTGCTCCCCTCTCTCTCTTGCTCTCTCTCTCTTTTGTTTTTCTCTCTCTTTTCTTGCTCTCTCTCTCTCTTGCTCCTCTCTCTCTTGCTCTCCTCTCTTTTCTCTCCTCTCTCTTGTCTTCTCTCTCTGCTCTCTCTCTCTCTTGCTCTCCTCTCTTCCTCTCTCTCTCCTCTCTCTTGCTCTCTCTCTCTTGCTCTCTCTTCTTTTTCCTCTCTCTCTCTTTGCTCTCTCTCTCTCTTGCTCTCTCTCTTTCTTCTCTCTCTTGCTCTCTCTCTCTCTTGCCTCTCTCTCTCTCTTGCTCTCTCTCTCTTCTTCTCCTCTCTTCTCCTTCTCTGCTCTCTCTTGCTCTCTTTGCTTTTCTCTTCTCTTTTGCTCTCTCCTCTCTCTGCTCTCTTTTCTTTTCTTTTTCCTCTTCCCTCTCTCTCTCTTGCTCTCTCCTTTTCTCCTTCCCCCTTTCTCTCTCTCTTTGCTCCTCTCTCTTTGCCTCTTCTCTCTCTCTCTTCTCTCTCTCTCTCTTCCCCTTTGCTCTCTCTCTCTCTTGCTCTCTCTCTCTCTTGCTCTCTCTCTCTCTTGTCTCCCCTTTTTCTCTCTCTCTTTTGCTCTCTCTCTCTCTTGCTCTCTCTCTCCTTGCTCTCTCTCTCTCTTGCTCTCTCTCTCTCTTGCTCTCTCCGTCCCCATTTTCCTTCTAACTCTCCCCCTCTCCCTACTCTTCCCTTCACTCTCTCCCCCCCTCTACCTTTCCCTTCTCTCTTCTCTCTCTCTCAAAAAGAAAAAAAAAAAAATGGTGGGGACTCGCAGGAACCAAGGATCAGATGAGAATGGTTCTGGTAGGGAGGAGTGGGTGGAGGAGCAGTGGAAAAGGATGGAACAAGAGTGGAAGAGAAAATTAGGGGAGCTTTTTTGAAAAAATGGGAAAGAGCTCTCTCTGAAATTGGAAAGGAGGTTGGAGAAGGAGACAAAGAATTGGGAGGCACAAGTCGAAACTGCAGTACCAAATAAGGGTCCTAGAAGTTGAGATAAATAGGCTGAAGCGAGTTACAGGGCAGTGACCAGAGAAGACACAGCATATGAAGCTGCGAGGCCCAAGAGGAAGGAAGGAATTATGAATTATGCTAAGGTCACATCAATCTGCCAAGGAGGACCAAGGAGTGAAAGGGAAGATCAGCTGGTTGCAGATGGAGGGGTGATAGGTCGAAAGCTGAGGCCCCAACAAGGGTATCAAGAGCCACTGGAAAAATCAAGGAGAAACTGACCACATACAGGCAGGATCCGAGTCACAGAGGGTGAGGCAATGGGAGAAAGAAAGGGCAAATCTGTTTTCCCCTGGGCTTCAGGAGAGAGGGGAAAGGACACACACTGAAAGGCGCAGGAAGAAAGAAAGGAGATTGAGAAAATCATCACGGGAAAAAGGTGAAGAGATGGGCGAGATTGTAAAATTTTTAGAGATAGGGGGTACTCGAAGGGGAGAAACCGACAATCAAGCTGATTCTCGGACGGAAACAGTGCGGAACAGGAAACCTCCAAGAGAAACCACGATTGAAATACTCGGGAAAAGTACAAGAGGGGTTTCCTAGACAGAGACAGAACAAAATCAGAACGACAGCAGCGAGGGAGAGGACAAAATGCGAAAGGAGCTAGGGAAAAAAGCAAGGAGGGAACCACAGAGGTCAGTCAGAGCAGGACAGAACAGGCAAGGGCAAGCACACACACAACTACTCTCAGAACCATACCAACCTATACACCATCCCAACACACACTACAATCCCCTACCCACAGCCTCCACCCCAAAACCGAGCTATAGAATCCCACAGTATGCCACCAGGGTCTCCCACCCTCACAGGGCCCCCCCAAACCACAGGTTGGAAAGGAAACTGAAGGTATGGTACACCCAAAAACTGATGGAAAAACAAAATAAGTGGGAGGAGTGGGATGAAAGAGTCAAAGAAGCATCACCGGACACATAGCTCTCACAGAAACCAAGCTTACAGGTATGATAACAGATTTCCATCTTTCCAACGGGATACAAATCCCGAGGAAAGACAGAGGGAACAGGGGGGGTGGAGGAGTGGCTTGCTGATCAAAATCGCTGGAATTTTGATGAGCTGGAGAGAGGAATAGCGGAGAAGAAAGTGATTACAAAGTGGGAACACTCACTCTGGAGGTCCCAAGGTGGTATTTGCAGTGATGTATAACCCACCACAGAAAAGCAGGAGGCCAAGGCAAGAGTAAAGACGAGAGCAATAGAGCGATGGTTTACACACTGGCTAGAGTGGCCAGAAAAGCTCATGCATGCAGGGCAAAGCTCCTGATCATGGGTGACTTTAACCACAAGGAGATCGATTGGGAGAACTTGGACCCACATGGGGGCCAAGATACATGGGGGGCTAAGATGATGGAGGCGGTACTGGGGAACTTCATGTACCAACACGTAAGGGACACTACAAGAGAGAGAGGAGAGTGAACCAGCAAGGCTGGACTTAGTATTCACCTTTGAGTAGTGCAGATACGAGGACATCACATATGAAAGGACCCTTGGGGCCAGTGACCATGTGGTTTTAAGCTTCGAATACACAGTAGAGCACAAGTGGAGGGAGAAGCAGGAAGGCCAGGACGAAAGAAGCCAAACTACAAGAAAGGGGACTACACCGGAATGAGGAACTACCTGAACGGGGTTCAGTGGGACAGAGAACTGGCAGGGGGAAGCCAGTTTAAAGAATGATGGAATATGTAGCAACAAAATGCAAGGAGGCTGAGGAGAGGTTTGTACCCAAGGGTAACAGGATTAATGAAAAGCCAGGATGAGCCCATGGTTTTACCCAAAGGTGGCAGGGAGGTAAAAACCAAGTGTGTAGGGAGGAAGAAAAATAGAAGGCAAAGGACCCAGGAGAATAAGGAGAAAAAGTCGTAGAGCTGAAACGAATATGCACAGATAAAAAGGGAGCCCCAAAAACAATATGAAAATGACATAGCAGCGAAAGCCAAATCTGACCCCAAAAATGTTGTACAGCCACATCAGGAGGAAAAAAACAGTCAAGGACCCGGAATCAGGCTAAGGAAGGAAGGAGGAGAGACAACAAGAAATGACCGTGAAGTATGTGAAGAACTCAACAAAGATTCAAAGAAGTGTTCACCGAGAAGACAGAAGGGACTCCAGAAAGACGGAGAGGTGGGCACACCACCAAGTGCTGGACCCAGTGCACACAACGAGGAAGAAGTGAAGAGGCTTCTGAGTGAGCTAGATACCTCAAAGGCAATGGGCCAGATAACATCTCCCATGGGTATTGAGAGAGGGAGCAGAGGTGCTATGTGTACCCCTAACAACAATATTCAATACATCTATCGAAACAGGGAGATTGCCTGAGGCATGGAAGACAGCAAATGTAGTCCCAATCTTTAAAAAAGGAGACAGACATGAAGCATTAAACTACAGACCAGTGTCACTGACATGTAGTATGCAAAATCATGGAGAAGATTATCAGGAGAAGAGTGGTGGAACACCTAGAAAGGAATGATCTAATCAACAGCAGCCAACATGGTTTCAGGGACGGGAAATCCTGTGTCACAAACCTACTGGAGTTCTATGACATGGTGACAGCAGTAAGACAAGAGAGAGAGGGGTGGGTGGATTGCATTTTCTTGGACTGCAAGAAGGCGTTTGACACAGTTCCACACAAGAGATTGGTGCAAAAACTGGAGGACCAAGCAGGGATAACAGGGAAGGCACTACAATGGATCAGGGAATACTTGTCAGGAAGACAGCAGCGAGTCATGGTACGTGGCGAGGTGTCAGAGTGGGCACCTGTGACCAGCGGGGTCCCGCAGGGGTCAGTCCTAGGAACAGTGCTGTTTCTGGTATTTGTGAACGACATGACGGAAGGAATAGACTCTGAGGTGTCCCTGTTTGCAGATGACGTGAAGTTGATGAGAAGAATACACTCGATCGAAGACCAGCAGAACTACAAAGGGATCTGGACAGGCTGCAGACCTGGTCCAGCAATTGGCTCCTGGAGTTCAATCCCACCAAGTGCAAAGTCATGAAGATTGGGGAAGGGCAAAGAAGGCCGCAGACGGAGTACAGTCTAGGGTGTCAGAGACTACAAACCTCACTCAAGGAAAAAGATCTTGGGGTGAGTATAACACCAGGCACATCTCCTGAAGCGCACATCAACCAAATAACTGCTGCAGCATATGGGCGCCTAGCAAACCTCAGAAAGCCCCCCGACATCTTAAAAGGGGAATCTTTCAGGCCCCTTGTACACCGTTTTATGTTGGGGCCCTTTGGAGAAAGCGGCACCATTTTGGGAAACCCAACCTAGCCAAGGGCACGTGAAGAAAAACTAGAAAAAAAGTGAAAAGGGGTTTGCAAGGGGGAAACTAGCCCCAAAAAGCTAAGAGGATTTGGGGGGCCACGAGGAGGGGTTTAAAGGGGGAAATAAACCCTGACGACACTGGGGGAAGGAAGATGGGGGGGAAAAGAAAACGCCTAAAAAATACAAAGGGGAAATTTGGGAAAAAGGGTGGAAAAAACCCAGGTTGTTCCAGAGATTGGACCCCGTAAAAAGGGGAACACATTTTGGAAGTGAAGACACAGAATGAATCACGGGGGATTTTTGGGAAATTATTTCTTCAGCCACAGAGTAGTCAGTAAGGGGGAATATTTTTGGGAACAAAGTAGTGGAGGCGGGATCCTCCATAGTTTTTAAAGGCCAGGGGAAAGATAAAGCTCACGGCTCAGGGGAGTGACCTAGTAGCGATCAGTGAAGAGGGGGGGCCAGGAGCTCGGATCGACCCCCGCAACCTAAACCTGGGGTGAGTACACAAACACACACACACACCCCAACACACACACACGCGCACACACACCACACCACACACACACACCCACCACACACACACACAGCACACACAAAAAACACACACACCCCACACAACACAACCACACCCCACACACAACCCCACCACACACACAACCACACCCCGCCACACACCACACACACCACCCCACAAAACACACACACACACAAAACACACACACACCCCGGGGGAATGACCTTTTCCTGAAATTGTTATTTTTTAAATCTTGGGCTGTTTTTAATTTGTATGTTTTAAGTTATTCTTCAGTATCTCTCCTCTAAACCCAGAATTAAGTTGCTTTTAACCAAACCCCCAAATTTAAACTTAGACAACCCTTTTTTTTTGTATTTTGGGAAATAAAAAAAAAGGGAAATTTTTAATGCGTTCGAAAACCACGTTCTTTTAAGTTTTACACTTAAATTACCATTGCCTTCCACTTATTTTCCCCTAAAAGTGACAAGTTTCTGTGTTGGGCTGACTTACTGGAAAATTTTTTTTGTCCCTCTTTCTTATTTTGTTGTTGTATGTGTATTCTGTAGTTATATGTGTATTCTCTAGTTTTATTTGTATGTTGTTGACATTTTTTTGGATTTATGTTTTAAGTGTATGTCTGCTGTAATTTGTGTATATCTGTTGCCATCTGGGTTAAACTTTTTTTATCTGTTTATATATCTGTTGTCATCCCGCGTTTTATCAGTTTTCCCTATGTGAATATTGTTTTTTTTTTGTGTTTTAAACTTTTTTTTATTAATGTAAAATTTTTTTGTAATTTCCCGTTTTCCCCTTTTTTTATCCCCGTCACCCTTTTCCGTTGTTTTTCTTTTTTATATACAGATACACGAGGCTATGTACCCCCTTTTTCTGTATAATACATGTCAGGTTTTACCCCGGGGGGTGTTTCTAGGGGGTTATACTGGGGGGTAGGGGGGGGTGGAAGATGTACCGTGGGGTGGGGGAAAGTGGGGTTTTTTATTTTGGGGGTTGGGGGGTTTTAGGGGGACGTGCTAGGTAAGTTGAACCCGGGGGGGGTGATGGAAGTTTTTAAATTTGAAAGGGGGGATGGAAACGTCCGAGGGGAAACCCGTATTTGGGACCTAACAAAGTGCCGGGAAGACCTGTACCTGCAAAACACAAATCCGAAAATAATATCCAGATCTTCCTTCTGCAATCAGACTGGTGGAACATTCAGAGGATCTCTCCTTTCAAGTACCACCATCCTGTAGAGATATATTTCCCATGGATGATGAAGAAGCCACTAACTCATATTCCGAGTTTGAAGCAGCTGGAGTCAGCAACCAGGAATCACATCTAGTGACTCAGTGACCTTAACGATCTTGTGCGCGATCTTACTTTATCCCAGGAACAGTCCGAATTACTTGGTTCAAGATTGCGCCAGTGGAATTTACTGCACCCAGACACAAGAATAAGTTTTCTCAGAAAGAGACAGAAAATCCTTGAAACTTACTATAAACTGGACTTAGTATGATACCGTTGTGGTGTTGATGGACTTCTCGATGTTTTGTGTAAACATCATGATCCTGCATGTACAATTTTTTTGATGACAATAAAACAAATCTGACAATGGAAACACACTACTAAGTCTGACTTAACTCTCGCTAGAGACTTGAATAAAAAAACATGAAATAATGCAAAAACTTGTCACTCTGATTGAATATAAGAGGTTTGAATGGAAAAATCTGTGACCTAAAAGTAACAGGTTTGTTAGAGACTGGTTACCTGGAGGTTACCTGGAGGTTATTCCGGGGATCAACGCCCCCGCGGCCCGGTCCATGACCAGGCCTCCCGATGGATCAGGGCCTGATCAATTAGGCTGTTTCTGCTGGCCGCACGCAATCCAACGTACGAGCCACAGCCCGGCTGATCCGGCAATGACTTTAGGTATCTGTCCAGCTCTCTCTTGAAGGCAGCCAGGGGCTTATTGGCAATTCCCCTAATGCTTGATGGGAGGCTGTTGAACAGTTTCGGGCCCCGGACACTTATGGTGTTTTCCTTAGTGTACCAATGGCGCCCCTACTTTTTATTGGGGGCATTTTGCATCGCCTGCCCAGTCTTTTACTTTCGTAGGGAGTGATTTATGTGTGCAGATTTGGGACCATTCCTTCCAAGATTTTCCAAGTGTAGATTATGATATATTTCTCCCTCCTGCGTTCCAACGAGTACAAGTCAAGTGCTTCCAAGCGTTCCCAGTAGTTAAGGTGCTTGACAGAACTTATACGTGCAGTAAAGGATCTCTGTACACTCTCTAGATCTGCGATTTCACCTGCTTTGAATGAAGATGATAATGTACAGCAGTATTCCAGCCTAGAGAGAACAAGTGATTTGAAAAGGATCTTCATTGGCTTGGCATCTCTCGTTTTGAAAATTCTCATTATCCATCCTATCATTTTCTTTGCACGTGCGATCGTGGCACTGTTGTGATACTTGAAAGTGAGATCCTCAGACATTACTACTCCCAGGTCCCTTACATTATTTTTCCGCTCTATTGTATGGCCGGAGTCAGTAGTATACTCTGTTCTAGTTATTATCTCCTCCAGTTTTCCATAACGGAGTAGTTGGAATTTGTCCTCATTGAACATCATATTGTTTACCGTTGCCCACTGGAAAACTTTGTTTATATCTTCTTGGAGGTTAACCGCATCCTCAGCAGAAGACAGCCTCATACAGATCCTAGTATCATCCGCAAAGGATGATACGGTGCTGTGGTGTATATCTCTGTCTTTGTCTGATATGAGGATAAGGAATAAGATGGGGGCGAGAACTGTGCCTTGTGGAACAGACCTCTTCACTATGGCAGCCTCCGATTTAACTCTGTTGACCACTACTCTTTGTGTTCGATTTGTTAGGAAGTTGAAGATCCATCTCCCCACTTTCCCAGTTATTCCTTTAGCACGTATTTTATGGGCTATTACGCCATGATCGCATTTGTCAAATGCTTTTGCAAAGTCTGTGTATATTACATCTGCATTCTGATTTTCTTCCAGTGCATCCAAGGCCATGTCATAGTGATCCAGTAGTTGTGAGAGGCAGGAGCGACCTGCCCTGAACCCATGTTGCCCTGGATTGTGCAGATTTTGGGAATCCAGGTGATTTGCAATCCTGCTTCTTAGCACTCTCAAAGATTTTTATGATGTGGGACGTCAGAGCTATTGGTCTATAGTTCTTAGCTAATGCTTTGCTGCCACCTTTATGGAGTGGGGCTATATCCGTTGTTTTAAGTGACTGTGGAATTTCACCCATGTCCAAGCTCCTCCTCCATAGTGTACTTAGTGCACGCGAGAGGAGTTTCTTGCAGTTCTTAATGAAAACAGAGTTCCACGAGTCTCGGCCCGGGGCTGAGTGCATAGGCATGTTGTCAATGGCTTTTTTCGAAATCTATCGGAGTTAGGGTAATGTCGGAAATCTGGCATACATTTATGGAGCTTTGAGGCTCATTCATGAAGAAATCATTTGGGTCGTCGATCCTCAGACCGATTAGTGGTTCACTAAACACAGAGTCGTACTGGGATTTCAATATTTCACTCATTTCCTTGTTATCATCTGTGTAAGTCCCATCCTGTCTGAGTAAGGGCCCGATACTAGATGTGGTATTTGCCTTGTTTTTGGCATATGAAAAGAAATATTTTGAATTTCTTTTAATTTCACTAATAGCTTTAAGCTCCTCCTGCCTCTCCTGGTTCCTGTAAGAGTCATTTAACTTAAGTTCGATAGTTTCCACTTCCCTGGTCAGCATCTCCTTTCGTGTATCAGATACTCTAGCACTCCTGAGGAGCTCAGTGACTCTTCGTCGTCTTCTGTAGAGGGAGCGTCTTTCTCTCTCCAGTTTACTCCTGCTCTTCTTCTTTCTTAGGGGAATATGGCTAGAACATGCTTCGGCTGCCAGGAAGTTGATCCTTTCAAGGCAATGGTTTGGATCCATGTCATTTAAGACATCTTCCCAACATGTTTCGTTTAGGACATGGTTTACCTGGTCCCAGCTGATGTTCTTGTTGTTGAAGTTGTATTTTGTGAAGACACCTTCACAGGTACATGCATTCTGCTGATCAGGACCCCTATGCATGTACGTCTGGACTTCGATTAGGTTGTGATCGGAATTAGTTGTTTTTGATATTCTTATGTCTCTTATCAGGTCCTCATTATTTGTGAAGATAGTCTTGTTGGCTCCACTATCTGCTGGCTTAAGGTGTGTTTTTCGCAGAGACTTAGTAGCTCATGTGTGTGACCTTTCATCTGCGCTACCTCCGGGGATTGTTTCAGCTATAACATTATTTGCTACATTCTTCCATTTTGTATGCCTTAGGTTGAAATCACCAAGCAGTAAGATGTTTGGGGATGGAGCTGGAAGGTTTTCCAAACAGTAATCAATTTTCAGTAGCTGTTCCTTGAACTGTTGTGAGGTTGCATCTGGTGGCTTGTATACAACCACAATGACTAGGTTTTGGTTCTCGATCTTTATTGATAGAACTTCAACTACCTCATTTGCGATGTTCAGCAACTCCATGCAGATAAGGGACTCTTTGACATACAGGCGAACCACCCCTTGTTGCCGGTTTTTTCTGTCGCATCTAAAAAGGTTGTAACCACTTATCCATATTTCACTGCCAAAGTGATCTTTTGTGTGAGTCTCTGTGAAGGCTGCAAACATTGCATTAGACTCCTCTAGAAATCCACTGATAAAAAGTATTTTGTTATTGGTGGATGGCTTAAGGCCCTGTAAATTAGCAAATATGAACGAGGTTGTATTCTGTGTTTGTTGGGGGGATTTTGTTGTTGGCATCAGTAGTTGTAATTCTGGAGGGCCATGGGTGGCCACTGGCTGCGCTTCCAGTCCAACAAGGCTCCAAGGTGGTGGACTATTTTTGTTATTTCCTTCCATTTTCTTTTTCCGTTTCCTGCCACTAAAAAATCACACGGAGTTGGATTGTCGTAGCTACTATTGTTTGTCTTGTGGGGTCTGTCCCTCCTGGTCCCTTTTAGATGGTATGCAGGGCAGTCGATGTTGTAACACTGCTTCTGGAGGACCGAGGAGTGGCACATTTTTGGGTGAAAGAAAGTACAGGAAGAAGAACGACACACTCCTTTAGACAGGAGGTCGCTACATTTTTTGGGATGCTCAAAGTTGCATGTCCCATTTTTTTCCCTGTTATTCCATGCTTACAGATGCCCCAAGCATAATATTTGCACAAATTCACCTTTGGTTGAGAATTGTTGGGAGGTGTGTTGTCAATTTCTGCAGGTTCTGGGACTGCACTATAATCCTCAGGGACTGCAAGGTGGATTGACCAAGTACTGTTTTCTTGTGTCTGTGGGACAGTGAAGATATAAAGCCGCACTACATTCAACGTCCGTGGCTAAGTCGAGAATGTTATGAGTCAGGCGTGAAGAACGTTCAACACAGGCCATTAGTCGATCTAAAGGACATCATCCTGTCTTCACATATCTAGCTAGACTTCATTAAAAGCTTCGTCAAAGCTCTGGAAAAGAAGCTGCAGGATTTGTCCCTCCGAAGGGAAGGTTTCACAAAGCTAGTAACGCCAAATTGAAGGAAGGTATCTTCATTGAAATACAGATCGGACGTTATTAACTAAATGATCCTATTTTTTCGAGAGTCACGAAGATCCTGAGCTGAGTGAATGAGTGGCATTCAAGAACACTTGTGCAGGTTTCTTAAAAAGCCATAAGTGATCACAAAAGTACTGTAGAAGATCCTATTGACAGCATATCATCTACCGGGATGTGGAATGTCCCTCAAGAATAATCTCCTCCAGTCTCACCTTGACTTCTCCTCACCAAACCTTGAGGAGGTTAGTGATGAACACGGTGAATGATTTCACCAAGACACAATCATCATGGAGAAGAGATATCAGGTTAATCCTGACGATCAGTTTGACTGTCGACTACTGCTGGACACTACTGCCAGAGAGCCACACTCAACACAAGCCAAAAAAAACTCAAAACTGAAATGTAAATATGTTTGCATGATTGTATGGAAATTTCTTTTATTTTTGTCATTCACGTATTTAATGAATTTATACTAAGAAATATTAGCATTTGTCACTGAACTACACTTAATATATCTGCATAATATCATACCTACGAGTGTTAGGTAACATTCATCACGCAATTCCTCAGACTTAAATAGGCAAAATATTGATCGTATAATTTCGAAAATCCTTATGGGATAGAGCCTAAACAAGGTCAGATCAGCGTGTCAGCGTGTCAGCGTGTCAGCGTGTCAGCGTGTCAGCGTGTCAGCGTGTCAGCGTGTCAGCGTGTCAGCGTCAGCTTAAAACAACCAATTTGGCTTCTGAAGTTAAATTTTATTGATTAGTGAATTGTTACGGTGGTTGTACTGGTGTATCGTAAGGTGATACTACGAGACAGTAGTGGAGGAAATATTATTATTATTATTAAAGATTCGCCGGTATTCTCCCGGCCCGGACCTTTTCCAAGTGGTGGCCCGGCCATGGCTCCCTGTCTTGGGAGTGTCTGAGACCTAAGTCTCCCATGGGAGGAGGCACAAGTACCTCCTCATCTTTGGGACCAACTGTCCCCAGGCCTAACCACAAACTAGGATTCTCTGGTCTGCCATCCCTGCCCCAGGGGAACTAATGGGAATGACAATCATATGAGCTGCAAGCTCCGGCTCAGGCACCTACCCTACCCTAGAAGGGCTGGGCACGGTGTCGATGTTGAGGAAATAGACATCGCTGAACAACGTTCTATTAGGAGAACGTTTCGCTAAATGTAGAGCTTTATAAAGTTACAATAAAGCTTGAAAAAGCTTCAACAAACATTTAAAAGACTCGAACAAAGCTTTATAACTTTTAACACAACTTTAAAAGGCTTTAACAAAGTTTAGAAGGTTCTAACGGATTTGTAGAAGCTCTACACAGCAGTACACAGGGAAACCTTGTGCCAGTGAAAGCTCATTCTGTGATGTCCGGGTAAATGTCCCGGTAACTGTGTTAATTGTTGTAATAACTGCTGTGGTAGCTGTTGTAACTGTTATAATAACTGTTGTAGTTACTATTGCGGTAACTGACGTTGTATCCTGTATCTGTTTTTTGTAACTGTTGTGGTAATTGTAGTAATTTGCTATAACTGTTATTGTAACTCTTATGGTAACTATTGGGATAACCGTTGTATTAACTCTTGTGGTGACTGCTGTACTAACTGTTGTAGTAAGTGTTGTAGTGACTGTTGTGGTAACTGTTGTGATAATCGTTGTAATAATATGTTATAACTGTTGTGATAACTCTTGCAGTAACTGTTGTTATAACTGTTGTGATAACTCTTGTATTACCTGTTATAAATACTGCAGTAACTGTTGTTATAAATTTTGTAATGACTGTTCCAGTGACTGGAAACAGTAACTGTGGCAGTATCAGCATGGGTTACCACGAGGATCACACAAGCGTCCAAGGAATGTGAAGATTGCTCCCATTCCTTGACTCAAGAGCCTTCCAGCATGAAAAGTCACCCCTCCCCTTACCTCCCAAACCTCCACCCCCTTTTTAAAGGAGGGTGAGGGGAAGCAGGTAACATTACACAGGTTCACGTACGATAGGCGCAGAAAAAGTCATCAAACAGGAAATTAGGAGGTGGACCCAAGAGATAGAGCTCGGTGCTAGGGAATTATGCACCTCACTAAATCGCACACAACAGAAATTCTCTGACAGAATGTGTATTGATAATAAATTATTCATGTTAGTAAATAATTACCAAGAGGGTCATTAATAATTCTGAATAATTAGTTGGCAGTGAGTAGGTATATTATTTTAGAGTGAATGACTGCACATGCAGAGTGCAAGCTGCAGGTTGTTGTTGTTATTGTAGGCGCTGTGGTTGTTGTTATGGTTGTAAGTGCTAAGTGGTGGTTGTTGTGGTTGTAGGTACTATGTGGTGGTTGTTGTGGTTGTTGCTATTGTTGTAGTTGCAGGTGCTGTGTGATGGCTGCTGTAGTTGTAGGTGCTGTGGAGTGGTTGTTGTGGTTGTAGGTGCTGTGGAGTGGTTGTTGTGGTTGTAGGTGCTGTGGAGTGGTTGCTGTAGTTGTAGGTGCTGTGGAGTGGTTGCTGTGGTTGCAGGTGCTGTGGAGTGGTTGCTGTGGTTGCAGGTGCTGTGGAGTGGTTGTTGTGGTTGCAGGTGCTGTGGAGTGGTTGTTGTGGTTGTTGTGGTTGCAGGTGCTGTGGAGTGGTTGTTGTGGTTGTTGTGGTTGCAGGTGCTGTGGAGTGGTTGTTGTGGTTGTTGTGGTTGCAGGTGCTGTGGAGTGGTTGCTGTGGTTGCAGGTGCTGTGGAGTGGTTGTTGTGGTTGCAGGTGCTGTGGAGTGGTTGTTGTGGTTGTTGTGGTTGCAGGTGCTGTGGAGTGGTTGTTGTGGTTGTTGTGGTTGCAGGTGCTGTGGAGTGGTTGTTGTGGTTGCAGGTGCTGTGGAGTGGTTGTTGTTGTTGTTGTGGTTGCAGGTGCTGTGGAGTGGTTGTTGTGGTTGCAGGTGCTGTGGAGTGGTTTTGTGGTTGTAGGTGCTGTGGAGTGGCTGTTGTGGTTGTAGGTGTTGTGTGGTGGTTGTTGGGAAGTAATTTGAGTGGTTGTTGTTGGTTGCTACCACTTGTTTGTGTTGATCGTTATGCAATAATCTGTGTTGTTTCCAATTTGCAGCATCAAGGAACACTTTATATACAAAACCCTTTTAAAAACCCCGTCCATTTAAAACTAGCCCTTTAAAAAAACAGCTTTATTTAAAAAAAACCCAGCCCTCTTAAAATAAACTCTTTTAAAAACCCAGCCCTTTTGATAAACCGGTCTTTTAAAACCCAGTCCTTTTAAAACCCCAGCTCTTTTAAAAACCCTGCCCTTTTAAAAACAAGCCCTTTAAATTTTCAGCCTTTTTAAACTCTCAGCCGTTTAAAAACTCGATCCTTATAAAATTCTGTGCTGTTTAAGTCCAGCCCTCTAAAAAAACCCAGCCCCATGATACATCCCCCTCTCTACGATGCTACTCCCCAGGATGCCATCCACAACAGTCGGTTAAACCTCCAGGTACCTATTTACTAATCAGTCAACAACGGCTGTAAGGTCCCCTCTTATCCGGCCCAGCCCAGGAATCGAACCCGGGTGCTTTCAGTAGTGAGCCCAACACTTTACCCACTGGACTAAGGCCAAGGAAATTATGTTTAACTCCCCCCCCCCCCAACTGGCCTGATTGTTATTGTTCGATCCTAATGTTCTTATTGCTTTTATTATTGTGCTATTGTTTGGACCTCATATTTTTATTGCTTTTGTTATTAATGTTATTTGGAACTCTTGTTCTTATCAAGAGTTCCATTATCTAACATTATCTAAATTATCATTATCTAAGTTATCATTATCTAACATCCGCCGTATCACTGCTATTGTAACCATCATTAACAATATCTGTATCAAAACTATTGTTGAAATATCCGCACTGCCCCTAATTTGTTACATTTATCTTATTTCTTTCTTAATAACAAAAGACAATAATACTTTCTTGGAGAAAGTTGAGAGAAATTACAAATTATCGCCAAAGTTTGTGAGGCGATATTAATTATTTTCGGGCGAGCAGCGCAGTGTAGCCAGTGACTGGAAGATGGTCTCTGCTGGGGCGTGTTTGCTCGCTTCTGGCAACAGTGTGTCTATCTGGACTTAATTTTCCTTGTTGTTGTTGCTTGTACTCACCTATTTGTACTCACCTATTTGTGGTTGCAGGGGTCGAGTCACAGCTCCTGGCCCCG
>NC_069414.1:19074534-19079534 GCF_026875155.1 Cherax quadricarinatus | reverse complement strand
CACCTTCTCTGAGTGAGGTGTTGTCACCTTCTCTGAGTGAGGTGTTGTCACCTTCTCTGAGTGAGGTGTTGTCACCTTCTCTGAGTGAGGTGTTGTCACCTTCTCTGAGTGAGGTGTTGTCACCTTCTCTGAGTGAGGTGTTGTCACCTTCTCTGAGTGAGGTGTTGTCACCTTCTCTGAGTGAGGTGTTGTCACCTTCTCTGAGTGAGGTGTTGTCACCTTCTCTGAGTGGGTGTAGTCACCTTCTTGAGTGAGGTGTTGTCACCTTCTTGAGTGAGGTGTTGTCACCTTCTCTGAGTGAGGTGTTGTCACCTTCTCTGAGTGAGGTGTTGTCACCTTCTCTGAGTGAGGTGTTGTCACCTTCTCTGAGTGAGGTGTTGTCACCTTCTCTGAGTGAGGTGTTGTCACCTTCTCTGAGTGAGGTGTTGTCACCTTCTCTGAGTGAGGTGTTGTCACCTTCTCTGTATGAGGTGTTGTCACCTTCTCTGAGTGAGGTGTTGTCACCTTCTCTGTATGAGGTGTTGCACCTTCTCTGAGTGAGGTTGCCACCTTCTCTGAGTGAGGTGTTGTCACCTTCTCTGAGTGAGGTGTTGTCACTCGTTTCTAACATATAAAAGTGTTTTCTCTGACTGGTTTTTCCTTTTGTCTGATATATGTTTAAGCATGAAAGCGTCAGGTTTTATTTCATGTTTTAATGTGTTCTGTTTGTATTGCAGTCATGATTGATTCAAAAACAACATCAACAGTACACATATCTATCACAGTTAGTTAACATCAACTCATCCTTTCTGTTCATCAATTCTCTCATCCTCCCATCATCTTAATCTCCACCTTCCTTTCTCCATCTCAATTTCTTTTTACCCTTACTCCACAGTTGCCCTTCCCCGTTATCGCTTCTTCTTAACCTCTCTAATTCATTAAGTCTCAACCTCTTTCTTCTCTTTCTTTCTCTACTACTCTCACTTCCTTATCCTTCCCTCTACCTTAACCAATTTCTTTCACCTTCTCCTACCATTCACCTTCATTAATCCTTTATTCCTATTCCTCTACACCAAATGCTTTCTGATATCAGAAGTCTCCGATATGGGAACATCCGATCGGACTGTTGTTTGTAATTGCATGAGGATTCACTTAAAGAGTGGAGAAGTAAGGACAGGGTAAGAGAAGAGTATCCGATCCTACTGCTGTCACGAAACAAAATGAAAACAGTGATTATTTTCAGAGGGTGCACCTTACTTGAGAAGACAGACAAAGAAACAGAAAATAGAATATGTGGCGTTTACTGGTAAAGAATAAGTGAGTTAAAAGAAGGCGATGACAGCTGGGTTTAGAAGGTAATAATAACAGTGATTTAAGCCATCTACTTACTGAACAACAGGAGATGGGAATTCCTGGAGAGAGTCCGGGGTCGACGCCGCAGCCCGGTCGTGACCAGACCTCGTGGATCAGGTACCAATAAATTCTAAGAGAAAGTCATGCAGAGTGCAGAGAGGACCATATTAAAGTAATTGGTCATAGTGATTCACTCACATGGTAAGTACTTAGAAAACTACAGGGTCACTTATACAAATGAAAACAAAATAGGAAGCAAAAAATGATCGAAAAAGGTACCGACATAACCTAATTTCATAGCATCCACCCAAACTTTCCCACCTAAATTCCAGCCAAATTTCCCAGTAACTTCCCGGGCCTGCTCACAGCCTGACCCCAACCTAGCACCAGCCTACATCCCGCCTAGCATAAGTAGCATCCCGGCCTAGCCCCTTACATGTGGATAGGTTTTTTCCCCTTTCATTTTTTGAGAGGGCTGACTTTTACAAAATTACTTTGGAGCGAGAGATATGGAGGAAGGGAAAAAAAAAACCCATGAGGAGCAGGGTGCGGGGGGGACAATAAGAAACACTGTATAACATCCGAGGGTCCGATTTTCAACATTTACCAAAAGATTCAAAACACGGGGGAGCGTGTGAAGCCTTAAAAGGGGAAAAACTGGACAAGTATTTTCCCGGGTGCCAGATTACCAGGCTGGATGGATGGGGGGGGGCAGCGGGAATCCCGGCAACAGCTGGTTACCAAAAGCCCCAAACGACCCGGGACCACGGCGGGCTGGAGTAGAGAAACTCTAAAAACTCTTAAAAGGATATCAAAGGTACTTCAAAAATTTCCCCAAAATACACTCCAATATCACATAGCTTTCAATAATCCTTCCCCCCTAACTCACTCTGTTCAACCCGGCACACAAGAGCCAAGGTTACTAAGCACTTAGAACTTCTTCACCCCCTTCTTCCAACCTTCCTTAGCGGCCCCCTACAGCTCTCTTAATTATACTTCTATATTATAAGTCATCAAGACTCCCTCTTCATCTCTTGGGATTATAATTAATAACAAACGCCCCGTTCTTAATTCTTTACTCCCTATTTTTGGATTTTTACAGTATTAGCTCGAATATTAACCGATTCCACTTCCGTTTTCTGCAACCTTTAAGACAGAAACCCGCCTCTTTTTAGGGGCTCTTTGCGCTTTAAAAGACGAAGGTCCAAGAACCCGAAAGCATTTTGTCACGTTCCCCGAGTTTTTGTAGCTGTTGCTGATCCCGTATTTCCCCGTATTATAGTGCAAAATTTTGTATCATCCTGTGCTTTTGACACGAGATCCCTCGTAGGCCTTTTTGGCTTGGGTGACGCATGGGGATACACTGGGCAGTGATCCCCTTTTCCCCCCCTCACACGGCGACCGTTTGGCGTAACAGGTAGGTAACTTGGCTCCCTCTCCATTCGTCTACAATATATCTACCATCCTACAAGTTGTCTATTTCAACCGGGATTCTCCATTCAAGAACCCTTACGATAAATGGTGACAGCGGAGGGCCTTAATTCTGACGATTACAGCGATTTCTGGAGATAAAGTTGTCGACCAGAAGACGGCCATTTCGTGTTCCCAAAGTAGGCCTACCGAGGTTCACCCCATCCAGTACCTCAAGCCAGCTACTCTACCAGCTTCTACATTATTCACTGGTCAGTCTCTTTGTATTAGTTTTTCCCTGTTTTTTTGCATTACTCCCGAGGGGTTGACCCGAGTTTGCAAAATAAGCCAGCTTCCAGTCTGTGGTGGGGGAGTCAGAAACCCGAGTCCATTTCCAGCCTAGCCTACTCCATCCAATTATTTTGCCTGCCAACCCAGCTTCCACCCCTGCTGTGTCATCGTGTGAAGTTATCAAGCTATTCTGTGTGAAGGGTAAGATAAGCCTAGCAACTAACCCAGGTGTCTTTACCCCAGTACTAAAGGGCAGCCACATGACTAGCCTTCTTTCGCTTGTGATTCTAGTTCCAAGCATTCTGAGTGCTCCTTGTCATCCTTGTGGTGTTGTAGTATTTCGGGTTTCTCTAAGCCACCCGGCTTAGAATTATCTTCGCGGCAGTGGGGTTTTCTCAGTGAGGCTTACGACGTTCAAACCCATAAGCCCAGCCACTCACGATCACGTGTGTCGCACCATTCCCGGTCTCAGACCCCTCGCTCAGCCATTACCCACAAACCCAACTACAGTCGGCCATTAAAAACTACCTACCTCATCAGTGTTTTGGTGCTCTGCTAAGGGTTGTACACCATATTTTAAGGCCCACATAGGGGGCCCAAGAGCTAGGGGTGTGGCGCGCCATCTTTAAAAGCTCCTGTGTGTTGTCTCTCGCCGTTTTAAAGGGCGCAATTCTACGATCATCTGTGCAGAGGACAGCAGCAAGACATATAAACAATCCATCAATCTCATTTTTTCAAGTGTTACGCTTAATATTTTTTTTTTAGAGACATTTGCGAGTGTTGAGACATTTCTTTTGTGTTCCCAGTGAATTTTTCTCTTAGTGACAAATTTAGTGACTCTTGATCAGACTCAGTGTTTATCATGTACCCATTGCATAAATTTCTTTTAATCTCCTTAATTCAGTGTTAATTTTCGTGCATTATTTTATATCTGTTGTGTTGTGTATCTTTTTTATACACTTGAAGTAAGTACTGAGGGGGTTTTTCCTTTGTTGTGTGTGCAACATATGGCAATATAGAACTTGTGTTTAACCCCTTCAGAATTACCTTTGTGTTCTCAGTATTCCAGTGAAGTATTTCAGTAAATTTTTCACCTCATATTCTGCATCACAACTCAGTGTTGTCTGTTATTTTTTTTTCTTCCTAGCAATTGTGTATTTTTGTTTGTTCCCTGTGTGTTGAACATTCTTGTGTTCATATTCCTTTATTCAGCCAGTGTTAATTTTTCTTATTTCCAAGACAATAGTGCCATTTTTAAAGCTCCCGAGAAATCTGTTTCAAAATTTTTTTTAAAAAAATCAAAGTTCATTCAAGAAAAATTTCTAGTAGGTTTAGTTGATGTTTTTTTGCTTGCATCCTGTAAGTGTTTTATTTTTTTTGTTGTGTGTTTTTTTTCACCCATTATTTTTTTCATGTTTTTTTTGAAAAAAAAATTCACTCTTTTGTGCAATTTTTAAGTTCTCCTTTTAAAGTAAATTGTTCTTTTTCTTGTTGTTTAAATGCAGTTTTGGTTAAAGTGTTCATTCCTTGTAATTTTTTTTCTTGGTGTTTAAATTTTTATATTTACATTGACTCATTTTCAATAATTCTTTTGCAAAAATTTTTTTTGCTTAAAGTTTTTTTTGCAGAAAATTTTATGCAGTGTTGTGCAATAATTTCTTTCAGGGCAGTTTCTTTTCTCTGTTTTGATAGTATTTTATTCTGTCTGTCATTTTAATTTTTAATTTCATGAAATTGGTTTTGTTTTAATTTTTGCACAAATTTTATTGAGTCCTTTTATTTTTTTATTTGGGATTTTCCTTTTTGCATTGAAATTTTAAAGACAACTCACTTGCCATTTATTCAATTTTAAAATAAAAGTTTAGCATATTAGATTTGGGGTACAAGCTCCTGATTTTCGTGTTTTCTAAGTTGCATATTCTTTTTGTGTGAGTTTTTTTGTTACGTTAACTTGTATTTTTAAATTT
>NC_069414.1:19039727-19074034 GCF_026875155.1 Cherax quadricarinatus | reverse complement strand
ATTTTTTAATACCTCATTTTTTCATCTTGAAAAAGGGGAAAAACCTTTGAGTAAATTCTCGGCGTGTCGCTCATGCATACCAGAAATAGTGCCGATCCCAGTGTCAATCCTTGTGGTACCACGCTTGTCGTACCTGCCCATTCTGATGCCTCTTTTTGGAAATCAATCTTGGCTTTCTCACTGTAGTATTTTTCCTCTGTTATTCCTGCGTGCTCCAGTTTTTGTCCTAGTCTCTTGTTCTGTAATATGCCAAGTTCTTACAGTGCAAGAACATGCAGTCCACCCATCACTTACCTTCTCCTCGCTTCTCTTACCTTATCATACACTCAAGCAAGTTGGAGGCAGGATTTACCATTCTTAAACAGTAATTGTCGTTAAGGAAATCTCTTCTGCAGGAGCTCCGACAATCTTCTTCTCATAATCTTCTCCGAACTCTTACACAGTATGAGTGTCAATAAAATTGACTGGGGAATCAAGTTTACCCAAGTGGTAGTTTCTGGTATACAGGAATAAGATTAGGGAAAAAATATGCCACGTAACTGTAACTCAGGTCAATTTAGTCTTAGTGACAAAGAAATGTGTACCATTTCTAACAATTATTTTCCCCTTGGATTTACACCAAAGATACAAGCAAACTGCTCAAATAATATTAATTCCCCATGGAGAAATTAGATCAAATAAAAATGACCACAAGAAGATGAACCAAAAAGAATGAACCATCTTTAAGGTAAGAAGAGAGAATTTTTTTCGGCGCATTCAAAAAGGAAAGGAATCACCTTTTGAACCAATATTTTTATATAGAAATAGGTGAAAAAAAAAGAAGAAAAGTTAAGTGAGACTGGGAGATTAAAGTTGCAATAAAATCCAAGACTAATCCAAAAGAATTCTTCTGAGTTTATAAGGAAGAAACTGAGTCCACTGAAAATGACTCTGTTCGTCTTTCTCATATTGATAACAAAAAAGTGATCAATTTTTAAGAAATATTTCCCATCAATTTTCACACAAGAAAACGCAAAAAAAAAAAAATCAGGGTTACTGATTAACTTAAAGAATTTTACGATAATAAATGATGTAGTATAGTTCCGGGTCCCGACGAACTGACTTCAAGGATTCTTAATAAAAGAATGCAACATTGAATTTAGTGAGCTGCTAACTAGGTTTTCATGCCTGATTTGTGGAGGATATTCAATGTGATTTCTATCTTCAAAAAAATGGGAGATAAATCCCTACCGTCCAACTGTCATCCGGTCATTTGTCATCTGGTCATCTGTCATCCGGTCATCTGTCATCCGGTCATCTGTCATCCGGTCATCTGTCATCCGGTCATCTGTCATCCGGATCCATCTGTCATCCGTCATCTTCGTCATCCGGTCATCTGTCATCCGGTCATCTGTCATCTGGTCATCTGTCATCCGGTCATCTGTCATCCGGTCATCTGTCATCCGGTCATCTGTCATCTGGTCATCTGTCATCTGGTTAGCCCGACCTCGGTAACAGGAAAATAATTAGAATAAATATTATCAAATATGATTAGAAATCATTTGATAAGCATAGCCGAACTGAGTCTTATCATTGGAGCTGACAAAGTTTTTTTTTAGAAATAAAGATAGGAATAAGAGGCAGATGAGCGCTTTCCTGGAGCTGGGAAGTAGGATATAGCAAATTACTCAACATTATGACTGTAATGAGAGCAACCTTATTTAGGTCTCAGTACAGAGGAATTATGTTAAGAAGTACAGCAGAGAGGACCTTCTTACCAATATGAGCAGTTAGTAGATATACTAGTAGGACAAAGGGAGGATCCCCCATCCATGAGGCAGTCTGCCACAGGCATGTGTTGCCAAGAATGGTTGTCTGGAGCAAACTGGTGTCAACTGCTGGCACAGGAACAAGTCTGCAAGGACATTGCAAACACCAATTATTGATAACTAGAACCAGACTTTCTGACACCAGAAATGGCAAGCGTGCAGTAAAGGAGTGGTATCTATTTCAGGATTGATGACGAAGAGAAGCTTGCTCAGTAATCTGGGAATAAGGCATTTCAGCAGATCCTACACATCAGATTCGGAGAACATTGCAGTGGTGGATATACAGAACCACAAATCTAAGAGCAGCTTTCAGAACCTACCAAAGATTCATTATACATTATACACAACCCGTATGTGTGCTCGTCCGAGTCCTCCGCAGGCCAGCATGGAATCCGTAACCAGTTTCATGCATATAAAGAAACTGAAGCTTCAAATATTCGCAAACGAAAATGGCACCGAAGCTGAGGAGAAAATAGATTAAGAAAAAGTAATCTAACATAATGACGAAATTACTCCAACAAAATAAAAGAGATGACGCGATAACGGCATGTCAGAAACCCTGACGATTAAAAGAGTAAACAAGGGCTTTTTTTTTTTTTGGGAGATGCAAAGGCAAGGGAACCAGAATCACAGATGGAAGATGTTGAAGCAGACGAGGCAAAGAGACCTGAAACAATCCGGAGAGTGAAAGTGTAGCAGGAGGGCAGATTTTACATACATAGCTTCAAGAGAATATACGATAAGGCTCTTGACCTGGATAGAATGGACTTAGTAGCGAGCATGGTGAAGCTTACTCCAGCCTGTCTAAAACTTCAGACAGTATTACCAGGCTAGCTCCCCTCAGGAAAATTAATGAATAGAAAAAGAAATAATAACAGACAACATAAACACTTATTATTATAATAAAATATAAAATATAAAACACTTAAATATGCAATAATTAATCCTACATTCAAGAAAATGAAGAAAGAAAAATGACAAATATAATGGATAAACCGAATTCCACCTAATATATATAGGGGTGTCTGGTGTTGTGTGACACTGTGTTGTTGAAATCGTAAGCCGTTGCCTGATGATGGGGGGGGGTCGCAGGTGTTGGATACGACCCACTGGCATATTCTTCACAGTATATCCTTTGAGTATTATATCCCGAGAAGGAAAAGCAGGTTCTTAACCGGCTGCAATGATGAGGGGTTACTTCCCCTGCAATTCATACAGGTGCACAGTTAAATAAATCCAAAAAGGAAGTCTCAGAACGTTAGTCCATCTCCACCAGTTGCTTCTCGATGATTGACAGGTACGCCTCTCTGTCATACAAGAGTAGGGCTGGGAGCCTGCGAGCTAGTGATTACTGTTTTGGTAACCAGCAGAGCCCCACACGTCACCCTTTCCCTTTCCGGGGGGGGGGGGAAGGAGGGAATGGGGAAGGGATAGCGGGAGCTAGATGACCCTACCTTAACAAGCCAGCCGTAGGTACAGTCAAACTATCACTTCGTGTGGGGGAAAAAGGGCGGGATAGCGGGAGCTTGACTTACCCTACCTTAACAAGTAGCCGGCATGAAAACTATTGTACTATATCCTCCATCGCTACTCCTATCTATTAAAACTCTTCCCTCACACTTCCCCCGTCTAGTACCAAGACTTAAAATCAAGGAGTATGAAGAAGAATAGGTGAGGAAAAAGTTCTAACATGTGAAATTTTGCGTAAGGCAACAAATCTTCTACTGACTGTCACGACTTAAACCAGTCAGAGAAATAATTGGATGAACCATTGAATATACACAATATGGAACTTAAAAGCATGGAGTGCCAATGTCCACCTCAAGAGGCCGACTGTTTGTTTACCCTTAAAAGTTTCCTAGGTATATCAAAGGTTTGTGGTCCATTTCCTAACAAAGAATTCTTTCCCCACAAATAAAATTTAAGTTTGGAGATACCCACACAAGGTGCTAACATTCACTTTTCTTATTGTGGAGTATCTTGTTTTCTGTCTGCGGGAAGGAGTTTCCGGCTTAGGAACATACAGGGAAGGAGTACCATCATGGTATTGTAGTAACACCGCACCTAAGCCAGTATTGCAGGCATCAGTTCTTAAACAAAATGTTCTTATTAATATCTGAATCTTAAGTATAGGTTCTTTCGAAAAGATACTTTTAATCTCATTAAACTTTTCCCGAGCTAACGTCAGAAAGTTTCAAGAGGTTCCTTCAAAGACTTTTTTACGGAAGTCGGTTAAGATGCCTGTAAGATCAGTAAGGTTCGGGGATAACCGTGCTAAAAATTTAAGAAACCTAGAAAACTAACGCATGAGCTCTTGGTTTTGGAATTTAATAGTAAAAACTTTGATTCTTAGCAGGGGAGAGGCTCAACTGAAAGTGTTATTAGAAAGACAGTCCAGATGATCTAATCTTGTTATAAACCAAGGAAAGCACTTCTACGGCTTGGCAGTGAGGCCATTGGAGCGTAACCTACGCAAAACTGATGTTTAATGTTTGAGGATAGGTTCGCCCCACTGGATGTCATTACGTAAATGTTATCAAAATAAACTGAAACATTTGCATAATTAACCCAAAGACCTTTCTTCATCAGTCTCACGTAGGTAGCACAGGCAGTTACCAAACCGAAGGGCATAGTTTTCTATATTGCATCAGTCCTTGGAGTGTAGTAAAAGAGCGGTGTAACTGCTTAGAGAAGAGAACTAACCAATACTTGATGATATGAGCCTGTGCAATATCAATCTCGAAAGAAGGAAGAGTCATAAAATTGTGTAGATCGCTATCATTAAGGGCCAATAGGCTCAGCATCCCACCAGTTATAGCATTAAGGGCCTCTGAAGTCATAGCAAGTCTATATGAATTATCTGCCTTCTAACCCATGACTACTGGTGCACAATATGAAGATACTGAAGGTTCAATGATCTTTAGCTTTTTAATAATTTGTCTACCCTCGGGTCAAATGCATCCCTAAGGTGAACTGGAAACTTGTTTAATTTTCGTTTGATAGGATTGTCCCTCCACTAAGTCACACTTAGGACTACCGTGGGAGGTAACATACCTGAATACAGTAAAGACGTCTAAAAGTTACTCACACATTGAAGAAGTTCATGTCCATCTTATGTCAGCCAAGAATTTTTTACCATGCCTGTGGTTTGGGATGCGGAGGGGCGACATTAATATTAAAGTGGTTGCGTCCGAGTGGTCAAGAGTCACCAAGTCAAGTAGTTCTTCATCATAGTTCCCTAAGTTTAGAGTGTCCAATTGACGCACACTATACATTCTTCAGTTGTCTTATCAATGTTCGTGGTGGAAAAACTAAGTCAAAGTTTATTAAAGGCAGTTAACCGAATTCCATCGTGTAAAATTTCTTAAGGGATGTTGATATGATAAAGCTTAGGTTCCCCTTGACTTCTATGGAGGTAATCAGCTATCCCACAAATTTTTAATACTTTTATATGACCTTTCCATCTACTAATAATTTATTTGACTTGATCGGCAAAAGTACAAGAACTTCATCCCCTAACTTTAAAACTTCTCCTCTTACTTTTGGAACAAAATATTTTTGTATCTGGTCCCATTGACAAACTTAAGTTTTTCGAAAACTATGTCGAGAGTCTCCTCAAGTTTGGATCTAATGTCAAGGATGAAACTGGTAAGAAGCCTGAACCTCAGCATTTACCTCCGTCATTAGTCCATAATCATGAAGATTGACAATGTACCTCTGGCCTGTCTACCATAGAGAAGTTCAAAAGGTGGAAAACCCCAAAGAGTCACTGGAACTTCCCTCATTGGCAAACAAAGCACAGGGTAGTAACGAATCCACTCCTTAGGTTTAAGGGAGCAAAGTTTCCTAAAATGGCTTAAGAATCGAATGCTGGACGCTCAATCCTTCCATGTACAGCTGGTGATGATAAGTGGTGGGGTGAAGAGAGGCTTCACTCCCAGAAGTTGGGTTATATGATTTTGCATTAAGGTCAGATGTGAATTGTGTCCCCAACGGTCAGTACAAAATTTCTCTAGGGATGCCCACCTGGAAAGATGGACAAAAGGCTTACAGCGCACCTCCTGTAGTGGGTTATGGTCTTCAAGGGTATGGCTTCGGGAAACTCAAAGCAAAAATCAACTAATGTAATATATGTCTATGTCGCCCCAGATGAAAGTGGAGATAACGGACCAACGATGTCAATAGCTACTCTTTCAAACGGTACCGTAAAGATAGGCATTTTGACCATAGGTATTCGCCTCCTGGTACCTCGGGAGGATGACAGTTGGCAAACTTTACACAATCTACAATAGGTAGTGACATCTGAGGACGATTATAGGCCACAATAGGTGTCCCTAATTTTCTTTAAGGTTTTAACGATCCGGAAATGTCCGGCCCCCTGCAGGTCATGACCCAAACAGCATTTTAAGAACGTCCTCTCTCATTGACTTGGAACAACTAAGATTGAATAGTCTATCTCATCTGAATTAAATTTGAATACAGACTGTACAAGATTACCTTTTATATATTCAATTTTATAATGAAAAGTTTTTCCTGGATCACTTGATTTTGTTTAGCGCATTATGACAATTCTGAAGAGAAGGCAATACGTTTTGTAACTTGACAAAGGAGTACTTCGATAATATCTAAAGGCTTAAAGTCATGGAAAATCAAAGGATGTGACCGTAGGAGAAGCCTGGGCTTTGGTCTGAGCCCTAGTCAAGAAATTTATGGTATCGAGGTGATATCTTTACTTTCATCTACAACGAAGTGAACCGGTGAGCCACTACCGGTCGCTTTCGAGAGAAGCATCACTGGTTTTTAAATCCCACATGAATCGCACGAGTCAATTGTCTCATCTGAACTTTCAAGGGCATTCTCTATGATTCTACAGGAAAGGATCGAAAAGGCTTATGTTCCACCTTTGCATGAAAGGTCAACCTCAGAAGGAAGAATGGCACTTTTTACATTACCTATTATACAGAGTAAGAAGTGATGGGAAAAAGCCTAGACGGCTTCAACCCAACCTTTTGACCATTTAGACCTAAATTGTAAGCAACGGATGGTAGAAATTGTCCGTACGGGCCCAGGTAGTCTGAAAGTATAGCAAGAATGAGTTTTCTTTAAAGTTAGGGAACAGCTTATCAAAGAAATGACTATACATGTCATCCATTGTCTCGTAAAAATGGTAGTACATGTAAGTCCATTAACTGTTCCTGAACAGAAGGTGCTGGTCCTTACACTCTTTAAAAACATATCTTCCAACTTTTTGGACCTCTTAGAATTGACAATCATGGACGTTTAAGTCCCTTAACACCACACAAATGACAAACAGGGGAAATAAAAGAAGTCATTTTACTTTCCATTAAGAGGCTTTGATTCTTAAGGTCTGATGAACGCTTTGCCTTAGGGTTCGATCCCCTAGGTCTTTATAGGGAATTGTGAGCCTCAGCATTACAAGTCAGCAGCCTCAGGGCCACCTTCCTCAAGCTTTAATCAAGTTACGTTCTCTGTAATGTTCGTATCTGATGGGGAAGAGCTGTCAGGAACTGGGTCAGGAACCATGAAGTCTCTAAGAGATTCATTACTGTGGATCAATTCCCTGAACTCTCTATCCAAAAGTCGAAACAAGACGAATGTTACCTGTAACTACTTGCTGAAAGTTCTGGCCAATCTGTAAGTGGCATACCTGAAATCTTTTTCCCGTAAAGAAATTAGTGGTTTTTTGATATGCTTTAAGGATTGCCCTTCACAGTAGTTATAATTACATATGAAATCCTGCGACAAAGTTGCACAGATATCAAAGACTGTACAAGAAAATACATTCCTAACCTGGTAAGCCCAGGTGCCGTAGGCCATTCACAGGAGGGTACGTAGTTTCCAAACCTGATAATGTATGTAGTAATGTCTTCCCCCCGCTGTGAAGGGAGGTAAATTAGGTGTTGAATATGTGCACTGACTGCACGTTGGTTCCATTACTCCTCTCCTCTAATTGTTTGTTGTGTAATATTTAACTTTTTATTCTCAAATTCAAGGCGAGATTTTCGAGCTCGTGATCCTTTTCTCTCTTTATTAACTCAAGTTCTCTAGCTTTTTCCTCACGTCTCTAGCATTTCCTCAACTTCTACTATCCTTTGCTCTTTCCTCAAGGTTCTCTTATTTTAGCCTGTTTCCTCACGTATTTTAGCCTGTTCCTCACGTTCTCGTAGCGCTTTCTTCACGATCAAGTCTATCACTACGGTCCCTTTTTGTCTTCTCTTTCTCTTTCTGTCTTTCTGGATTCTCAATTCTTCTCTCTCTCCATTTTCTCCGTCCTTTCAAGGTCTCTTTCTCCTTTTTCTCCTCACTTTCGATTCTCTCTCTCCACCTTTTTCTCTTCTCTTTCGATTCTCTCTCTCTCTCCTTTTCTTCTTTTCTCTTTCCCTTTCTCTAACTTCTATCTTCACTCTCAATTCTCCTCTCTTTCAAGTCTTTTCCTGGATCTTAGCACTAAATGAAAGATTCTAAAGTTTTCCGTTATTCCCTAACTTACTTCCAGTGTCGTCCAAAAACTGGCATTCTCCATGCTTTGCAAGAATAACACTTATACAACTATCAGGGGAAATGAAACGGGTATTAAAGAAAACAGAGGTTCAATTCCTGCTCCGTTGTCAAACTGTAAATAAAACCAAGGGCTCGATATCCCTGCCTTCAATTTAAACAATATGTATTAATTAAAACGAATGGTTCTATGCCGGCACCGAGCAAACAAGTAAGTAAATGAGGGTGTCGCCGTTGGACCACCAATCTCTCACCAACAAATCAAGAGTGTCCAACTACAGTTCCCTTGATACAATAAAGATCTCAATGAAACAAATTGTCACTGGAAAATCTCGGTCCCTAGAGTCTAATCCTCCAAAGTGGTATTCACAAGCCACAAGAAAGGTGGCAGAATAACTATATACCCTGCCTGACCTTGACTTCCAAAAATTGAGACTATAACAATCACCAATCTTTTAAATACCTGTACTGTAGTCCTACCAAAGAGAATGATTAATCCATGGCTGGTGTAACCGTCTGTGATATGCATCGTGAATTCCAAAGGTAATTTCGAGATTGAATTGAACTCTTGATTCTGACGCGTTGTTACCTGGAGTCAAGGTCGCGCACCTTGTGAAGGACTTCCTCACCTTGTAATAACTTCAGACAGTATATAACCAGGCTGGCTCCTCCTCAGGAAAAATTAATGAATCTAGAAAAAGAAAATAATAAACAACAAACATAAACACTTTATTATATAGAAAATATAATATAAAACACTTAACTATGGAAATATTAATCCTACATTAAAGAAAATGAAAATGAAAAATATACAGATAACTTGAAAAAAAAAAAAAAATTTTCAACGCTAATATATATAGGCTTGTCTGGTGTGGTGTGACACTGTGTGTTGTTGAAATCGTAGCGCGTGCTGATGATGGGGGGGCATGGGGGGTCGCAGGTGTTGGTTACGACCCACAGGCTATTGTCTTCACAGTATAGCCTTGAGTATTATATCCGATGACAGGAAAAGCAGGTTCTTACCGCAGCAATGATGAGGGGTTACGTCCTTGGTCCAATTTCATACAGGTGCACATTTAAATCCAAAAATGGGGAAGTCTCAGACCGTTAGTCCATCTCCCACCAGTTCTTCTCGTTGATTGACAGTGGACCACTCCTTCCGTTGCCAAGAGTAGTGCTGGGAGCTGCGAGCTAGTGATTTACTGTTTGGTACCAGAGCCCACAACTTCACCTTTCGGGGGGGGGGGGAAGGAGAGGGAAGGGATAATGGGAGCTAGAACTGACCACCTTAACAAGTAGGCCGGCAAGTCAAACTATCACGTTCGGGGAGGGGGGAAAAAGAGGTGGAAATAGCGGGAGCTGGACTTACCCTACCTTAACAGTAGCCGGCAATGTTGAAACTATGGTACTATAAACTCCATCGCTACTGTCCAATCTATTGAACTTTCCCTCCCAAGCAGCAAAAAGGATGGGGCCAGGAGCTGTGAATCGATAAATGCTGACCCAATTAGGTAAGTACACACACACACACACAGAGGAAGAGTGATCTAGTAGCGAACCAGTGAAGAGCGGGGTCAGGAGAGTGACCGACCCCTCAACCACAACACCTGAGTATACACACAACACACACACACACACACACACACAACACACAAGTCACAGGAAAGATGATCTAGTTAGCGACACAACTGAACAGGCTGGAACCAGGAGCTGCGACTCGACCCCTTGCAACCATAAACTATGTGAGGTATACACATAAAACACACACACACACACACACAATCCACCACACACACACACACACAGGAAGAGTGATCTAGTAGTGACCAGTGAAGAGGGCGGCCAGGAGCAGTGAATCGACCCCTGCACCACAACTAGTGATACAACTAGTGAATAAACACACACACACACACCACACCACACACGACATGCAAATACTACAGACCTATGGTCTAATCTGACATGGTCCTAGGACAAAATGGAAACTAACACACACACAAACCTCAGAACAGCATCCGACATCATAATACAGGAGTCGTTTCAGGAACCTGTACAAAGCCGTGTGCGTTAGGCCCCATTGATTGGAGTCATTGAGGCTACCAGTTTGCGGAAACCACCACCTAGCCAAGGCAATGTAAAGAAACTAGAGAAAGTGCAAAGGTTGTGCAACAAGACTAGTCCCCAGAGTTAAGAGGTATGTCCTACGAGGAGAGGTTTAAGGAAATCAACCTCACGACACTGGAGGACAGGAGAGATAGGGGACAGATAACGACTTACCAAAATAACTGAGAGGAATTGAACAAGGTGGACAAAGACAGGATGTTCCAGAGACTGGACCACAGCCAACACGGGGGCACAGTTGGAAGCTGAAGAGACACCAGATGTAATCACAAGGGATGTTAGGAAGTATTTCTTCAGCCACAAGAGTAGTCAGGAAGTGGAATAGTTTTGGAAGCGATGTATTGGAGGCAGATCCAGTACGTATCTTTATAGCAAGGTACGATAAAGCTCATGAGCTTCAGGGAGAGTGACCTAGTATCGACCAGTGAACAGGCGGGTCCAGGAGCTTGGACTTCGCCCCTGCAACCCTCAACTAGTGAGAGAACTAGGTGATATACACACACACACACACACACACACACACACACACACACACACACACACACACACACAGACAAACACACACTACACACACACACACACACACACCACACACACAAACACACACACAGACAACACACACACAACCACACACTCACACACACACACACACACACAAACACACACACACATACAAACAAGACTAGTCCCAGAGCTACGGGGATTGTCCTAACGAAGAAAGGTTGAGGGAAATGGCCCTGACGACACTGGAGGACAGAGGGGTCAGGGGAGACATGAAAACGAACATATAAAATCTGCGCGGAATAGACAAGGTGGGGACAAAGACGGGATGTTTCCAGAGAAGGTGGACACAGACACAAAAGAGGTCACAATTGGAAGTTGAAGAACAGATGAATCAAAGGGATGTTAAGGAAGAATTTCTTCCAGGTCTAGAGTAGTCGAGGCCGTGAATAGCCTAGAAATTGCCGTAGTGATCGGGAACCATAACATAGTTTTTAAGGCCGAGGTATATAGAGCACATGGGCAGGGAGGAGAGAGAGGCCCTAGTAGCAATCAGCGAAGAGGCGGGGCCGAGGAGCTGTGACTCGAACCCCTGCAACAACAAAAAGGTGATACACAATAGGTCATTACCACACCGCACACACACACAACACACACACACACACACACACACACACACACACACTCACACACAGTCAACACACACACACACCCACACACACACACACACACAGGAAGACTTAACAGCTGGTAAGTGTTAGTCATGGAAGTGGCTACAGAGTTCAACCCAAAAATTCCAAGTCATTCATATATGGGAGAAAAACGTAAAAGACCAAGGTCAGAGTACCGTATGAATGTCAGAAACTACAAATATCGCTTAACGAGAAATGTCTTGAATAAACATCTACACCAAACTTATTACCAGAATAACCTATAACGCCACATAACATTGACGAGGCGCCTCGCATGCGGCAGAAGGGCACGTGATACCAATTACACTGGAGCTCTAATATACCCACATCCACTGATTAAACCAGATTGCCTCCCATCCCACAGTGTCCATTGAACTCTTATGAGTTTGGTGCCTTCGCCCAGAAAAATTTTAATGAATTCAGAATTTCCTCCTTTATGCGTTGACAAAGATTATTCAGAACACAACATACCTGTGTCAAGCCTGTCATGAGCACCTGTCATTGTCACCTGTCATTTATCTGTCACTGCCACCTGTCACTATCACCTGTCACTGTCCTGCCAAAAGCAACAGTCTGTTAGTGGATGACAGTGCATTAATTTTGAAGGAAATCAATAACATGAACACCAGACTGTGTACAACACGCAACACACACACACACATCAACACACACAACACACACCGCACACACACACACACACACACACACACGGGGCCAGGAGCTTAGTTCGTACCCCTTGCTACCACAATAAGTGATTACACACACACACACACACACACCAGGCCTAGTTCCCTTAATCGACATTGCCCTAGGACAAAATGGTAACTACACACACACACACACCACAACACACACACACACAGCACAACGCACAACACACACCACATCACACACACACACACCACACAACACATCACACACACACACACAACACAACACACACACACACGGACAGATAATCACACACACACAGCACAACATCCACACAGACACACACACATCACACACACACACACACACACACACACACACACACACACACACACACACACGCACACAACACGCACACACACACACCAACACGCAACACACACACACACACACGCACACGCACACCTACACACATACACACACACGACATGCACAGAAATATACAACAGGCCTAGTGTTCTATCGCATGTTGCCTAGGACAAAATGGTAACTAACCACACATACACATACACACACACACACCACACACACACAACAACACACACACAACACACACACACACACACACACACACTCGGTTGGAGGATCAACGTCTGTTTGAGATCGTGTTTTGGTGGAGAATTTCTGACTGTGTGCCATAAGAAATAGGAAGTGTGGGTATACAGGTGTGATGCACGCATAAGAGTGCATATAAACACTTAAGCCCCGAAAAAAGGAAATATACTGATCACCAGAAAAGAAAACGAAGGAAATCTTGCTGATGTTTTAGTAGGGGCCGTTGGAAGGGTGAACGAGTTGTTCAGGCCTAAATAGTGTTGCCATAAAAACGCAGTGTGGTATTTGAAGATAAGTTTGACTCAAGACCGGGAGATAAGAGATATGTATAGATGTGTCAGTAAATACAGTGAGAGTTAGTGAAAAAATTAGAAGAGCCAGAGACTAATAGTGGCATACAGGAAAGTTAGTGAAAAAGTTTACCGAGAAGCATCAAACTTCTTCTTCAACTTCCTGGAACATGACAGATCCAGCAACGTTACTGCTAACTTGCCAGCCGCAAGTGATATTCACCTAGTTTGAGTTGCATGGGGTCAATATGCCCTGTCTTCTAGCTGGGAATTGGGGTCACTCTCCTCGAGGCTATCAGAATTAGAATAAGCAACATTTACTGTATATACACAAATAAACCTCGCACATAAAAGAGAGAAGCTTACTACGACGCTTCGGTCCCGACTTGGACCATTGACCAAAGTCAATGTGACTATTGTCAAATGGTCCCAGTCGGACCGAAACGTCGTCGTAGCTTCTCTCAATTATGTGCGGGTTTATTTGTGTATGTTCCCGTCACGGTATTGTGCCTTTTGTTATTTACTGGTATATAATAGAATAGAGGGGTATCGGCATATAGGCGAAGCCAGTGTATTTATTTTTGAACGTATTCTTTAAACGCATAAATACAGTAGGCAACCAAGAGATTTAGTACATATACAAGTACATTATGTAGTACATATGTGGGAAATAAGGATTATTTCTATTTACATAAACATATCACACACAACTTGGTGAGAACAACTCTGCTGTTAGGCAATTGAATAGCTTGTAGCACACACACACACACACACACACACACCACAAACACACACAGCACACACACAAACACAAACACACTTATAGATCAGGATTTCACACCTTCCTGTGAAGTGACACTATAACCCTTCCCTTTCCCCCCACCTCTCTCTCTCTCCTCCTCTCTCTCTCTCTCATCTCTCTCCCCTCTCTCCGTTCTCGTCTCACTCTTCTCGCCTCTCTCTCTTTCGTCTCATCATCTCGTCTCTCTCTCTCTCTCTCTCTCTGTCTTTTCTCTCTCTCTATCTCTCCCTTTTCTCTCATCCTCTCTCTCTTCCTCTCTCTCTTCCTCTCACTTTCTCTCTCTTCTCTCTCTCCCTCTTCTCTCTCTCCCTCATCTCTCTCCTCTTCTTATTTCTCATCCTCTCACTTTCTCTCTCATTCCTCTCTCTCTCCTCCTCTCTCTCTTGCCTCTTCTTTTCTCTCCCTCACTCCTCTCTGTCACCCTGCCCCCCCTCCTCTCTTACCTTATTCCCTCTCACTTTTCTCCCCCTTTTTACCCTTCTTTTTCCCCGCCTTCTAGGCTCCCCTTCTCTCTCTCCGGCCTATCTCGCCTCCTCTCTCATCCCCTTTGTTTCTTTTTTCTTTCTCTCTCTCTTTCACTAAAAAAAAAAAATGGTTTGGGACTCGCAGGAATCAGATCAATGACAATGGTACTGGTAGGGGAATGTATGAGGAACAGTGGAAAAGGATAGAGCAAGAATGGGAGAGAAAATTAGGAGAGCTTTCTGAAAAAAATTGGAGAAATAGCTCTCTGTTGAAATGGGTAAAAGAGGTTGAGAAGGATACAAGAATTGTGAGGCACAAGTCGAAAACTGTGCAGTATCAGGTAAGTTTCTAGAATTTGAGGGTAAACATGCATGAAGCAAGTCTCATGGGTATAACCAAGAAGACATACCATACGAAGCTGAGAGGCTGAACAGGATTGTGAAAGGAAGATTTGAAATTATGCAAAGTTGCATATTCAGCCTGCAAAGAAGGGCCATGAGTGAACGGGAAGAGCAGATGGGTGCAGATGGACAGGGAGATATGTTGAATGCTGAGGCACAACCATGCTACCAAGAGCCAATGGGAAAAATCAAGGGATAAAATGACCACATACGACAGGAACCAGAGTCACAGAAGGGAGAGGCAATGGAGGAGGAATTTGGCAAAATCAGTGATTATCCCATTGGCTTCGGAGAAGAGAGGAAAGGAACACACACTGAAAGACGGCAGGCAAGAAAGAAAGGAGATGAGAAAATCATCACGAAATAGGGGGAGAAGACATGGATGAGATTGTAAAGATTTCAGAGAATAGTTAGGGTGGGTACTTTGAAGGAGAGAAACCGCGACCGATCAAGCTGATTCTCAGGACAGTAAGCAGTGCGGAACATGATCCTCCAAGAGAAACCCGGTTTGAAAAGCTCGGAAGAGTACAAGAAGGTGTTCCTAGACAAGAGATAACACAAACAGAACGACAGGCAGCTGAGGGAGAGAAAAAAAAGCGAAAGGACTAGGAAAGGAGACAAGGATGGAACCAGCAGAGGTCATCAGAGGCACAGAGCAGCAACGGGCAAGCACGCACACAACTATCCTCAGAACCCCACAACTATCACACCATCCAACACAACAATACAATCCATACCCACTGCATCCACCCAACCCCCCAACCATAGACTCCGACAGTAAGCGTAACCAGGGTCTCCCACCCCCCAGTCCCCCCAAAACCACAGTTTGTAAGGAAACTGAAGTATGGTACACAAACGCTGATGGATAACAAACAGTGGGAGGAGTGGGCACGAAAAGAGTCAAAGAGGCATCATCCCCAGACATCATAGCGATCAACAGAAACCAAGCTTACAGGTAGTGATAACAGATGCCCATCTTTCCAGCTGGATACCATATCACCTGAGAAAAGACAGAAGGAACAGGAGGGGTGGTTGTGAGGAGTGGCATTGCTGATCAAACACCGATGGAAATTTTGATGAGCTGGAGAGAGGAGACAGCGGAGAAGAACGTGATTACATAGCGGGAACGCTTCACTCTGGTGGTCCCAAGTTTATAATTGCAGTGATGTATAATCCCCCCACAGAACAGCAGGAGGCCAAGGGAAAGTAGACGAGAGCAATAGAGCCGATGGTTGACACACTGGCTGCAGTGGCCAGAAGAGCTCATGCATGCAGGGCAAAGCACTGATCATGGGTGACTTTAACCACAAGGAATCGAATGGGAAACTTGGGGCCACATGGGGCCAAGATACATGGGGGGCTAAAAATGATGGAGGTGGTATTGGAAAACTTCATGTACCAACACGTAAGGGACACCACAAGAGGGGAGAGGAGAGGATGAACCCCGCAAGACTGGACTTAGGATTCACCTTGAGTAGTGCAGATATTGAGGACATCACATATGAAAGACCCCTTGGGGGCCCGCGATCAATGTGGTTTTGAGCTTCGAATACACAGTAAGCTACAAGTGGAGGGGGAAGCAGGGAAGGCCAGGACAAATGAAAACCAAACTACAGAAAGGGGACTACACGGAAAGAGGAACTTCCTGAATGAGGGTTTAGTGGGGCAGAGAACTGGCAGGGAAGCCAGTTAATGAGATGATGGAATATGTACAACAAAGTGCAAGGAAACTGAGGAGAGGTTTATACCCAAGGGGAACAGGAATAATGAAAAAGCCAGGATGAGCCCATGGTTTCACCCAAAGATGCAAAGAGACAAAAACCAAGTGTGCTAGGGAATGGAAGAAATATAGAAGGCAAAGGACCCAGGGGAATAAGGAGAGCAGTCGTAGAGCCAGAAACGAATATGCACAGATAAGAAGGGAGGCCAGCGTCAATATGAAAACGACGTACCCTGCAAAAGCCAAATCTGACCCAAAGCTGTTATACAGCCACATCAGGAAGAAAACAACCGTCAAGGCCCAGGTAATCAGGCTAAGGAAGGAAGGAGAGAGACAACAAGAAATGACCGTGAAGTTATGTGAGGAACTCAACAAAGATTCAAAGAAGTGTTCACAGAGGAGACAGAAGGGGTTTCCAGAAAAGACAGAGAGGGGGGGTACACCACCATGTGCTGGACACAGTACACACAACCAAGGAAGAAGTGAAGAGGCTCTGAGTGAGCTAGATACCTCAAAGGCAATGGGGCCAGATAACATCTCTCCATGGGTCCTGAGAGAGGGAGCAGAGGCGCTATGTGTACCCCTAACAACAATATTCAATACATCTATCGAAACAGGGAGATTGCCTGAGGCATGGAAGACAGCAAATGTGGTCCCAATCTTTAAAAAAGGAGACAGACATGAAGCACTAAATACAGACCAGTGTCACTGACATGTATAATGCAAAATCATGGAAAAGATTGTCAGGAGAAGAATGGTGGAACATCTAGAAAGGAATGATCTCATCACCAGCAGACGGGAAATCCTGTGTCACAAACCTACTGGAGCTCTATGACATGGTGACAGCAGTAAGACAAGAGAGAGAGGGGTGGGTGGATTGCATTTTCTTGGACTGCAAGAAGCTTTTTGACACAGTCCCACACAAGAGATTAGTGCAAAAACTGGAGGACCAAGCAGGGATAACAGGGAAGGCACTGCAATGGATCAGGGAATACTTGTCAGGAAGACAGCAGCGAGTAATGGTACGTGGCAAGGTGTCAGAGTGGGCACCTGTGACCAGCGGGGTCCCACAGGGGTCAGTCCTAGGACCAGTGCTGTTTCTGGTATTTGTGAACGACATGACGGAAGGAATAAACTCCGAGGTGTCCTTTTTTGCAGATGACGTGAAGTTGATGAGAAGAGTTCAGTCGATCGAAGACCAGGCAGAACTACAAAGGGATCTGGATAGGCTGCAGACCTGGTCCAGCAACTGGCTCCTGGAGTTCAACCCAAAACCAAAAGTGCAAAGTCATGAGGATTGGGAAAGGGAAAAGAAGACCGCAGACGGAGTACAGTCTAGGGGCCAGAGACTACAAACATCACTCAAGGAAAAAGATCTTGGGGTGAGTATAACACCAGGCACATCTCCTGAAGCGCACATCAACCAAATAACTGCTGCAGCATATGGGCGCCTGGCAAACCTCAGACAGCATTCCGACATCTTAATAAGGAATCGTTCAGGACCCTGTACACCGTGTACGTTAGGCCCATATTGGAGTATGCGGCCCCAGTTTGGAACCACACCTAGCCAAGCATGTAAAGAAACTAGGGGAAAGTGCAAAGGTTTGCAACAAGACTGGTCCCAAAGTTAAAGAGGTATGTCCTATGAGGAGAGGTTAAGGGAAAAACAACCTGACGACACTGGAGGACAGGAGAGATAGGGGGGACATGATAACGACTTACAAAATACTGAGAGGGAATTGAAAAAGGTGGACAAAGACAAGATGTTCCAGAGACTGGACACAGCAACACGGGGACACGTTGGGAAACTGAAGACACAAATGAATCAAGGGATGTTAGGAAGTATTTCTTCAGCCACAGAGTAGTCAGGAAGTGGAATAGTTTTGGGAAGCGATGTAGTGGAGGCAGGATCCATACATAGCTTAAGCAGAGGGACGATAAAGCTCATGGTTCAGGGAGAGTGACCTGTAGGGACCAGTGAAGAGGGGGGCCAGGTGCTCGGACTCGACCCCTGCAACCTCAACTGGGGTGAGTACAACTAGGTGAGTACACACACACACACACACATACACACACCCCACACACACACACAAAACCACACACACAAAACAACCACAAATAGGTGATACACCCCCCCACACACACACACTCAACTCACACACAACACCCCACACACACACACACTCACACTCACACACACACACACACACTCACACACACACACACACACACACACACCACACACACGCGGGGCACACGAACACACACACACACACGCGCGCGTGCACACGAACACACACACACCGCACACGAACACACCCACACACACGCACACATCTTATTTACAACAGGCCTTAGTGTCTAATCGACATGTGCCTAGGACAAAATGGTAACTAACTAACTAACTAACTAACACACACACACACACACACACACGCATATACTACAGGCCTAGTGTCTAATCGACATATGCCTAGGACAAAATGGTAACTAACTAACACACAAACACACACACACACTAACTTCCGTCAACGCCACCCTACAGGCTGACACATACACAAAGAAACACAAACTGGAAATACCAGTGTGGTAGTCAGGGTGGGTAGCAGCGGTGAGCGAGAGGATAATACCAAGAGGAGAGAAGGTGGCCTCGACCTTCTTTGAGGTCAGGAGAACACATTCCTTTCAAGGCTGGAGGGGAAAGGCGAGAACGAGACGAAAGGGAGGTAAAAGAGAAGCAACGGAGAGGCGAGGGATAGTCGAGGAAGAGACAGAAGTGGGAATTAAGGAAGAAGAGGAAGAAAATGTGAGGTACAGAACTGAAAAAAAGAGGAGATAGATGGACATACGAAGAAGAGGTAGGGTAGATAACAGGGAGAAGGACTGAAAAGGAGGAAGAGGAGGATAGGCAAGAACAAAAGTAGGGAAGATCAGATGGGAGAACAGGAAATATGAAGACAAAGTCTCACGTTGCAGAACCTTCTAGACGTTTCACTCTATGTAGAGCTATGTCAAGTAGTGATAAAGGTCTACAAAGAGCGAAAAGTTCTCCCAACAAAAGCTCGAGGCTGTGTCTTCACACGTGTCGACAATGCTACGTTTCACCTGACAGGAAATTTCTTACCTGCATGTGTGTCAGGTGATGTAAGGGGCCCCTCTCAGTGTGTGGTATAGAGGGACCCTTCTGGATATCCAGGTGATGTAAGGGGCTCCTCTCAGAGTGTGTGTGGTATAACGGGACCCTCTGGATGTACAGGTGATGTATGGGGCCCCTCAGAGTGTGTTTGGTACAACGGGACCTTCTGGATGATCAGGTGATGTAAGGGGCCCCTCTCAGTATGTATGTGGTATAGTGGGTCTTTCTGGATGTCCAGATAATGTAAGAGGCCCTCTCTTTGTGATGTGCAGTGGACCCCTCTACACCAGTGATACACCATTCATAAACCCTTACTGTCAAATTCCTCTAGCTGTCTATATCATATATTGGTAAATTAGACGCATGTGCAACATTTGAGTATCATTAAAGATACCCAAGTGTTGCACATGTGTCTACTTTACCAACTTGTCGGTTCTCTGAACCATTCATCTACATATATCATAAACCATATCACGGACGGGGAGAGAACCCGCGATCAGAGTCTCAAAACTCCAGACCGTCGCGTTAGCCACTGGGCCAGCTAGCCACAATAAGATTCATCCAACTAGGTATATTTCTACACCATAGGAAGGTTAGAATAGGCACCACTGTGACCACAAATGCAAGTTTTTACAGGCGAATCTCCAGCTAGCGTGGCCGTGACGAGCTCTAGCTCCAGTCCCCTCAAAGCCGTCAACATGATTCAAGAAATCGTAATGACACGATTGCAAACAAACCATACCACGGACGTGGTGTGGTTTGTTTGCAATCGTGTCATTACGATTTCGTGAGACATATATCATATATTCGCTGCTTGTTAAGCGAACTTAATTTGTTTCCTTGAAATAATTATTTTCAAACCTAGTATTGTGTGTATATCAGTGGTGTTATATGCCGACAATTATGTTAATGAAGCACAGTATGATATTTTTGGCATTTAAGTGAGAAGACGATTCGTCCACCAGGAACTATAGCAGTTATCAGTGTTGTGTGTTGTGTGTGATTAGAATACTCAAGTATTTTAGCGAGTGGAGAATGCCACGGCCTTTCTTAGGTTTAAAAACCCTTAAAGTCTCTTTTTAAAAAGGTTTCATAAAGTGTATTTCTAATTTTGTGCAGTGTAACCACAGTGGAAAGTAGTTTCGTGATTTTTTTACTGTATCAGAGATCAGTTGTTTTTCGTCATCGTGAGAAATTACGAAATAGCTTGGAAATACTATTACTGTGGATATATTGCATGTTAAGACATCGTCTGTTTCTTGTGATCATATTGCTTCTAATTCTGTTTATCGTAACCGTTTATGGACGCTACAGACCCTTAAATTTTTGTAACACCTCGGCCCTTTCCCAACAACACAGGGCAACCCAAAGAAGGAAATACATTGACAATCACTCACATCCTAGCTGACTTTCCAGAAAAGGCTCCTCATTTCATGTAAAATATTATGATTTTGTTCAATTTTCCCCTTGATGTGTAGTTAAAGAGCATTGTACATATACTTTTTACATAACACATCATTTCTGTTCACGACACAAAAGAGAAAGCGCGACAACAACCACTTACAGAGTGTCAGCAGGACTTTTTCGAATCGAAAATACAATATAACCCAAGTGTCTCTATATCCTTTTATTGCTTCCTTACATTGATCCCGTATCTTAAGTTTATTTTTATCAAAATATTGATATATCAGTACCCGAATGTATCCTCCAGAGTTTTGTTCCGAGAAACTTTTGTTTGTTTTTCTTTCATATGCTGATTCACTACATATATATTATATATATATATATATATATATATATTATATATATATATATATATAATATATATATTATATATATATATATATATATATAATATATTATATATATTATATATATATTTGTGTGTGTGTGTGATTGCTTGACGAGCATAATACCAATGAACAATATCACTAGTATGTCGATAGATTCCAACGAACGAAAAACACAGCGCTTCTTTCTGAGTAGAACTTTCTCCAAAACAAGGTTTACTTAGAGTGAAATGTTGTCCCCAAAAAGTTTATTCTCCATATTTGCGCTTTGTCTAAAACGGAGGAGACGCCAAGACTTACGCTTGCAGCACCCCGCTCCTTACGTCACGCTTGGTGCATTTCCGTTATTACCTATCGTCAACGTCCGCAGGATCAACCCTCACACCATATTTGTCTGTACCTCTGGAAGAAATATTGCGGCGGAACCTTATCACTTTTTTTTTTTTTGAGGGGAGGGGAATGAATTATAGGGTGAAAATAGTCACATAATAGGAGATAAAAATCACTTTATGCTGCTTTTGTATTACTTTTGTCCTATGGAGAAAACAAAAGATTCTGTTCGTCTTTTACTGTCTTTACCTTATGCATACAATAACCCTACAATAACCATACAATAACCCTACGATAACCATACAATAACCCTACAATAACCATACAATAACCATACAATAACCATACAATAACCATACAATAACCATACAATAACCCTACAATAACCATACAATAACCATACAATAACCATACAATAACCCTACAATAACCATACAATAACCATACAATAACCATACGATAACCATACAATAACCCTACAATAACCATACAATAACCATACAATAACCATACAATAACCATACAGTTACTATATGGGTTAAACTACTGGAATAACCAACTTTGCAAAAAAAATAAGATTTTTCGGAGTAACATGAAACCCTCTTCAGACGTATGATACAGCAGTAAAAGATCAAAAAAATAAGCTTATATAAGCAAGCAAGTCAGGTTCTGCAGCATTGTGCTTCTGATTTACGTACCAGAAGAGGAGCTCTCTCCCACTGCAGTGTCATGCTGTATCATCCAGCACCATTGGAAGAGTCTCACAAATATAACGATATTTAAGTGACCATGGGAATAATATATTGAGATATACACACCATAACTGTACTATGAAATCAACATGAGGCCTTAACAACGACAGGGAGGTGCAGTATATCCTCTGAACTTCTGTCGTTTCTACTTCTTGATACAGACAACGAGGCCTTAACAACGACAGGGAGGTGCAGTATATTCTCTGGACATCTGTCACTTACACATTTTAATAAACAACAGACTAACTTAGAAGTATTGATTTTCTTTTACTCTTCTCGTTTAAGTAAGATCTTCGGTGTTTAGTTTACATATGTTCTATTTTCTTCTGGATAAGTGAAATATATTGTTCCTAATTTAATTGTATCACCCACATCCGTCCGTCCGTTCAGTCATTCTGAAACAGCCGGGTAAGTCATTCGTTCATTTCATTCATTCATTCTGTGTTTTTTATGTATGTCTGTCTGTCTGTCTGTTTCTGTCTCTGTGTCTCTGTCTCTGTCTGTCTGTCTGTCTGTCTATCTGTCTGTCTGTCTCTGTTTCTGTCAGTCTGTCTGTCTGTCTGTCTGTCTCTCTCTCTCTCCTCTCTCTCTCTCAAGTTCGTTAAGTATCCACAAAAGGAAGTCTGTTAAGTAGTTGCCTTAATTTTTTCCTCTTTTCTCTTCCTCCATTTTTTCGTTGTTATTTCTCTCATAACTTGAAAACGCTTCAACCGACAGGTTTCAGATTTGCAACACCAGTGTGAGGTAGCTAAGACAATATTCTCTTAACAATCTGCACGTACAGGATCTTATGACCAACGTTGCTGGAACCATTACCAGCATCCTGGAATGGTTCCAGTAACATTAAAATCCTCAGCTCTCAAGTCGTTGGTTTCAGAGCAATTCCTGGAGAATGTCTTTTCTGATAGACTTCAAACTTTTAGCGTTGATGGGCTTTTTTAAAAGAAAACTTGGCTAATATTTTCAACTACTGATTTTTAAATTGCTAATTTTATTAAATAAATTGGTTGCCATGTAATAACTAAAGAATGACTCTTCTGATCGGCTTCAAACCCTTAACTGGAAATATTATTATTGAATTTGGGTTCTGCACGTACAACTTTGTCAGTTTTATAGATTTTATCATAATGGACATTTCTTAGAAAACCAAAATCATGTTTATTTTCTTAGAAGATTAGAGAGAATTTTAAATAAATAGAAAAGAGCTGAAAAGAAAAGGAAAATTGAGACACTGAAATTTGTGCCAGAGTCGCCACCAGACTGAGTTACAATGTTCTTCGTCTCCCAACTAACTTACTACAACACACTTTTTTTTTCACCGCTAGAACGCCTCAGTGGATCGGTTTGAAACTTTCAAACTATCGCAATATTACCAGGTGAAGGTTAGTGGAACACTTGACCATTACCGATATCGATTTCAATGAGATAACTTTAGAAAGCCTCTTCTGATCGGCTTCAAAATTTCGACACTGATGTCGAAATTTTGACAATTTGGTGACATTAATCTTGAAATTTTTGTAGCAATATTTTGCATTAATTAACTGGACTATGTCTCCTGAAGGGTGTGCCTTTATGATGTTAAGGAGCTCTCGATCGAAGAGCTGGAGTCGGCCTTTCCTTGCTTGGATCAAAGCCGAATCCTTCAGTTCCACGACCCTCCCCCCTCCCCCCGTCACCCTCCTCCTTCCCCCTCCCCTTCCCCCCTCCCCCTCCTCCTCCCCCCCCCCCTCTCCCCATCCCCATTCCCCCATCCCCCCTCCCCTAACCCCCTCCCCCCCCCTCTCCTCAGAGGAAGTCTTCTCTTGATTTAAAGCTTTAATATACCAGTTTTGTTATTCTAATTAATTTCCGTGAAATAAGAGAAAGTTTCTTTGACTCAAGAAATAAGTCACAGTTTCTAGACTAAAATTGGTCTATATTACGTTAAATCTACATAATGAACTCCTTCAGTCGTAGTTGGCTGAGTCCTAATTTTACACCGACTCTCCTCTTCCTGTTCCCTCATACTCTCATCTGACACCACTTCCCGCCCCCCTCCCGGCGCTCCCCCATTAATTTCTGAGTGTTGAATCCGGTTAGACTGATCCCTTTAGTGAGGATACGTTAGCACTGCTACTTTTGAGCGACTTCAGACTTAACTTGTTAGTGTAATTTATAACATTGGTTTCTCTAAGATAAGAGAATACCTCTTCAGTTCAGCTTCAAACCTAGTGCTTGTTATTGGAATGTTCGAATTAGATTTGAGCTGTGTTTGACCTAATTTGACATTTTTATTAAAGAAATTCAAATATTAATTTCTATATGATGACTAGTGAATGCCTCTCATAATTTTTTTTTCAAATCGTTAGCTCTTATATTTAACTGCATTAGAATCTTTTGCCGCACTCTGCACTATTCCATTCCAGGGGCTGAGGTTATATGATACGAAGACACTTTTCACGGATCATTCAGCGACAGATACATTTAGTTGCTCTTCGGAGATTATCTAGTGGTAGTTAGTAATTACAGATGGTGGCGCTGGTTGTGATGATGGTAGGTAGTTGTGGTTACAGGTGATGTTGATTGTAGTTGTGGTTGGTACGACCATTTGATGATGGTTGTGGTGGTGGGTGTTACAGTCAGGTGATGATGGTTGATGTTGTGGTGGTGGCTGGTAGTGATCACGGGTTAGAGTCGTCTGCTTCACCAGTGAAAACATTCCACTCACTGTCTCAAGGTCCCTGGTCGAGTCCAGGGCACGGAGGAACATTTGGGCAAGTTTCCTTTCATCACTGCTGCCACTACCCACTCCTGCTGCCCCTAACCTCTCCTGCTGCCCCTGCCCTCTCCTGCTGCCCCTGCCCTCTCCTGCTGCCCGTACCCTCTCCTGCTGCCCCTGCCCTCTCCTGCTACCCATGTCCACTCCTTCTGCCCCTGCCCACACACTAGCGGTAAAAAATAAGTGCATGTGTATCAGGGCACTGATGTGGGTCACAGTCAAGAACCCCAATGGAAATAAGTCCCTCTGACTTTTTGGGGGTTATCCTAAGTAATTTACACCAAGTATGATAATTATACTTATGTGTACCTGTATCTAAATAACCTTACTTAATTACTTAATTAAAATTGTGTTAGGCACACTCCAGTTTTATGTAAGTAATTCCAGTACCTGCTGGCATGGTATATCCTGTGAAATAAGAAGCATTCCAGTACTGTGTGTAAGTAACTCCAGTTTCTGCTGGACGTATTCAAGGGTTGGGAACAAAGGTATCCATGTAGGATGATAGTTGAAAAACAAAGGTGGGACCAGGTATTTCCTTGGAGCCAGGTATAACGGCAGGTGTTTGTCAGGTCCCTGACTGATGACGTCACTGGGGTGCCCTCTGGCCTGCGCTGTAGCCTTCTTAGTTTAGTATTGTTGATGTTGATGTTAGTTGATGCTATTTTTGTTACTGGGGATGTTTGTAGTTGTAGACGTTAGTAATGTTGTGGATGTTGTTGCAGATGTTAGTATTGTTGACGTTATTGTTGGTGATATTAGTGTTGTTTTTGTTAGTGTTGTTGATGTTAGTGTTGATGATATTAGTGTTGTTGATGTTAGTGCTGTTGATGTTAGTGTTTGTTGATGTTAGTGTTTTTTGATGTGAGTGTTGATGATATTAGTGTTGTTGATGTTAGTGTTGTTGATGTTAGTGTTGTTGATGTTTAGTGTTGTGATATTAGTGTTGCTGATGTTAGTGTTGATGATATTAGTGTTGTTGATGTTAGTGTTGTTGATGTTAGTGTTGTTGATGTTAGTGTTGTTGATGTTAGTGTTGTTGATGTTAGTGTTGTTGTTGTTGTGTTGTTGATGTTAGTGTTGATGATATTAGTGTTGTTGATGTTAGTGTTGTTGATGTTAGTGCTGTTGATGTTAGTGTTGTTGATGTTAATGTTGTTGATGTTAGTTTTCTTGTTGATGTTAGTGTTGTTGATGATAGTGTTGATGATGTTAGTGTTATTGATGTTAGTGTTGTTGATGTTAGTGTTGTTGATGTTAGTGTTGTTGATGTTAGTGTTGTTGATGTTAGTGTTGATGATATTAGTGTTGTTGATGTTAGTGTTGTTTATGTTAGTGTTATTGATGTTAGGTTATTGATGTTAGTGTTGTTGATGTTAGTGTTATTGATGTTAGTGTTGTTGATGTTAGTGTTATTGATGTTAGTGTTGTTGATGTTAGTGTTGTTGATGTTAGTGTTATGATGTTAGTGTTGTTGATGTTAGTGTTGTTGATGTTAGTTTCTTGATGTTAGTGTTATGATGTTAGTGTTGTTGATGTTAGTGTTGTTGATGTTAGTGTTGTTGATGTAGTGCTATTGATGTTAGTGTTATTGATGTTAGTGGGTTGTTGATGTTAGTGTTGTTGATGTTAGTGTTATTGATGTTAGTGTTGTTGATGTTATGTGTTGATGTTAGTGTTATTGATGTTAGTGTTGTTGATGTTAGTGTTGTTGATGTTAGTGTTTATTGATTTAGTGTTGTTGATGTTAGTGTTGTTGATGTTAGTGTTGTTGATGTTAGTGTTATTGATGTTAGTGTTGTTGATGTTAGTGTTGTTGATGTTAGTGTTGTTGATGTTAGTGTTGTTGATGTTAGTGTTGTTGATGTTAGTGTTATTGTGTTAGTGTTGTTGATGTTAGTGTTTGTTGATGTTAGTGTTATTGATGTTAGTGTTGTTGACGTTAGTGTTGTTGATGTTAGTGTTGTTGATGTTAGTGTTGTTGATGTTGTGTTATTTATGTTAGTGTTGTTGATGTTAGTGTTGTTTGATGTTAGTGTTATTGATGTTAGTGTTGTTGATGTTAGTGTTGTTGATGTTAGTGTTGTTGATGTTAGTGTTGTTGATGTTAGTGTTGTTGATGTTAGTGTTATTGATGTTAGTGTTGTTGATGTTAGTGTTGTTGATGTTAGTGTTGTTGATGTTAGTGTTGTTGATGTTAGTGTTGTTGATGTTAGTGTTGTTGTGGATGTTGGCTTATCAGTACCTTATAACATTTTCTGTTGTTGGAATGTTGAATTACCTGAGATTGTGTTATAACTGTATATTTATATATAGTAAAATATTCCCTCATAAGAGAGAGAGAGAGAGAGAGAGAGAGAGAGTGGGCAGAACATGTCAACACTGAGTAAGACCAGAGTGACCTTCAATACATCTCACACCAGACTTGCTAGAAATTCTCTTCATTTTTTATAATAATATCTACCAAACACAAGCAAAATAAATGTTGCGAGCATATAAATAAATAATATATATATATATATAATTATATATATATATATATATATATATATATATATATATATATTATATATTTTATTATATTATATATATATATATATATTATATATATATTATATATATATATATCGATTTTCAGATATATTTTAAACCGGCTTTGGAAAGAATTGTAACGCAAGAAGAGAGGAGGTCTGCAGTAGATGGACTGGTCTGTATTGTTTAGTCAGAACTTTCTTCATTCTACATCTTCTACCTACACTTCATTCTTATTATTATAATCAAAAAGAAGCGCTAAGCAACCTACACTTCATGACTCTTAATTTATATTCATATGAAAGGTTCATTTTACATGAAATTAATTTTATATCTGTCCTACATGAAGAAGGTTTCGAACTAAAGTGAAAATGTTTGAGATATATCTGTATCTTACTTAGTAACATGTTATTCTCCACTAATATAGTGCAACAATACACAAATAACCCGCACCTCAAGATCACTGAATTCAAATTCAGGAAACGCTAAACCCTGCAGACGGGACATCACCAGCATACCTCTGCTACTGTAACTGTAAAAACAAAGGTAATTACTGAGCAGCAGCACGACTTCAGAGAAAGGTAATCGTGTCTTCCCACCCTAGAATTACATTACACAATTACGGAAGTGAGAGAGGAAAGGGAAGGTGGGCGAGGCAAAGCTTTCCTCAAGTGAGAACCACGGACACAGTGACTCAGGACCTTGTCAAGGTATATCCCTTCAACCCTGCCGTGATGATGCTCATGTGCTCTTGATTAAGGAAAATGGAGCTACCCTATTCCTTTCCCAGGGCCGCGACCTCACAGAGGTCTTAGCACACACACATGTGAGTCTTAGTTCACACACCTGTCAGTCTTAGTTCACACACCTGTGAGTCTTAGCACACACACCTCTGAGTCTTAGTTCACACACCTGGAGTCTTAGTTCACACAACCTGTGAGTCTTAGTTCACACACCTGTGAGTCTTAGTTCACACACCTGTGAGTCTTAGCACACACACCTGTGAGTCTTAGTTCACACACCTGTGAGTCTTAGTTCACACACCTGTGAGTCTCAGCACACACACCTGTGAGTCTTATTCACACACCTGTGAGTCTTAGTTCTACACAAACCTGTGAGTCTTAGTTCACACACATATGAGTCTTAGCACACACACCTCTGAGTCTTAGTTCACACACATCTGAGTCTTAGTTCACACACCTGTGAGTCTTAGTTCACACACCTGTGAGTCTTAGCACACACACCTGTGAATCTTAGTTCACACACCTGTGAGTCTTAGTTCACACACATGTGAGTCTTAGCACACACACCTCTGAGTCTTAGTTCACACACCTGTGAGTCTTAGTTCACACACCTGTGAGTCTTAGTCCACACACCTGTGAGTCTTAGTTCACACACCTGTGAGTCTTAGTCCACACAGCTGTGAGTCTTAGTCCACACACCTGTGAGTCTTAGTCCACACACCTGTGTGTCTTAGTTCACACACCTGTGAGTCTTAGTCCACACACCTATGAGTCTAGTTCACACACCTGTGAGTCTTAGTTCACACACCTGTGAGTCTTAGTCCACACACCTATGAGTCTAGTTCACACACCTGTGAGTCTTAGTTCACACACCTGTGAGTTTTAGTCCACACACCTGTGAGTCTTAGTTCACACACTTGTGAGTCTTAGTCCACACAGCTGTGAGTCTTGGCCCACACACCTGTGAGTCTTAGTTCACACACCTGTGAGTCTTAGTCCACACACCTGTGAGTCGTAGTCCACACACCTATGAGTCTAGTTCACACACCTGTGAGTTTTAGTTCACACACCTGTGAGTCTTAGTCCACACACCTGTGAGTCTTAGTCCACACACCTGTGTGTCTTAGTTCACACACCTGTGAGTCTTAGTCCACACACCTATGAGTCTAGTCCACACACCTGTGAGTCTTGGTTCACACACCTGTGTGTCTTAGTTCACACACCTGTGAGTCTTAGTCTACACACCTATGAATCTAGTCCACACACCTGTGAGTCTTAGTTCACACACCTGTGTGTCTTTGTTCACACACCTGTGAGTCTTAGTTCACACACCTGTGAGTCTTAGTCCACACACCTGTGAGTCGTAGTCCACACACCTATGAGTCTAGTTCACACACCTGTGAGTTTTAGTTCACACACCTGTGAGTCTTAGTCCACACACCTGTGAGTCTTAGTCCACACACCTGTGTGTCTTAGTTCACACACCTGTGAGTCTTAGTCCACACACCTATGAGTCTAGTCCACACACCTGTGAGTCTTGGTTCACACACCTGTGTGTCTTAGTTCACACACCTGTGAGTCTTAGTCTACACACCTATGAATCTAGTCCACACACCTGTGAGTCTTAATTCACACACCTGTGTGTCTTTGTTCACACACCTGTGAGTCTTAGTTCACACACCTGTGAGTCTTAGTCCACACAACTGTGAGTCTTAGTCCGCACACTTGTGAGTCTTTGCTCACACACCTGTGTGTCTTAGCTCACACACATGTGAGTCTTAGTTCACACACCTGTGAGTCTTAGTCCGCACACCTGTGAGTCTTAGTTCACACACCTGTGAGTCTTAGTCCACACACCTGTGAGTCTTAGTTCACACACCTGGGTGTCTTAGTCCACACACTTGTCAGTCTTAGTTCACACACCTGTGAGTCTTAGTTCACACACCTGTGAGTCTTAGTTCAAACACCTGTGAGTCTTAGTTCACACACCTGTGAGTCTTAGTTCGCGCACCTGTGAGTCTTAGTCCACACACCTGTGAGTCTTAGTTCACACACCTGTGAGTCTTAGTTCACACACCTGGGTGTCTTAGTCCACACACTTGTCAGTCTTAGTTCACACACCTGTGAGTCTTAGTTCACACACCTGTGAGTCTTAGTTCACACACCTGTGAGTCTTAGTTCAAACACCTGTGAGTCTTAGTTCACACACCTGTGAGTCTTATTTCGCGCACCTGTGAGTCTTAGTCCACACACCTGTGAGTCTTAGTTCACACACCTGTGAGTCTTAGTTCACACACCTGTGAGTCTTAGTTCACACACCTGTGAGTCTTAGTTCACACACCTGTGAGTCTTAGTTCAAACACCTGTGAGTCTTAGTTCACACACCTGTGAGTCTTAGTTCGCGCACCTGTGAGTCTTAGTCCACACACCTGTGAGTCTTAGTTCACACACCTGTGGGTCTTAGCCCACACACCTGTAAGTCTTTGTCCACACACCTGTGAGTCTTAGTTCACATACCTGTGAGTCTTAGTCCACACACCTATGAGTCTAGTCCACACACCTGTGAGTCTTAGTTCACACACCTGTGAGTCTTAGTCCACACACCTGTGAGTCTTAGTTCACACACCTGTGAGTCTTAGTCCACACGCCTATGAGTCTAGTTCACACACCTGTGAGTCTTAGTTCACACACCTGTGAGTCTTAGTCAACACACCTGTGAGTCTTAGTCCACACACCTGTGTGTCTTAGTCTAAGCATGTGTGTGTCTTAGTCCACACACCTGTGAGACTTAGTTCACACACCTGTGAGTCTTAGTTCACACACCTGTGTGTCTTAGTCCACACACCTGTGAGTCTTAGTTTACACACCTGTGAGTCTTAGTCCACACACCTGTGTATCTTAGTCCACACACCTGTGAGTCTTAGTCCACACACCTGTGTATCTTAGTCCACACACCTGTGAGTCTTAGTCAACACACCTGTGAGTCTTTGCTCACACACCTGTGTTTCTTAGTTCACACACCTGTGAGTCTTAGTCCACACACCTGTGAGTCTTAGTCCACACAGCTGTGTGTCTTAGTCCACACAACTGTGTATCTTAGTCCTCACACCTGTGAGCCTTAGTCCACACACCTGTGAGTCTTTGCTCACACACCTGTGTGTCTTAGTTCACACACCTGTGAGTCTTAGTCCACACACCTGTGAGTCTTAGTCCACACACCTGTTTGTCTTAGTTCGCTCACCTGTCTTTTCATGCAAACACCTGTTTTTCATTCATACACCCGTGTTAGTTCACACACCTGTGCTACTGGGTTTCTCATCCTTAGCTTCAGATATCTCAGTTCATTTCCCCGAGACAAATTAACAGTAACCCATACGGATTTAACGCTTCTGAAAATCAAATAACAGTCAACAAGGAATGCACAAAGAACAGAAAATCTCAATACCATAGCTGAAACAATTCAGCCAAAAAAATCTGCCTTCTCTGTTTACTTCGTCCCTACTGAGACTTGACAATGGTCTAGGAGGGATCGAAATATCGTCTTGTAGTTTATATCTCATAAATACGAGATTTTGGTGAGTAAGAAAATCCTTCTCCGTGCTTTAAATATAATACTAGTGCATGATGAGTCCTTCAGGAATCTACTGAAAATATTGCTGGGAAATCCGTAGAGGATGAGGTGCTGACAACATTTCTGGGTCCTAGGCTTCAGTGAACAACCCACAACAGTCCTGGGTTCCAGTGAACAACCCACACTATTCCTCGGCTCTAGTGAACAACCCACAACATTCCTGGGCTCTAGTGAACAACCCACAACATTCCTGGGCTCTAGTGAACAACCCACAACATTCGTGGGTTCCAGTGAACAACCCACAACATTCCTGGGCTCTAGTGAACAACCCACAACATTCCTGGGTTCCAATGAACAACCCACAATATTCGTGGGCTCCAGTGAACAACCCACAACATTCCTGGGCTCCAGTGAACCACCTACAACAGTCCTGGGTTCCAGTGAACAACCCACAATATTCGTGGGCTCCAGTGAACAACCCAAAACAGTCCTGGGTTCCAGTGAACAACCCACAATGTTCGTGGGCTCCAGTGAACAACCCACAATATTCCTGGGCTCCAGTGAACAACCCACAACATTTTTGGGCTCCAGTGAACAAACCACAACATTCCTGGGTTCCAGTGAACAACCCACAATATCATGGGCTCCAGTGAACAACCCAAAACAGTCCTGGTTACGATATGAACAACCCACAATAATTCATGGGCTCCAGTTAACAACCCACAACATTCGTAGGCTCCAGTGAACAACCCACAACATTCATGGGCTCCAGTGAACAACCCACAACATTCTTGGATTCCAGTGAACAACCCACAATATTCGTGGGCTCCAGTTAAACAATCCACAACATTCGTAGGCTTCAGTGAACAAACCACAACATTCATGGCTCCAGTGAAACAACCCACAACATTCCTGGGCTCCAGCGAACAACAGGCAACAGTCCTGGGTTCCAGTGAACAACCCACAATATTCGTGGGCTCCAGTTAACAACCCACAACATTCGTAGGCTCCACTGTACAACCCACAACATTCCTGGGCTCCAGTGAAACAACCCACAACATTCAGCGTGTTTTACACTGACAAGAAGGTCAACCTGTGTCCCACCTGACTGGTCATCTGGTGAAGGTCCCCTGGATAAGGTTCCTGAGCTTAAGGTGCTTGAGGTAAAGGTCCCTGAGGTAGAGGTTTCCGAGGTAAAGGTTTTGTGAGATAAAGATCCCAGAAGCAAGGTCCCTGAAGTAAAGGTTCTCGAGGTAAACGTCTCTCATGTAAAGGTTCCTCTGGTATAGGTCCCTCAAGTAAAGGTCCCTCTGGTAATGGTCCCACATGTAAAGGTCCCTCATATATAGGTGTCTCAAGTAAAGGTCCTTAATGTAAAGGTCCCTCATGAAAAGATCCCTCGTGTAAAGGTCCCTCTGGTAAAGGTTCCTCTGGTAAAAGTACCTCATGTAAGGTCCATCTAGTAAAGGTCCCTCATATAAAGGTCCCTAAGGTAAAGGTCCCTCATGTAAAGGTCCCTCTGGTAAAGGTTCCTCTGGTAAAAGTACCTCATGTAAAGGTCCATCTAGTAAAGGTCCCTCATATAAAGGTCCCTAAGGTAAAGGTCCATCATGTAAAGGTCCCTCTAGTAAAGGTCTCCGAGAAAAGGTCCCTCATGAAAAGATCCCTCATGTAAAGGTCCCTCTGGTGAAGGTTCCTCATGTAAAGGTCCCTCGTGTAAAGGTCCCATTGGTAAAGGTCTCTCAGATAAAAGTCCCTCTGGTAAAAGTCTTTAAGGTAACGGTCTCTCAGGTAGAGGTCACTCTGGCAAAGGTCCCTTAGATAAAGGTCTTGAGGAATTAAGATAGGATGAATTCGAAATAACCTCTGGGTGCTGGAATACAAAGCTACCGATGAGATATGATGACAACATACAAGATACATGTATCAACACAGGTGAGACATGATTACAACATACAAGATACTCGCATATATCAACAAGATAAATCAAGACATAATGTTTGACAGCAACAGAATCAAGTAACGGGAACAAGTAACAGGAAACACCTAACGGGAACAGTACGGAAACATCTAAGGAAGCAAGTGACGGAAAAAACAACGAAAGGGAAAA
>NC_069414.1:19034805-19039227 GCF_026875155.1 Cherax quadricarinatus | reverse complement strand
TCATGACAAAGGGGAATGTTTTTTTTCTTGCTGTCTTAAGCTAGAAAAAACAATTACCTTTTTTTTACTAGGAAATTTAAAGTGGGACGGGGATTTTCCTTAATTGCCCCTGCAAAGTAAGAGATGTACTGTCTCTTAAAAAAATCACGTTGCAAACCGTGAAGGAGCAGGGGTCTTTTGATTAGTGGATAGCTCTGTGATCAATTATCATCTAGCAGTAAACAACGCTCGCCCCTTTGAGGGCCCCTCGGGGCTGAAAGGGCTAAAGGGGGGCTGATCCCCCCCTCCTGGAGAAATTTCCCCACAACACACCACACACACACACACACACCACCACACATACACACACACTACACACTCCACACACATACACACACACACTAACACCACACACTACACAAACTCACCACACACAACAACACACAAACCCACACACACACACACACACACACATACACACCACACACAACACCCCACACACACCCACAACAACACACACCCCACCACACCCACACACACCACACAACACAAAAACCCACAACACAACACCACACCACCAAAAACCCACACAAAACACACACACACACCACACACACGCACATGCACACACAACACCCACACACACACCCCAAACCAACACGCAACACACACCAACCACCACCAACACACCACACACACACACACCCTCCACCACTTGACACAAACACTAGCACAAACAAGTACCCCCCTTCCCTAACCACCTCCCCTTTAGCCACCTACCCCCCCCAAACCCCCTAACCCCTTCCCCAAAACCGTCTAACCCCCCCCCCAAAAACCCCCCCCTCCCCCAAAAAAAACCATCCTCCCCCCCCCCCCATAACCATCCATCCCTCTCCCCCCAAAAACCATCTAACTCCCCCCCCAATATTTACCCCTCCAATAACCTTCCTCCCCCTCCCCCACAACCATCCATCCTCTCCAACCATTTTAAATTCCCCCCCCCCCCCCAAACCCGGATAGGACAAGGGGGTTTCCCAAGGGCGAAAACTGGAGGGAAATGGGGATAGGCTCAAAAAAAAGGGGGAAGACTGGGGGAAGGGGAAGATGAGCTGGGAAAAAGAGGGAGAGAGGGTTTGCAGCAGAATCAAAGGGGAAGCAACAGGCCACAGAAGCAGAAATCAAGATGAGAGATTAAAAAGGGGGCTGAGACTCTGAAACAGCACAGAGACAAATATATTACAGAAGTAGCATCGGCAAGGCTACATCGAACCAGACAACAGGGCCGAAGGAAGCATGGAAAAATAAACTGTATGCAGAGGGCCTGTCCAAAACCCCCATGGGGGCCAAAACAAACAGGGACACTCTAGGCAAAAGAGAGTTGGAAGACATCGAAGGGAAATGGACATTGCAAGGCCTTACCAGATCCCGGGGGCCAGGAGCGGGGGAGGAAGGGTAAACCAAAAAACATAGGGGGCCAAACGAGGGAAGGGGGTGAAAGGAAGGAACACTCCACGGAAGGAACTAAAAAAAATCAGAAGATCAATGGGTCACAGTGGGGTGGAAAGGGAGAGATCCGTGTTTGTCTATGGGCTAGACGAAGCTAAAGGGGGAAAATTTGATGAAAGAAAGCGGAGGAGAAAAAAGCGTTTGAGGAATATAAAAGTGATAGGCGGGGGGGACTGACCCAGGGGGAAAATTTTTCGGAAAATTTTGGGTGGTTCACAAAGAAAAGGAATGGGCCCCTCTAAAAGTAATTTTCAAGGCAGAATAAACCCGAACCATGCCTGCAGAGAAAGCAGGGCTGAGAGGCAAGCGGGATTTCCCGGAGTGTGTACCTCGCCCCGAGACAGAACACAGACAAAAGGAAGACAATGAAAAAAGGGAGTTCAAAAACAAAGGGGAGAAATGGGAGGAAAAAAAAAAAAAAAAACCCCCAGGATCAAATGGAAGGACAACGCACCTCCCAGAAACACCTGCAGAAGGATCCAGCCACGACACCCCAAGGCAACTGAACAATCCAACCAACCCCACACACCGTCCCTGTTTCCACCCCCCGCACCCCAGTTACAGTATTAGAACAGAAGTTTAAGGTTTGGGACACAAATGCAGAGGATTAATGAATAAACATGAGGAAGGGAAGAAAGAATCAAAAAGTCCACAGAATCATGCAGTTACAGAAACAAAATCATGGAGACAATAAAATGCAATCTTCCCACCGGATACCAATCATGGGAAAAGATAAAAGGGGGGCGGGGGGGGAGGGGGGGTTGCTCTGCTCGTAAAAAAAGAGGGAAATTCGAAAAAATGGAGGGAATAGATGAGACGGAGAAAGACTCATAGCAGGTACACTTCAGTCGGGGGAACAAAAAGTGGTCATTGCAGGATGTATAATCCACCACAGAATGCAGGGGGCCCAAAGAGGGAATTAAGAGAGCAAAAGCAATGGTGGACCCTTGCTGAGGTGGAAAGAAGAGCTCACTCAAGAGCAAAGTTGCGGGTTTTATGGGGGTTTTTCAACCACAGGGGTTGACGGGGGAAAACCTGGACCCACAGGGGGGTCCCAAAACGGAACCGGATTTGGGAGGGGTGGGAAAAAACTCATGCACCACATTTTAAAAGGACACTACCAGAGTGAGAGGGGGGATGAACCAGCAAATTTGGGCCCTTTTGTGTTCCCCTGGGCAGCTCGACTTTGAGGACATCAAGTATGAGAGTCCCCAGGAGCTAGCGCCCACGTGGTTCTGTGCTTTGAATACATAGTAAGCTGAAAGTGGAGGAATAACAGAGTAGATGGGAAAAACCTGACTATAAAAGGGGGACTACTGGGGTTTGAAGAACTTCCGGGGAGTCCGTGGGACAGAGAAGGGCGGGAAACCCAGTAAATGAAAGATGGAATATGTAGCAAAAAAGCAAGGAGGCAGGGGAAAAGGTTCTTTCCCCAAGGGAACAGTAACAACGGGAAGCCCAGAACAAGCCCCTATTTCCCCCGAGGTTTTAAGGAGGCAAAAAACAAAGTGAAAATAGAGAAGGGAAAAAAGACAAAAGGGCAGAAACACACGAAAAATAGGGGGATCAGTCGCAGAGCCGGAAATATATCACAGGTAAGGAGGGGGCCCAGAGACAGTATGAAAATGACATGCATCGGAATCAAGACTGACCGAAACTGTTGTTACCCAAAATCAGGGGGGAAGACAACAGTCAAAGCCGGTGATCAGATTGAGGACAGAAGGGGGAGAACTCACAAAAATGATCAGGGGGTATGTGAGGAGCTAACAGGAGATTTAAGGGAAATTTTTCAGTGAGACAGGAAAGGGGTGTGGGGAAAACAGAACAGAAGGGAAATCAAGGGGAATAACCAACAATGTTGGATGACATACGAACAATAGGGGAGGTGAAAAAAGCTCTTAAGTGACCTTTACACCTCAAAGGGGGGATGGGACCGGACAAAATCTCCCCCTGGGTCCTTAGAGAAAGGGGCGGGTGCTGTGGTGCCTCTAACCACAATCTTCAAACATCCCCTTAAACTGGGCAATACTGAGAAATGGAAGACAGCTAATTATCCCCTATTTAAGAAAAAGGAAAAAAGAAACGGGCACTAAATAAACCCGGTCTCTACATGTTTCGTGTGCAAAGTATGGAGAAGTTAAGGAGGAGAGTGGTCGAACACCCGGAAGGGAAAAAGTTATAAATGAAAACCAGATGGGTTCATGGAAGGCAAAATTTTTTTCACAAACCTCCTGGGGGTTTTTTTGACAAGGTAAAGAAAATAAAACACGAGAAGAGGGGTTGGGGAGATTGCTTTTCCTAGACTGCAGGGAAAGGGCCCTTTTACACAGTTCCCCAAAGAGATTTTGCAGAAACGGAGGGTCAGGCAATAAAAGGGAAGGGGACTGCAAAGGATAAGGGAAAACCCACAGGAGGCAGCAAACGAGTCATGGTACGTGAAAAGGTTTCACAGTGGGCGCCTGTTACGAGCGGGGGCCACAGGGGTCAAGTTTAGGACCAGAATGCTATTTTTGAATATATGTGACGACATGATGGAAGGAATAGACTCTGAAGTGTCCCTGTTCGCAGTTGACGTGAAGTTGATGAGAAAGAATTAAACGGACGAGGATGAGCTAGGGACTGCAAAGAGACCTGGAGAGGTGGACATGTGGTCAGTAACTGGCTTTCTCGAATTTCAATCCAGCCATATGCAAAGTCATGAAGATGGGGAGGGGCAAGAAGACGCAGACAGAGTATAGGCTAGGTGGGACAAAGGACTACAGACCTCATCAGGGAGAAAGACCTTGGGGGACCATACACCGAGCACAATCACGAGGCACACATAAACCAAATAAACCGCTGCAGCATACGGGCGCCTGGCAAAACCTGAGATTAGGCGTTCCGTACCTTGTTAATAAGGAATCGTTCAAGACAACTGTACACTGTGAATGTTAGGCC
>NC_069414.1:18982305-19027305 GCF_026875155.1 Cherax quadricarinatus | reverse complement strand
GTGAATAACTTTTAGACCCTCCTGGCCTGTGTAAGTAACTTGTAGACCCTCCTGACCTGTGTGAATAACTTTTAGACCCTCCTGGCCTGTGTGAGTAACTTGTAGGCTCTCCTGACCTATGTGAGTAACTTGTAGGCCCTCCTGACCTGTGTGAGTAACTTTTAGACCCTCCTGGGCTATGTGAGTAACGTGTAAATCCTCCTGACCTGGTTGAGTAACTTGTAGAACCTTATAACCTGGATGAGTAATGTGTAGATCCTCCTGACCTGGGTAAATAACCCCTGGACCCTCGTGACCTGTGGCTACCTTTCTCTTCTCTCTCTCTCTCTCTCTCTCTCTACCTATCCTTGTCTTCTATCTCTCCTTACTCTCGTATCCTCTGCCCCTCTCCTGTACTCTCTCTACTCTTCTCTCTCTCTCTCTCTCCTCTCTCTCTCTCTCCTCTCTCTCTCTCTCTCTCTCTCTCTCTCTACTACACACACACCACACACACACACACACACACACACACACACAAAGCGACCAGCAACGAGGCGGGGCCAGGAGCTGTGAACCGACCCCTACAATCACAAATTGGTGAGTACACTCATTTACGGACGGGAAAACATAAAATTTATCTTCCTCTTGACCATACTGTCTCTTCTGTCTTTGTTACTGTCTCTCTCTGTTTTACTGGGCTGTGTTGTCTTGATCTCTGTCTTTCTTTGATCTGTTGGAAGTCTGCTCAAGCTTCCTTGTTTCTTCACTTTATTTATTGCATTGTTTGAACGTTTGTACTTCGGTCGTCCCTCTCCTTGCTATATAATATATTTTCCCCATTAGGTAGTGACCCCTCTAAATGGGCTCTTGATTTATGGAGTCGGAGCTCCGCGCCTCTCCCTGTCATCAAAGGTCGTAGGATACATTCAGTGTCCCAAGTTAGCAAGTAGGTCGTCTGTACTGAATGATGGAGTTACGAGGAGGTTCATTTTTGTGTGTGTGTCGCTTGTGTTAAAGGTTTCTCATAAAATCATTCTCCAGAAAGTTGTGTGAGCACCTTCGGGTCTAGAGCTTACTGATAAAAAATTTTATTGGGCAGCGACCTGGTATGGCAGTACAGCTGACCCCCCCACCGCCCCCTTCTAGATAACGACATCGTTAAACCAGAGCTTGTTTACCAGGATATGTGACCTCGTTAACGTGTTTGTCAGGAAGTTGGTAAAGTAACATTTTAAACTGATAGAAGGAGGCTGCAGTCCTAGGGACGGAGGCTGCAGTCCTAGGGACGGAGGCTGCAGTCTTAGGGACGGAGGCTGCAGTCCTAGGGACGGAGGCTGCAGTCCTAGGGACGGAGGCTGCAGTCTTAGGGACGGAGGCTGCAGTCCTAGGGACGGAGGCTGCAGTCCTAGGGACGGAGGCTGCAGTCCTAGGGACGGAGGGAGCAACAATGTTCTGAAAATAGGGACAGCTTATAAACAAGAGAGTCTACAGGAGAGAGAGAGAGAGAGAGGAAAGAGAGAGAGAGAGAAGAGAGAGAGAGAGAGAGAGAGAGAGAGAGAGAGAGAGAGAGAGAGAGAGAGAGAGAGGAAAGAAAAAAATTCTGTCGTAGGATCTAAATATTCAAAAAGTCGGAACGCGAGAAATAAAATAGACGAACTAAAACTGATTGCATGTGGGGGGGGGGATATATTATTGTAATAATCGAGACCAGTTTCAATTTAAAAAATAGGGACATGTCTGCTGAATGCCACATACAGGGATATAAATTATTCCACAGGAATAATTTATATCCCTGTGGGCGGAGTTGCTATGTGTGTTAAGGGGAAATTTATGGTGTTGCATTAAAAACGAAATAAAAATGGAAGGGATAAACAGGGAATCTGACTACGATTGCCAGTAAGTGCATGAAAAACTAATCTTGGGTGTGAGCTACGGATCCCCAAACATCGACAGTGACCACCGTAAACTTCTGTGGGGAAAAGCTGATCATTAACTAGAGACGAATATGTAGTTTTAATGGGAGATTTTTAACTTAAGGCGAATTGACTGGGGCAATTTGACAGAACAAACAAGGAATCTCTGATAAATAATCTTGAGATTAATGAAGAACTTCGAGAAAGTGATCATAAATTCACAATGTTTACGTTGTAGATTATATGTAGTAGTTAAGTGTGGTAACCTGACTAGGCATTACCACAGGGGAGGCCAGATACACCCTGATAATGAATGTCAGTGTGACATTTTCCAGAGCACTCTCAAACCTACCCAGCTGACCGTATTCAAAATAGAAAAAATAAGTTAATTATGAATAAGCGTAAATGGATGAGTTGTTTTCCATCGGTCTCCCTCCCCCACCCATAACTCACCCACCTCCACCTGTTACCCTCCACCACCCATCACTCTCCCTCCCCCATCATTATCCCTATCCCACCCATCACTTTCCCCTCCTCCCATTACTCTCTCTCCCCCATCACTCTCCCTCCCCACCCATCGTTCTTTCTCCCAACCCGAGACCCCCCAAACACCCACCCACCCAACACACAAATCTTAATTTTAAGCAGAGAGCTGACGAGCAACGACCGTACAGTGTGTGTGAGGAGAGTTGTAATTAAGCCCACCACAACACGTAGCTGCTGTGGGACAAGCCAAGGAAAATCCCATGTTTCCTGTCCACGAGTAACTATCACAGCCAGCAAACAAATCTGAAAATCTGGGAGAGATCAAGAATTTTGGGGCATCCTGAATATTAGCACAGGACAAAGGATGCCAATGATCAGTACTGAAACACAGCAAGATATCCAGAAAAACCCGCTAAATAATACTAAAACATAGCAAGTTAGCCAGGAAATCCCAGTAAACATTGTAGTAAACAAGACTGAAAGTGCCAAAGAAAAAGATAGAAAAGAAGGAATGTGTAGATATTATGTCAGGAGAATTAGCGACTGTGAAATTATATATACATATGCAGCATACGGGCGCCTAGCAAACCTCAGAACAACATTCCGACATCTTAATAAGGAATCATTCAGGACCCTGTACACCGTGTACGTTAGGCCCATATTGCAGTATGCGGCACCAGTTTGGAACCCACACCTAGCCAAGCACGTGAAGAAACTAGAGAAAGTGCCAAGGTTTGCAACAAGACTAGTCCCAGAGCTAAGAGGTATGTCCTACGAGGAGAGGTTAAGGGAAATCAACCTGACGATACTGGAGGACAGGAGAGATAGGGGGGACATGATAACGACATACAAAATACTGAGAGGAATTGACAAGGTGGACAAAGACAGGATGTTCCAGAGATTGGACACAGTAACAAGGGGACACAGTTGGAAGCTGAAGACACAGATGAATCACAGGGATGTTAGGAAGTATTTCTTCAGCCACAGAGTAGTCAGGAAGTGGAATAGATTGGGAAGCGATGTAGTGGAGGCAGGATCCATACATAGCTTTAAGCAGAGGTATGATGAAGCTCACGGCTCAGGGAGAGTGACCTAGTAGCGATCAGTGAAGAGGCGGGGCCAGAAGCTTGGACTCGACCCCTACAACCTCAACTAGGTGAGTACAACTAGGTGAGTACAGGTGCCGTATGCATCATGAAGTCGAAGGCCTAGTAAACAATAATTTATGGAGAGGCTCCATCTAAGGAAGAAACAAAGAAACTAGTGAGAGAACACGGGGAAGACAGACACACCTGGTAATGGGACACAGCGAAGCAGTTCATCACACACCAAGACCAAACATGCAACGGCACACATTAAATACAACTTCGGGGAGAATAAAAAATGTTACTTTAGTAGCCATATCACAAGACTGAACAGTATCAGAGGCGCTTATAAAACTCACACCAAACCCACGCATCTGAGGTAATAAATCCTCCTCTCTATTTTGCCAACATTGAGATTTTTAAAACTAATAAAAATTATACAAGTTAGCCATGTAAAGTGGACTCATCACTAGAAGCAAATATTATATTTGGAACATTTGCAGAAATACATTCAAGGGATGTTTTGGACAGCGATACAGTATATCGGTAATAAATTACGATACCGGTATATGTAGTGTGACTGAGTTAATAGGTCAAAGGGAGGGACAGGACTATATTTTAAAGACATGTTTAGTTATGCAGAACTGCTGAATTCATCAAATGATACAGTAGAAGTACTCTCCGCCATCAATGAATTTGGAGGCATCATTTTGAACGTTCGAAGCTCCACCACTGAGGGTTTTGGATGTTATCTGAGACATTCCAGGATGCTGGGAATGAGTTCAACAAGTTTGGTCATAGGAACCGTGAACATACCAATTGTTACAGGTGTAAATATCTATGAGGAAACTGAATAAGTACTTCAGGCTTTGAAGGCCATGCGGGCCAGAAGGCTGATAACAGCAACAGTCTGGTTGATGAGCACCAGATAAGCCTGGCCAAGACCGGAAGCGGAAGTAGGAAAACTCCAACCTAGTCACAATTGCATAAGGGCTCCTCCGTCAGTGAGCTGCAGCACTCTGATACAATCGGCTGGAGTCTCTCGTCTATACGCCCATCCTCTGGTGTAAAATACTGAGGCGGTCGCACTTTGTAGTGGCGTGTGATACAAGGTCCAGAGTGCCAAGACCTTACTTAAGAACCGACTTTACTACTGCATTGCGACATCTATGAGGTGACTGTACACAGGGAAAAATTCTTGCAAGATTAACACATGACCTCTCACACGGTGATTATTTACACTTACTCGGAGGTGCAGAGGAGTTGCAATTATTTATAAAACATATGGGTGTTGACAGCTAACTTAGAGAGCAAACGATTTGTATACTCGGCATGAAAGTTAAAAGTATCAATCAGCAAGTGTCTATGGCACACACACACACACACACACACACACACACAGTGAAGAGACAGGCCTGGAGCTATAACATGGCCTCTGCAACCACAATTAGGTGAGTACACACACACTCCTTGTCTGGAACGAAGAGTGTAATGGAGCTGAAGAGGTGTAGACTGGTGTCTGTCACGTTGTGAGAAGCAGAAGTATTGCCATGACTGTCTGCTCGTTTGATAACGTAGTCATAACCTCTGACTTACAGTTTATTTCCTCATAGCTATCTGAGAACTGGAAACAGACAAGGTTCCTCTAACATTACAACCTGGTGATACCTTATTATCTTAGTAGTAGCAATGTAATAATTAGTAGAAAACAGTAGTCTTCTTCAAGAGATCTTTCCGTACCCTCTGGAAGATGAGTTGAGAGTTCAGTGCGTTTATCAATGAAAATATCAGCAATATTACTCAACTGAGGAAGAGATAACGAGATATCATACTGTAGACGCATATCAGACCTTTACTATACAAAGTATTGAACATTTAACGTCGTGCTGTTAAGGAAGAGTTTAGTTTACTCTGTACACGCGAAATTACGTCGTTTCACGACCCACAGTCAAGGTTGCTCGTCACTCGAAATGCGTCACTGATTATCAGGTTGGTATGTTCAACAAGAACGTTGCTCGGGGGATGACGTGTGGTCACAGCAGCGAGTCGAACATTGAACTTACTGTAGAAGAGATCCTGTAACGTTAACATTTATAAATTCCTAACATTATCAGAGAGAAAGACTCGAGGACAGGTTTGAGGATGGATGGTGATCCTCCCTCAGAGCTCTTTACCTACTGTCTCGACGCTTATCAACAACCAGAACGAGCTCGCAGTAACGCCGCAAGTTACGGAATATAACGTAAGTGCGTATTTCCTTTCTCCAAAGTCAAGAAATTCTTCAGCAGATCAACAGAAGTTCTTTACAGTAACTCTTCAAACTGGATAGAGGGGAGGGATGAGGTACCATCTTTCTGAGGAGTTCTTGATCCAAGAGACTGCAGCTACTTTTTCTTCCCTTAGATCAAACCTGATTACTTCTCATTCCTCAGGTGTTGTATAACCCTTACGGATTTATAACTTTCTCGTGAATATAATAATAATTATTTGCAAATTCAGCTAAGTAAACGTCCGGACGAGAAAATGGAAGAGAGAGAGAGAGAGAGAGAGAGAAAGAGGGTGGATAGGTAGGTGGGTGGATGGGTAGGAGGGTGGGTGGGGAGGGAACCACAGGCAACAACTTCCAGCCTCAGCCTGAAATAGAGGAAGGAAACGTCAATCTTGTTTTGCCACTCTGAAGGATGTCTCTGGCGGTCTGCGGTTGATTGTGACGGTCCTGTAGTGACGTGTGTTGCTGTGTGTTCCGTGGTGATGATCTGTGTTACTCTGTGATGATCTCTGTTGCTCTGTATTGCTCTGTGTTGATCTGTTATGATCTGTGTTGTTATGCGGTGGTTTGTGTTGGACCTTAATGGTCTTAGTGTGTCGCTCTGTGGTCTCTGGGGGTCTCAGACGGTGTATGGGGGTCTCAGGCGGTGTATGGGGGTCTCAGACGGTGTATGGGGGTCTCAGACGGTGTATGGGGGGTCTCAGGCGGTGTATGGGGGTCTCAGACGGTGTATGGGGGTCTCAGGCGGTGTATGGGGGTCTCAGACGGTGTATGGGGGGTCTCAGGCGGTTGTATGGGGGTCTCAGACGGTGTATGGGGGTCTCAGGCGGTGTATAAGGGGTCTCAGGCGGTGTATGGGGGTCTCAGGCGGTGTATGGGGGTCTCAGGCGGGTGTATGGGGGTCTCAGACGGTGTATGGGGTCTCAGGCGGTGTATGGGGGTCTCAGGCGGTGTATGGGGGTCTCAGACGGTGTATGGGGGTCTCAGACGGTGTATGGGAGTCTCAGACGGTGTATGGGGTCTCAGACGGTGTATGGGGGTCTCAGACGGTGTATGGGGGTCTCAGACGGTGTATGGGGGTCTCAGACGGTGTATGTGGGTCTCAGACGGTGTATGGGGGTCTCAGACGGTGTATGGGGGTCTCAGACGGTGTATGGGGGTCTCAGGCGGTGTATGGGGGTCTCAGACGGTGTATGGGGGTCTCAGACGGTGTATGGGGGTCTCAGACGGTGTATGGGAGTCTCAGACGGTGTATGGGGGTCTCAGACGGTGTATGGGGGTCTCAGACGGTGTATGGGGTCTCAGGCGGTGTATGGGGGTCTCAGACGGTGTATGGGGGTCTCAGACGGTGTATGGGGGTCTCAGACGGTGTATGGGGGTCTCAGACGGTTGTATGGGGGTCTCAGACGGTGTATGGGGGTCTCAGACGGTTGTATGGGGGTCTCAGGCGGTGTATGGGGGTCTCAGACGGTGTATGGGGGTCTCAGACGGTGTATGGGGGTCTCAGACGGTGTATGGGGTCTCAGACGGTGTATGGGGGTCTCAGACGGTGTATGGGGTCTCAGACGGTGTATGGGGGTCTCAGACGGTGTATGGGGGTCTCAGGCGGTGTATGGGGTCTCAGGCGGTGTATGGGGGTCTCAGGTGGTGTATGGGGGTCTCAGACGGTGTATGGGGGGTCTCAGACGGTGTATGGGGGTCTCAGACGGTGTATGGGGGTCTCAGACGGTGTATGGGGGTCTCAGGCGGTGTATGGGGGTCTCAGGCGGTGTATGGGGGTCTCAGGTGGTGTATGGGGGTCTCAGGTGGTGTATGGGGGTCTCAGACGGTGTATGGGGGTCTCAGACGGTGTATGGGGGTCTCAGGCGGTGTATGGGGGTCTCAGGTGGTGTATGGGGGTCTCAGACGGTGTTATGGGGGTCTCAGACGGTGTATGGGAGTCTCAGACGGTGTATGGGAGTCTCAGACGGTGTATGGGAGTCTCAGACGGTGTATCGGGGTCTCAGACGGTGTATGGGGGTCTCAGGCGGTGTATGGGGGTCTCAGGCGGTGTATGGGGGTCTCAGGCGGTGTATGGGGGTCTCAGACGGTGTATGGGGGTCTCAGGCGGTGTATGGGGGTCTCAGACGGTGTATGGGGGTCTCAGACGGTGTATGGGGGTCTCAGGCGGTGTATGGGGGTCTCAGACGGTGTATGGGGGTCTCAGGCGGTGTATGGGGGTCTCAAACGGTGTATGGGAGTCTCAGACGCGTGTGGTTGGGGTCTCAGACGGTGTATGGGGGTCTCAGACGGTGTATGGGGGTCTCAGACGGTGTATGGGGGTCTCAGACGGTGTATGGGGGTCTCAGACGGTGTATGGGGGTTTCAGACGGTGTATGGGGGTCTCAGACGGTGTATGGGGGTCTCAGACGGTGTATGGGGGTCTCAGACGGTGTATGGGGGTTTCAGACGGTGTATGGGGGTCTCAGACGGTGTATGGGGTCTCAGACGGTGTATGGGGGTCTCAGACGGTGTATGGGGGTCTCAGACGGTGTATGGGGGTCTCAGACGGTGTATGGGGGTCTCAGACGGTGTATGGGGGTCTCAGACGGTTTATGGGGGTCTCAGACGGTGTATGGGGGTCTCAGACGGTGTATGGGGATCTCAGACGGTGTATGGGGGTCTCAGACGGTGTATGGGGGTCTGTGGTAGAAGGCTTGGCTGTGGTGTTTTGTCATATTTATTTGGAACACATGATACACTTTAAAGCAGTCTTGTAAAAACTGTAAATGAGAAAGTTACGCTTTATTTACAAGGTTCCCAAGTCAGTAGAGATCACATGAAGAACAGAGTTAACATACCATAGATTTCTCTGTGAGGTGCAGCTGACTGCTTCATTATGTCTCTTGTCTCACGACATCTACACCTGTGATACACCTGTGACATACCTGTGATACACCTGTGACATACCTGTGATATACCTGTGATATACTTGTGATATACTTGTGGGCTGTTTCAAGGTCTCTTCTAGCCCTGCAGCCCGGCCTAAGTCTAGGTTTTCTTATTGACCACTTGGTTAACCAGGCTGTTCGTTCTAATGGACCACCGGTCCACTTATTCATCACAACCCAGTTGATCCGGCACTTTCCTATGTGATACTTGCCTTAGTTCTTCATGCTTCGCTTGTTTTGAATTCATTATTTCCATACCTAAAGAGTAAAAAATTGTCACCATTGACTATTCTGTTATTATATTTGCTAATTTGAAGGCTTTGTTGATATCAGTAATTTTTTCTGTCTTCTACTGAGGTGACTTTCATTCTTCCTTCGGTGTCGTTCACTAAAGGCTATACAAAGGTGTGGTTAGTGTTCACATCTGTAAGGCTGAGACTCAGTGTTGTTTCTAGAACCTTGTATTTTGTTCTTAATTTTTTTACTCTGCTGAGACTGTATTTTATTTACTTTACTGCCATTCCTGTTGAAATTTGAATATTCATTTCCTCTACTTTCAGTGCTATACTTATTGTCCTTATTTTATGAGGCACTACTCCATGATCGCATTTGTCAAAGGTCTTGATAAAACTTTCGCAGGTTACTTAAGTGTTTTGTTATATTTCTGCTCAGAACTTGATTAGCTCATATCTCCGACATTTGTATGATACCTTGAACTTGCGGTACCTTGAAGTGCTTATAAGAGAGGATTCCGGACATTTTTTCCTGTATTTCTTTCCTTGATAATCATTAAGTTTGTTGCCGTTCGTAAGATGGTTGTGGGTGTCCTGTTGTTGTATAATACATTGTGACTGTTATGTGTTCTGCGTGTCGAAGTGTGTTCCCTGATGTGTCCTGTGTGATGCTTCACCTTCGTTGTTTCCATCCCTATCATCACACAGAATGGAGTTACTCTCGACTTTCTCTTCTTTCTGGTGGTTGTGTTTGGCCCTGATGAGCTCCTTGACACAACATAACCACCAAAATGGAGAGAAAGCCGCGACTTAGCCCCCCCCCCCTTCCTCATGATGACTCTCATGAAAAAACGCAGGAGACACATGACGGGACGTCGACACACTCATCAGTAGAACACAGTGTCAGTGAACACATACGCATGCAGAACACAAAATCAACAACGCACGTGTTCTTTAGCGGGACACTCAACGCCATTTTTGCAAACAAGACGGAAAGTTAGAGAAGTACCCATAACTGACAAGTGGGAATAAAAACACTGGTAGTAGATCATTCTAAAATGATCCTCTGCTACTCATGTCTTTATTCATGATTACAAGATCAATCATCAAGGAAGAAAGGAACAATTTCAGAAGCAAATACCTTGATTCTGCTCCAGCCAACACCTGCAACACTGTGTTCTAACAATCAAGGCAACTTCCAAATAACGATATAGCGAGAACATACACATAGTGAGAATATACACATGGTGATAGCAAACACATACCATGAACATACACATGGTGAGAACATACACATAGTGAGAACATACACATAGTGAGAACATACACATAGTGAGAACATACACATAATGAGAACATACACATAGTGAGAACATACACATAGTGAGAACATACACACAGCATGAACATACACATAATGAGAACATGCACATAGTGAGAACATACACATAGTGAGAACATACACACAGCATGAACATACACACAGCATGAACATACACACAGCATGAACATACACACAACATACACATACACACAACATACACATACACACAACATACACATACACACAACATACACATACACACAACATAAAACATACACACAACATACACACAACATACACATACACACAACATACACACAACATACACATACACACAACATACACATACACACAACATACACATACACACAACATACACACAACATACACATACACACAACATACACACAACATACACACAACATACACACAACATACACATACACACAACATACACATACACACAACATACACATACACACAACATACACAACATACACACAACATACACACAACATACACATAACACAAAACATACACACAACATACACACAACATACACACAACATACACACAACATACACACAACATACACACAACATACACATACCACAACATACAAAACAACATACACACAACATAACACAACATACACATACACACAACATACACATACACACAACATACACACAACATACACATACACACAACATACACACAACATACACACAACATACACACAACATACACATACACACAACATACACATACACACAACATACACACAACATACACATACACACAAACATACACACAACATACACACAACATACACACAACATACACATACACACAACATACACACAACATACACACAACATACACATACACACAACAACACATACACACAACATACACACAACATACACATACACACAACATAACACATACACACAACATACACACAACATACACATACACACAACATGCACACAACATACACATACACACAACATACACACAACATACACACAACATCACACAACATACACACAACATACACATACACACAACATACACACAACATACACACAACATACACACAACATACACACAACATACCATACACACAACATACACACAACATACACACAACATACACACAACATACACACAACATACACACAACATGCACATACACAACACATACACACTAACATACACACAACATACACACAACATGCACATACACACAACATACACACAACATACACACAACATACACACAACATACACACAACATACACATACACACAACATACACACAACATACACACAACATACACACAACATACACATACACACAACATACACACAACATACACACAACATACACACAACATACACACAACATACACACAACATACACATACACATAATATACTAGACCGGTCACCTGCTTTTCACTTTCTGACACCAATTTTTGGTATGGAAATTCTTTACTCCTTTCTTTACTAACGTGATAAAATTGATGGGTTTAAATAGTCTGTGGTAATTTGTGTATGTCTGTGGTCTGTGCTTGTCTGTAGTGATCTGGGGAGATTTTAGACATTGTGTAGAACAGTCTGCGGTGGTCCATTTTAGTCTCAGCCAGTTTGCATTGGTCTGTGGTTGTTATAAACATTCAGTGGTGGTCTATGTGATCATATACATTCAGTGGTGGTTTGTGTTCGTCTGTGGTGGTCATAAACATTTATTGTTGGTCTGTGGTGGTCTGTGATTCTCCCCTTTGGTGTGTGAGAATCATCCTCTTCCTTGCTGTACTGTGTATCTCACAGACTCACACATGTTGTCCACAGACGTACCGACAACGGCACTGTGAGGTGCTGGAGATCACGCCCGGGGCGGATGATGCGGGCGTGGGCGGCGTGGGTGTGGGCGGCGCCGGTCTCAACTACCGCCACCCTCTGGTAGGTCTTCCCAGCCGTGCTACCTTTGTCTGGTTCCTGGGCGTCCTCAGACTGGGCTGGCAGAGGCCCCTGGAGTTCACCGACTTCGGAAAGTAAGTAGTGGAAATTATGTGTTGTTTGGGTGGTGGGTGGCGTGGATGGTGGGTGGTGTGGGGGGCGGGAGTGGTGGATCATGGGTATGAGTGGTGGATGACAGGTAATGTGGGTGAGGGAGGCGTGGTATATATTTTAATTGCCGTAAATAGGTACAGGAATACCTGGAGCCCAGTACTTGAATACTTCCAGCGGGTACTGGAGTTATTTACACAATGAAGTGCAGTATTTTCTACACAGGATATTACATTCCAGCAAGTACTGGAGTTACACACAGGAGTGGAGTTTTTTTACACAAGATATAACGTTCCAGCAAGACACTTAAGAAATACTGGAGTTTTCTAACATGTTATTCCTTCTGGATGAGACCCAGAACAATTGGCTAAAACATGAACACCTATTTTTACTGCTAGGTAGCCAAGGGTTACAGAGGTGTAAGAAGACTGGCCCATGTGTCGTGGGTGGTGGGAGATGTGGGTGCTGGGTGCCAAGAGGGATGAGGTACTAGGAGACGTGGGGACGCTAGGCAAGGGGATGCTAGGAGGCGATGGGACGAAGGGACACTAGTAGACGAGGGGACACTAGGAAGACAAGGGGACGCTAGGAGGCGAGGGGACGCTAGGAGGCGAGGAGACTCTAGGAGGCGAGGGGGCGATAACGATCTCGGACACCTGGGGGCCTGACGAGCAATTTCATGGTTGCTTCTCCAGCGGGCGATCGATTTCCACAATAAACCAAGTCTAAAATTACAACTACTAGCTTGGATAAGGAGGAGGAGACTTCAAAATATTTTGAGATTAAAAAACCTGAAATAGTCTCCGTAATGTATCACTTGGACGATGATACATTACGCTGTTGCTTACCAGGACTTCAGTGAGAAGTTTGAAACGGTTCCACACCAGTGACTGAAGTGGTTGCAAACTGTATTTGAGATATTATCACTTGGATTAGTAAGTTTATTTAAGCACAGGTTCATGTAAGTATCTGTAAGTGCCTAAAATAGTCAAATAAGGTCACTTATTTCCATTGGAGTCCTTAGGTAACCTGTAGACGGGGATGATGGAATGAAGAAAGATGCGAGACCCAACCTTCATTTGAACAACATTTTGCTGCCAAACGTTGCCCTGCCACAAGCTGGTTCTATAACTTGCGTCTTCGTCTTCCCATATCATTGTGCTGGAAAGCATATAGAGAAGGATGAGAAGAGTTCATTGATTCTTTCCAGTAGACCTCCTATGGAGGTCGGTAAAGTTAGTTTGGTGGCTTTATTATGCACCCTTATACCTGACCTGTGGGAGGCGTTCAAAATATTAGAGAGGCAAATAGTGGGTTAATGAACTGGGCCCCACTGTTAGGATCGCTAAACACCTTACTCTTATGATTTACAAGATTGTGATCCGGTTACCATTGTAAGAGAGGTAATAATCCTTAAATCTAGATTAACTTAGAAGGCATTAAATGAGAACATTGCTGAAATATACCAATGATGCATAGGTATAAATAATAAAAAAAAAATATGACAGTGCCGAAAATATTCTTCCAAAAAAGTGCGAACTCGCAACATTGGATTCAGATTGAATAAATTCAGATTTAGGAAGGATATAGAAAAAACTGCCAAGCAGCACCATCGAAGCCAATATTTTGGGAGACTATATAAAGTTTTAAAGTTATTTTGAATGGATAGATGTGAATGGTGAGATGTTCTTCAAGTATGGGATGAGGGAGGGAGGAAACGGAAGCATTTTTGCGTCATGAATTATGGTTGCTGGAAGGGGCTTGTGTGGCAGGAGCGGTGAAGTAGACGCTGGTACACTGGACCACTGATCAGGGAGCCAGAGGCGTAGTGAGTGACTGGGCGCTCAATACGCCTCTTGTGGCACGACCCAGGATACGCCAGGCAGGTATTGACCAACTCCGAGGGAGCACTGCAAGGGTGTAATGTTTGTCTCAGTACGATGTTTGTGTCTCACTACGGTGTTTGTTCCTCACCACGATGTTTGTCCTTCACCACGATGTTTGTTCTTCACCACGATGTTTGTGTCTCACCAGAGTGTTTGTCCTTCACCACGATGTTTGCTCTTCACCACGATGTTTGTTCTTCACCACGATGTTTGTGTCTCACCACAGTGTTTGTCCTTCACCACGATGTTTGTTCTTCACAACGATGTTTGTGTCTCACCTCACCACAGTGTTTGTCCTTCACCACGATGTTTGTTCTTCATCACGATGTTTGTGTCTCACCACTGTTTGTCCTTCACCACGATGTTTGTGTCTCATCACGATGTTTGTGTCTCACCACAGTGTTTGTTCTTCACCACGATGTTTGTTCTTCACCACGATGTTTGTGTCTCACCACAGTGTTTGTCCTTCACCACGATGTTTGTTCTTCATCACGATGTTTGTGTCTCACCACAGTGTTTGTCCTTCACCACGATGTTTGTTCTTCATCACGATGTTTGTGTCTCACCACTGTTTGTCCTTCACCACGATGTTTGTTCTTCATCACGATGTTTGTGTCTCACCACAGTGTTTGTCCTTCACCACGATGTTTGTTCTTCATCACGATGTTTGTGTCTCACCACAGTGTTTGTCCTTCACCACGATGTTTGTTCTTCACCACGATGTTTGTGTCTCACCACAGTGTTTGTCCTTCACCACGATGTTTGTTCTTCACCACGATGTTTGTGTCTCACCACAGTGTCCTTCACCACGGTGTTTGTTCTTCACCACGGTGTTTGTTCTTCACCACGATGTTTGTTCTTCACCACGATGTTTGTTCTTCACCACGGTGTTTGTTCTTCACCACGATGTTTGTTCTTCACCACGATGTTTGTTCTTCACCACGGTGTTTGTTTGTTCTTCACCACGGTGTTTGTTCTTCACCACGATTGTTTGTTCTTCACCACGGTGTTTGTTCTTCACCACGATGTTTGTTCTTCACCACGGTGTTTGTTCTTCACCACGATGTTTGTTCTTCACCACGGTGTTTGTTCTTCACCACAATGTTTGTTCTTCACCACGATGTTTGTTCTTCACCACGGTGTTTGTTCTTCACCATGGTGTTTGTTCTTCACCACGATGTTTGTTCTTCACCACGATGTTTGTTCTTCACCACGGTGTTTGTTCTTCACCACGGTGTTTGTTCTTCACCACGATGTTTGTTCTTCACCACGGTGTTTGTTCTTCACCACGAAGTTTGTTCTTCACCACGGTGTTTGTTCTTCACCACGATGTTTGTTCTTCACCACGGTGTTTGTTCTTCACCACGATGTTTGTTCTTCACCACGGTGTTTGTTCTTCACCACGATGTTTGCCTTTAAGTGAGAGGCATTTGGAAAAAAGTACTTTGTATATACAATATCTATCTACTCTGGCTGAGTTCTAGCTACTGGGCTCCGCTTTTGAACTTTGATTAACCTGTGTGGTATACACCTGCCTATTGGATTTTCATGTCTACTTACGAGCTGTCATGTCTGCTTATCAGCTCTCATGTCTACTTTAAAGCTATCATTTTTTGTTCAACCACAGATGCCACATAAAGTTAGGCAGCCTTGTTACAAACCATGTTTCTTCCCAGCGCCAGGCACACCAGTGGGTAAACCTTACCACGGGCGGGGTTAGAACCCGTGATTGGGTTCTAACCCCGCCCGTGGTATAGTTTGCTTGCAATCGTGTCATTACGATTTCGTGAGTCACCAGTGGCCCTCAGTCACTGTCTCCATCTATTATTAAAAGTAGCGTGTCGACGCTACTTTTCCTTGGAGAAAACTTCCCCTAATATATATATATATATATATATATATATATATATATATATATATATATATATATATATATATTAATTATATATATATATATATATATATATATATATATCATGGTATAAACCTTAGAAATAAATACCGACAAGTTGGTTTAGAAAACAGGTAAGTGTTTGCTTACGTGTTTTTCATATATGCTCTGTATTCTGTTCATTTGGACTCTTCATGTCCGATGTCAGCCCTCGTTCTGTTTCCTTCCGTCTCAGTTGCAACGTTACTATCAAATATCAATTTTTTTAAATCTCTTAAGTGTTAGGTAACAGCAGTGTGACCTTAACTTTTGACCTCTGACCATCAGGTTACCCAAGGAGGAGGAATCCCGCTTCCAGTACGAGAGGTTCTTCAGCAGTTGGTAGAAACAGTTGTTTGCATACTGTTTACTATGTGCCTGTGAGTGCTGTTCAACCTCTTCATGTACGAGCTCACTCGTTAATGTTCATCCTCACAGTTTTTGCGTTCCAATATATTTTTTAAATTCTTAATGTTAGGAACACTCTGACCTAACTAATACCCTTCCATCGGTTACCATCTTGAGGAGGAATATTCCAGTACAGTTTCTTTCCGTAGAATACATAGCTCACCGGCACTGGGTCACTGTTAGGCCTAGTTCTCCCTTTGTCACGGTACAAGTAATCATGTTACCATCTTCAAAAATTTTGCCAATGTTTTTAAGTTTATAATCTTACACTCTGAGTCCACCTAAACGTTTGTACTTCATTCTTTTCTCGAAGGACATATTTTCCATATTGTGTAAATCGGTTAAGTTATGCCTAGTTCTCTTGAGTTAGGAAATTTCAATCTCTCAGTCTCAGTAAATGGCTGAAGTTTTAGTTATCATTCTCTAGGCTGGATGATAACTTTACTCATTCTTTAACTCCCTTTTGTTCCTACATTAAATCTCTTGTAAACGACAGTTGAAGAATGCACATTTCAACACGTTTCCAAATAAAGATTCAAACATTTGCAAGAATTCTAACTCTTTCATACATTTTTTGTAGGTGAGAACTTTTCCCGTTTCCATTAAATGATGTAAATATTTAAGATGTCTAACTTTCAATTGTGTATTACGTTATTGTTAGTATGAAGTAAAAAACTTTTAATCCCTTTATGTGTTAACTGGTGTGGTGAGAGAAACATCTGTGTTTCACTGGTGTGGGGGGTGAAAATCTGTGTTCACTGGTGTGGGTGGTGAAACATCTGTGTTCACTGGTGTGGGTGGTGAAACATCTGTGTTCACTGGTGTGGTGGTGAAACATCTGTGTTCACTGGTGTGGGTGGTGAAACACTGTGTTCACTGGTGTGGGTGGTGAAACATCTGTGTTCACTGGTGTGGGTGGTGAAACATCTGTGTTCACTGGTGTGGGTGGTGAAACATCTGTGTTCACTGGTGTGGGTGGTGAAACATCTTGTGTTCACTGGTGTGGGTGGTGAAACAGTTGTGTTCACTGGTGTGGGTGGTGAAACAGTGTGTTCACTGGTGTGGGTGGTGAAACACTGTGTTCACTGGTGTGGGTGGTGAAACAGTCTGTGTTCACTGGTGTGGGTGGTGAAACATCTGTGTTCACTGGTGTGGGTGGTGAAACAGCTGTGTTCACTGGTGTGGGTGGTGAAACATCTGTGTTCACTGGTGTGGTGGTGAAACAGCTGTGTTCACTGGTGTGGGTGGTGAAACATCTGTGTTCACTGGTGTGGGTGGGAAACATCTGTGTTCACTGGTGTGGGTGGTGAAACATCTGTGTTCACTGGTGTGGGTGGTGAAACATCTGTGTTCACTGGTGTGGGTGGTGAAACATCTGTGTTCACTGGTGTGGGTGGTGAAACATCTGTGTTCACTGGTGTGGGTGGTGAAACATCTGTGTTCACTGGTGTGGGTGGTGAAACATCTGTGTTCACTGGTGTGGTGGTGAAACATCTGTGTTCACTGGTGTGGGTGGTGAAACATCTGTGTTCACTGGTGTGGTGTGGTGAAACATCTGTGTTCACTGGTGTGGGTGGTGAAACAGTTGTGTTCACTGGTGTGGGTGGTGAAACATCTGTGTTCACTGGTGTGGGTGGTGAAACAGCTGTGTTCACTGGTGTGGGTGGTGAAACATCTGTGTTCACTGGTGTGGTGGTGAAACATCTGTGTTCACTGGTGTGGGTGGTGAAACATCTGTGTTCACTGGTGTGGTGGTGAAACATCTGTGTTCACTGGTGTGGGTGGTGAAACATCTGTGTTCACTGGTGTGGTGGTGAAACATCTGTGTTCACTGGTGTGGGTGGTGAAACATCTGTGTTCACTGGTGTGGGTGGTGAAACATCTGTGTTCACTGGTGTGGGTGGTGAAACATCTGTGTTCACTGGTGTGGGTGGTGAAACAGCTGTGTTCACTGGTGTGGGTGGTGAAACATCTGTGTTCACTGGTGTGGGTGGTGAAACAGCTGTGTTCACTGGTGTGGGTGGTGAAACATCTGTGTTCACTGGTGTGGGTGGTGAAACATCTGTGTTCACTGGTGTGGGTGGTGAAACATCTGTGTTCACTGGTGTGAGTGGTGAAACATCTGTGTTCACTGGTGTGGGTGGTGAAACATCTGTGTTCACTGGTGTGGGTGGTGAAACATCTGTGTTCACTGGTGTGGGTGGTGAAACATCTGTGTTCACTGGTGTGGGTGGTGAAACATCTGTGTTCACTGGTGTGGGTGGTGAAACATCTGTGTTCACTGGTGTGGGTGGTGAAACAGCTGTGTTCACTGGTGTGGGTGGTGAAACATCTGTGTTCACTGGTGTGGGTGGTGAAACACTGTGTTCACTGGTGTGGGTGGTGAAACATCTGTGTTCACTGGTGTGGGTGGTGAAACAGTTGTGTTCACTGGTGTGGGTGGTGAAACATCTGTGTTCACTGGTGTGGGTGGTGAAACAGTTGTGTTCACTGGTGTGGGTGGTGAAACATCTGTGTTCACTGGTGTGGGTGGTGAAACAGTTGTGTTCACTGGTGTGGGTGGTGAAACATCTGTGTTCACTGGTGTGGGTGGTGAAACATCTGTGTTCACTGGTGTGGGTGGTGAAACATCTGTGTTCACTGGTGTGGGTGGTGAAACACTGTGTTCACTGGTGTGGGTGGTGAAACATTGTGTTCACTGGTGTGGGTGGTGAAACAGTTGTGTTCACTGGTGTGGGTGGTGAAACATCTGTGTTCACTGGTGTGGGTGGTGAAACAGTTGTGTTCACTGGTGTGGGTGGTGAAACAGCTGTGTTCACTGGTGTGGGTGGTGAAACAGCTGTGTTCACTGGTGTGGGTGGTGAAACAGTTGTGTTCACTGGTGTGGGTGGTGAAACAGCTGTGTTCACTGGTGTGGGTGGTGAAACATCTGTGTTCACTGGTGTGGGTGGTGAAACAGTTGTGTTCACTGGTGTGGGTGGTGAAACATCTGTGTTCACTGGTGTGGGTGGTGAAACAGTGTGTTCACTGGTGTGGGTGGTGAAACAGCTGTGTTCACTGGTGTGGGTGGTGAAACATCTGTGTTCACTGGTGTGGGTGGTGAAACATCTGTGTTCACTGGTGTGGGTGGTGAAACATCTGTGTTCACTGGTGTGGGTGGTGAAACAGTTGTGTTCACTGGTGTGGGTGGTGAAACAGTTGTGTTCACTGGTGTGGGTGGTGAAACAGCTGTGTTCACTGGTGTGGGTGGTGAAACAGCTGTGTTCACTGGTGTGGGTGGTGAAACATCTGTGTTCACTGGTGTGGGTGGTGAAACAGCTGTGTTCACTGGTGTGGGTGGTGAAACAGCTGTGTTCACTGGTGTGGGTGGTGAAACAGTCTGTGTTCACTAGTGTGGGTGGTGAAACAGTTGTGTTCACTGGTGTGGGTGGTGAAACAGCTGTGTTCACTGGTGTGGGTGGTGAAATAGCTGTGTTCACTGGTGTAGGTGATGAAACATCTGTGTTCACTGGTGTGGGTGGTGAAACATCTGTGTTCACTGGTGTGGGTGGTGAAACAGTTGTGTTCAGCCTCACGTTCACTTCATGTTATTTTATATGTTCCTCGGTATCGACCGATATTTTAATATCGTCTACAGCGTACACGGGTATAACGGACGAAGACCGTTTCTAGAGGTATGCCTCTCTATTGTTCAGACAAGTTGTCAGTCTAGAGGAGAACTTACTAAGGTTCTTTATCCTCATCTGGAAGACAAGTTGTCCCTGAGGTGCAGAGACAAAGGTATTCCAGGAGAAGGTTTTTACCTTGTGTAGAGCCTAGGGGCCAGGAGCCTATGTCTGTGAGCGGATGGCGGGCCACACCTATCGCCATAGTTAATAAATAGAGGTAGTATTAATAATACATTCTAAATTTTGCCATATATTTAACATTTGACTTATGGCCCGTGGGCTAGATCCGGCCCGCGGGCCGTAGATTCACTCTATGTAATGCTTTATAAAGCCAATGTTCACTCTATGTAGAGCATTATAATGTCATGACTTTATAAAGCTCTGCACAGAGCGATACCTTGCCCCAATAAAACCTACTTCCAGAGAGTGTATTTTCTTCACTGCTCTCCGACATATTCCTTTTCGACTCATCCCCTCCCTTTTCTTCCTTCCAAGGCCTGTTGCAGTAAGTCATATCAGGTCGGGTGGGAGGTCAGGTCACCGTCGCTTTGGAAAGTCTTCGCCAAGACGTACTGGCGGCAGATGGCAGCCGGCGGGGTCTTGAAGTTGCTAGGAGACGCCGTCAACGTAGTGGGACCCCTGGCCATAGCACTCATCGTCTCGTACGTCAGTGAGGTTCAGGACGGGTCCCTGAAGCAGCAAGGCGTCATAGTCAGGCAGGTGAGGGAATAAGTAAACTATCTAACGACAAATTAGATAACTGTCTTCTGTGTACATTCTGAGTATCACGGACTCTTCTCCTATGCATTTTCAATCCAATGTATACTAAACCATTATGCAGTTCACCTTATCACCAGGGGCAGCGCCAGAATTTATATATTAGTGGCTTCCTGGTGGCTATTTTTCTGGAAGGAGAGGGAGGCTAGGAAGAAGCACGAGCCCAGGAGACTTATTTTGAAGCAGCACGAGCCTAGGAGACTTATTTTGAAGCAGCACGAGCCTAGGAGACTATTTGAAGCAGCACGAGCCCAGGAGACTTATTTTGAAGCAGCACGAGCCTAGGAGACTTATTTTGAAGCAGCACGAGCCCAGGAGACTTATTTTGAAGCAGCACGAGCCTAGGAGACTTATTTTGAAGCAGCACGAGCCCAGGAGACTTATTTTGAAGCAGCACGAGCCTAGGAGACTTGCTTTGAAGCAATATTAGTAATATTTTTATTTGGGGGCTGAGGCCCCCTAACCCCCCGTTGGCACCGCTACTGCTTATCACCTACATATTTCATATTAAAAGAAAAATCAAGGTGGTGGGATAAGGGATACAAGATATTTTGAATACTTTGTTTACAAATGCATGTATGAACCGAGTCTGAGGTAATCAGTCCTCCTCTCAGCCTTTATAATAGTTTATCGGTCTCTTAGCCAGGCTAAGAGACTCATGATACATAGCTATCATATTACATAAAGTAGCAAAACGGTGCTGATATAACCAATTTTGTTTAATAATATATGCTACACCATTTCCTTGGCGTACCATTACTCACAGATTCAGGGACCGGGCTCAACCCCGGCACATCATCAGTAACATGTTTGACACCTCATTACTCTTCCTAGACAAGCCTTCAAGTGTATGGCCAAGGTTTGTAATAAAGACAAGTATCCACTTACGCTAAGGAAAGCAGGTGAGGGGCATTGGACTGGCAGGTAATGGAGTCCGGCCAGACATATGAGAGTGTGGCAAGGCTGGTGAGAGAGTCTGGCCAGACAGGTGAGAGAGTCTGGCCAGACAGGTGAGAGAGTCTGGCCAGACAGGTGAGGGAATATTTAGACGCAGATATCGGTGTTTATATTTACTCTGTAAATATTTATTATGCTCAATATAGTTACGCAACATTTGAAAACAAAAGACGGATCACAAAATCAGTTTCTTCACAGATTTTATTGGCCAGGTTACCAGACCATTATAAATTAGTTACTTTGCTCTACTTTCCTGGGTTCACCTAAGTTCTTCTAGGTTATTCCGTGTTATCTGAGGTTCAACCAACATAACGTTGTTTAAAACCTTATTTCATTAACATGTGTGTCCTTAAGACCACCGTCATGATCTTGTACGTTACGGACGGTCATATCTACGTAAAACTTCCTATGATTGTGATGTTTACTGTATAATTGTGAGTGATGCACGAAGGATTGTGCAGTTCTGAGGGTGATCACTATCACAAAGAAAATTTTAATAACGTGGAAACACATGACACTGTTAGTGACTATTAATGTGTAGGATTATCTATTTAAATTTCCACTATCTATTTAAAGTTTCACGATCTATTTAAAGCTCCATAATCTCTTTAAAGCTTCACTATTTAAAGCTCAACTATCTATTTAAAGCTTCACTATTTAAAGCTCCACTATCTATTTAAATCTATACAGTCTATTTCAGTCCGTGTTAAGTGCATCACTAGTAAGTTGTGATGACAGTTCAGAACCAAGACAAAATGCAAGTTATGTTACCTGTAATTTCACCTGTAGTTATGTTACCTGCAGTTATGTCACCTGTAGTTATGTTACCTGTAGTTATGTTACCTGTAGTTATGTTACCTGCAGTTATGTCACCTGTAGTTATGTTACCTGCAGTTATGTCACCTGTAGTTATGTTACCTGTAGTTATGTTACCTGTAGTTATGTTACTTGTAGTTATGTTACCTGTAGTTATGTTACCTGTAATGTTACCTGTAGTTATGTTACCTGCAGTTATGTCACCTGTAGTTATGTTACTTGTAGTTATATTACCTGTAGTGTTACCTGTAGTTATGTTACTTGTCGTTTATAGTCGGTTCCGGTTGTCTTCGCTCCCGACCTGATCAATGAGGCTAATGGTGCTAGCCGCACAAGGGAGGTTCCTTGATGTTGGTGAGGGGCTCTTGTTCCAAGGATATAGACTTGTCCTCCCCTTAATGAATCGAATATGATTGCCTCCCATTCACCAGACATTTTTCCTTCAGTTTGTGGGTAGTAGCAGCACGCACACCAGCGTAGGCACCACGGCCAAGCTGACGAGAAACTGACTTCAATGACTTATCTAATTTCCTCTTAAAGACAGTTAAGGGTATGTGGGTAATTCTCCTTAAACTACTAGATTTCCCTTATGAATGAAGGAAGGGTGCTGAAAAGTTTTGTGTGCTCACCCCTGTATTTCATTGGTTGATTGTTGCACCATCTATCAAACCTCCGAGCAATTTCGGAGTGCAGATTTGGGACTGATCCCTCCAGAATTTTCCACGTGTAAATAAATAAAAGTGACTGTTGGTGTACAGTAATATTCCAATTTAGACTGTACAAGGGACTTTACAAAGTATCATCACTGGCAATTCATCTTTTGCTTTGAAAGTTCTAGTTATCCACCCCAATCATTTCTTGTGCGGTTGTCACAGTAACACCGCATAATCTTCTGATATTGTTACCCCTATGTTCCTTGCGTTCCTCCTCCGTTTTATACAGTGATTTGAGTCTCATGCACCGTTCCAGTTTTTATAGTTTGAGATGTATAGGTTGAAGTTTGATCACAGAGTAATACATAGTTTGGCAGTGTGAGCCAGGTCGCTCACACAGTGTAGCAGTGAGAGTCAGGCTGCCCACACAGTGTGATAGTGAGAGTCAGGCTTCCCACACAGTGTAGCAGTGAGAGTCAGGCTGCCCACACAGTGTGGTAGTGAGAATCATGCTGCCCACATAGTGTGATAGTGAGAGTAAGGCTTCCCACACAGTGTAGCAGTGAGAGTCAGGCTTCCCACACAGTGTAGCAGTGAGAGTCAGGCTGCCCACAAAGTGTGGTAGTGAGAATCATGCTGCCCACATAGTGTGATAGTGAGAGTCAAGTTGCCAACACAGTGTGGTAGTGAGAGTCAGGCTGCCCACACAGTGTGGTAGTGAGAGTCAGGCTGCCCACATAGTGTGGTAGTGAGAGTCAGGCTGCCCACACAGTGCGATAGTGAGAGTCAGGTTGCCCACACAGTGTGGTAGTGAGAGTCAGACTGCCCACACAGTGTGGTAGTGAGAATCAGGCTGCCCACACAGTGTGATAGTGAGAGTCAGGCTGCCCACACAGTGTGGTAGTGAGAGTCAGGCTGTCCACACAGTGTGGTAGTGAGAGACAGGCTGCCCACACAGTGTGGTAATGAGAGTTAGGCTGCCCCCACAGTGGGATAGTGAGAGTAAGGCTGCCCACACATTGTGGTAGTGAGAGTTAGGCTGCCCACACAGTGTGGTAGTGAGAGCCAGGCTGCCTACACAGTGTGGTGGTGAGAGTCAGGCTGCCCACACAGTGTCGTAGTGAGAGTCAGGCTGCCCACACAGTGTGGTAGTGAGAGTCAGGCTGCCCACACAGTGTGGTAGTGAGAGTCAGGCTGCCCACACAGTGTGGTAGTGAGAGTCAGGCTGCCCACACAGTGTGATAGTGAGAGTCAGGCTGCCCACACAGTGTGGTAGTGAGAGTCAGGCTGCCCACACAGTGTCGTAGTAAGAGTCAGGCTGCCAACACAGTGTCGTAATGAGAGTCAGGCTGCCCACACAGTGTGGTAGTGAGAGTCAGGCTGCCCACACAGTGTCGTAGTGAGAGTCAGGCTGCCCACACAGTGTCGTAATGAGAGTCAGGCTGCCCACACAGTGTGGTAGTGAGAGTCAGGCTGCCCACACAGTGTCGTAGTGAGAGTCAGGCTGCCCACACAGTGTCGTAGTGAGAGTCAGGATGCCCACACAGTGTGATAGTGAGAGTCAGGTTGCACACACAGTGTGGTAGTGAGAGTCAGACTTCCCTCACAGTATGGTAGTGAGAGTCAGGCTGCCGATGCAGTGTGGTAGTGAGAGTCAGGCTGCCCACACAGTGTGATAGTGAGAATCAGGCTGCCCACACAGTGTGGTAGTGAGAGTCAGGCTGCCCACACAGTGTGGTAGTGAGAGTCAGGCTGCCCACACAGTGTGGTAATGAGAGTCAGGCTGCCCACACAGTGGGATAGTGAGAGTCAGGCTGCCCACACAGTGTCGTAGTGGGAGTCAGGCTGCCCACACAGTGTGGTAGAGAGAGCCAGGCTGCCCACACAGTGTGGTAGTGAGAGTCAGGCTGCCCACACAGTGTGGTAGTGAGAGTCAGGCTGCCCACACAGTGTGGTAATGAGAGCCAGGCTGCCCACACAGTGGGATAGTGAGAGTCAGGCTGCCCACACAGTGTCGTAGTGGGAGTCAGGCTGCCCACACAGTGTGGTAGAGAGAGCCAGGCTGCCCACACAGTGTGATAGTGAGAGTCAGGCTGCCCACTCAGTGTGGTAGTGAGAGTCAGGCTGCCCACACAGTTTCGTAGTGAGAGTTAGGCTGCCCACACAGTGTCGTAGTGAGAGTCAGGCTGCCCACACAGTGTGGTAGTGAGAGTCAGGCTGTCCACACAGTGTGATAGTGAGAGTCAGGCTGCCCACACAGTGTCGTAGTGAGAGTCAGGCTGCCCACACAGTGTGATAGTGAGAGTCAGGCTGCCCATACAGTGTGATAGTGAGAGTCAGGCTGCCCACACAGTGTGGTGGTGAGAGTCAGGCTGCCCACACAGTGCGATAGTGAGAGTCAGACTGCCCACACAGTGTCGTAGTGAGAGTCAGGCTGCCCACACAGTGTCGTAGTGAGAGTCAGGCTGCCCACACAGTGTGATAGTGAGAGTCAGGCTGCCCACACAGTGTCGTAGTGGAGTCAGGCTGCCCACACAGTGTGATAGTGAGAGTCAGGCTGCCCATACAGTGTGATAGTGAGAGTCAGGCTGCCCACACAGTGTGGTGGTGAGAGTCAGGCTGCCCACACAGTGCGATAGTGAGAGTCAGGCTGAACACACAGTGTCGTAGTGAGAGTCAGGCTGCCCACACAGTGTCGTAGTGAGAGTCAGGCTGCCCACACAGTGTGATAGTGAGAGTCAGGCTGCCCACACAGTGTGATAGTGAGAGTCAGGCTCCCCACACAGTGTGATAGTGAGAGTCAGGCTGCCCACACAGTGTGGTAGTGAGAGTCAGGCTGCCCACACAGAGTGATAGTGAAAGCCAGGCTGCCCACACAGCGTGATAGTGAGAGTCAGGCTGCCCACACAGTGTGATAGTGAGAGTCAGGCTGCCCACACAGTGTGATAGAGTCAGGCTGCCCACACAGTGTGATAGTGAGAGTCAGGTTGCCCACACAGTGTGATAGTGAGAGTCAGGCTGCCCACACAGTGTGATAGTGAGAGTAAGGCTGCCCACACAGTGTGATAGTGAGAATCAGGCTGCCCACACAGTGTGTTAGTGAGAGTCAGGCTGCCCACACAGTGTGGTAGTGAGAGTCAGGCTGCCCACACAGTGTGGTAATGAGAGTGAGTCTGCCCACACAGTGGGATAGTGAGAGTCAGGCTGCCCACACAGTGTCGTAGTGGGAGTCAGGCTGCCCACACAGTGTGGTAGAGAGAGCCAGGCTGCCCACACAGTGTGATAGTGAGAGTCAGGCTGCCCACTCAGTGTGGTAGTGAGAGTTAGGCTGCCCACACAGTGTCGTAGTGGGAGTCAGGCTGCCCACACAGTGTGGTAGAGAGAGCCAGGCTGCCCACACAGTGTGATAGTGAGAGTCAGGCTGCCCACACAGTGTGATAGTGAGAGTCAGGCTGCCCACACAGTGTCGTAGTGAGAGTTAGGCTGCCCACACAGTGTCGTAGTGAGAGTCAGGCTGCCCACACAGTGTGGTAGTGAGAGTCAGGCTGCCCACACAGTGTGATAGTGAGAGTCAGGCTGCCCACACAGTGTCGTAGTGAGAGTCAGGCTGCCCACACAGTGTCGTAGTGAGAGTCAGGCTGCCCACACAGTGTGATAGTGAGAGTCAGGCTGCCCATACAGTGTGATAGTGAGAGTCAGGCTGCCCACACAGTGTGGTGGTGAGAGTCAGGCTGCCCACACAGTGCGATAGTGAGAGTCAGGCTGCCCACACAGTGTCGTAGTGAGAGTCAGGCTGCCCACACAGTGTGATAGTGAGAGTCAGGCTGCCCACACAGTGTCGTAGTGAGAGTCAGGCTGCCCACACAGTGTCGTAGTGAGAGTCAGGCTGCCCACACAGTGTGATAGTGAGAGTCAGGCTGCCCACACAGTGTGATAGTGAGAGTCAGGCTGCCCATACAGTGTGATAGTGAGAGTCAGGCTGCCCGCACAGTGTGGTGGTGAGAGTCAGGCTGCCCACACAGTTCGATAGTGAGAGTCAGGCTGCCCACACAGTGTGATAGTGAGAGTCAGGCTGCCCACACAGTGTCGTAGTGAGAGTCAGGCTGCCCACACAGTGTCGTAGTGAGAGTCAGGCTGCCCACACAGTGTGATAGTGAGAGTCAGGCTGCCAACACAGTGTGATAGTGAGAGTCAGGCTGCTAACACAGTGTGATAGTGAGAGTCAGGCTGCCCACACAGTGTGATAGTGAGAGTCAGGCTGCCCACACAGTGTGGTAGTGAGAGTCAGGCTGCCCACACAGTGTGATAGTGAGAGTCAGGCTGCCCACACAGTGTGGTAGTGAGAGTCAGGCTGCCCACACAGTGTGATAGTGAAAGCCAGGCTTCCCACACAGTGTGGTAGTGAGAGTCAGGCTTCCCACACAGTGTGGTAGTGAGAGTCAGGCTGCCCACACAGTGTGGTAGTGAGAGTCAGGCTGCCCACACAGTGTGGTAGTGAGAGTCAGGCTTCCCACACAGTGTGGTAGTGAGAGTCAGGCTTCCCACACAGTGTGGTAGTGAGAGTCAGGCTGCCCACACAGTGTGGTAGTGAGAGTCAGGCTGCCCACACAGTGTGGTAGTGAGAGTCAGGCTGCCCACACAGTGTGGTAGTGAGAGTCAGGCTGCCCACACAGTGTGGTAGTGAGAGTCAGGCTGCCCACAAAGTGTGGTAGTGAGAGTCAGGCTGCCCACACAGTGTGGTAGTGAGAGTCAGGCTGCCCACACAGTTTACAGTATGTACGAAGGACACTATTGTCCGTGTGTTTCCAAAATATTTGTGTTCCCATGTTTCACTTTAGTATGAATTTATTGTTCCTCCTTTCTGCAACCTCGGTACTTTGCAACCTCGGTACTCTGCAGCCTCGGTACTCTGCAGCCTCGGTAATCTGCAGCCTCGGTACTCTGCAGTCTCGGTACTCTGCAACCTCGGTACTCTGCAGCCTCGGTACTCTGCAGCCTCGGCACTCTGCAGCCTCGGTACTTGCAGTCTCGGTACTCTGCAACCTCGGTACTCTGCAGCCTCGGTACTCTGCAGCCTCAGTACTCTGCAGCCTCGGTACTCTGCAATCTCGGTACTCTGCAGCCTCGGTACTCTGCAGCCTCGGTACTCTGCAGCCTCGGTACTCTGCAGCCTCGGTACTCTGCAGCCTCGGTACTCTGCAATCTCGGTACTCTGCACAGTTCCTGTTAAAGAATAAAAAGGCACAGTGCTATGACTGAAACAATACACATATAACCTACACATAGGAGAAAAAAACTTACGACGACGTTTCGGTCCGAATTGAACCATTAACTTGTTACACACGGACCGAAAGTGTCATTCTTCTATGTGCCGGCTGTTTGGGTATAGTTCCTGTTATCGAGACCAATGACATTATCAAGGTAATTTGTCTGCAATTAATACTACAGCAATTATAAACATTAAGGGGGAGTACAAGCCATGATACAAACTAGAGTACAAAAATCTGTAGAAACATATCATGATGACTGGTAGATTTGCCATGAATTGTTGGATTGTACTGTTAGGCTGATCGCGGTCAAATCATCATTCTTCACCGTTGGATTGATGGGCGTAACTTCGACAGTTATGTTGACAAAGACATAGGAATACAGAAAAGGAGGTTACTGGGACAACATTTACAAATCTCTACTAAGAGTTAAGCTTTCTCAAAATGAAGACGTGTTGTGCACACACATGATTCTGTATCAACACAGTTTGTGGTGTGTGTGTTGCAGTGACCAACGTAAATTGTTATATCTCAAACATTTCAATTAATTTCAAAATAATAATAAATAAACCATTTAGTGTTCGACAACTATCTCACGAATACTTTGATCCTTCGTTGAGGATTAGCTCACTTTCCCGTTGATAATAACCTCTACTTCAATTTTCCTTTCGAACGTATAGGCATTTGACCCCAATATCTTCCGAGGAAGGTCTGGATCAATCAGATCTCCTTTCCAATTTGTGGGTTAGTTGTAAGTTCTTGCAAGAACGTTGTAAACTGTAACAAAAATGTTCATGTCATCTTTCAATCCTTTGGTCAAACAAGCTTTACTACGTTGGATGGCGAGAGGCAGTGAAGAATGGCTGGGTGGTGGCAGTGGTGGCACTGGTGGCAGCCTTAGCCCAGTCAACCCTGAGCCAGGCCTCCACCCACTTGGTCGCCATGGAGGGTATCCATGTGAAGGCTGCCTTACAGGCCATGGTCTACCGTAAGGCCCTCCGTCTGGCCTGTAGCGCACCCATAGACCCACCTGAAGAACTCCAGGATAAAGCCACACCCCAGGCAGCTAAGAGTAAGTATTCTTCTTCTCATTATTATTGTTATTAATATTAACATTATTATTATTATTATTATTATTATTATTATTATTATTATTATTATTATTATTATTATTATTATATTATTATTATTATGTGTCCCTGAAGGGATACCTTTAAGAGGATGTCTGATTTTTTCTTTTTCTTTTTCCTACTTTTTCTTCCTCCAACTTTTTTTTACGTGGTTCATGACCAGAATGCCTCAGCCTAGATTCTTGGCACGTTGACGTGGTCTATGACCACAGTTGTTGAACCCATTCCCAGCATCCTGGAATGGCTTGGATAACTTCCAAAACTCTCAGCTAAAACATTCAGAAACATTGCCTCCAAATTCGACCACGGCGGACAGTACACTTCAAGCGCATAGGTGAAGATTTGACTGCTTTGTGTATAAAACAGTGTGGGCTTTTTATTGCTCTAAAATCACATTAAAAAAAATTCGGTTTACCTCTTCCGATCGGCTTCACTATTTACTTTCTGATGAATATTAGGGCCCAATCAGTGCCTTGAAAGGATCAACTTTCTGGCAGCTGAAGTATGGTCAAGGCATATTTCCCTTAAGAAAAAAGAAGAGAAGTAAACTGGAAAGAGAAGGACGCTCCCTCCACAGAAGGTGAAGATTCACTGAGCTTCTCAAGGAAGCTAGATTATCCGAAATATGGAACGAAACATTAAATAGGGAAGTAGAAAAATATTCAACTTAAGTTTAATGATTCATTCAGGATCCAGGAGAAACATGAGGAGCTAAAAAACAAAAAACAATGAAATTGAAAGAAATTCAAAATATTTATTTTCATGTGCCAAAAACAAGGTGAAAACTATATCCAGTATCTGGTCCCTGCTCAGACAAGATGGAAGTTACACAGAAGACATCAAGGAAATGAGTGAGATACTGAAGTCTCAATACGAATCTGTGTTTAGCGAGCCATTAATCAGTCTAAAGATCAACAATCCAAATTAGTTTTTCATGAACGAGCCTCAAAACTCTGTCAATGTATGCCAAATTTATGACATAATCTTAACTTTACTGGACTTTGAAAAAGCCATTGACAACATGCCCATGCACTCAGCACCAGGCCCAGACTCCTGGAACTCCGTGTTCATCAAGAACTGCAAGAGACCCCTTGTGCGTGCCTTTAGTATGGGGAGGAAGCTTGGATATGGGTGTAATCCTACAGTCGCTAAAAACGACGGATATTGCCCCACTCCATAAAGGTGGCAAGAAAGAAATAGCAAAGAATTATAGACCAGTAGCTCCAACGTCCCGGATCGTAAAAATCTTTGAAAGAGTTCTAAGAAGCAGGATCACCAATCACTTAGCGATCCTGCCTCTGGCATCTACTGGACCACTATGAAAAGGTCTTTGATGCACTGGAGGACAGACAGAATGCAGATGTAGTACATATAGAGTTTGCAAAAGCCTTCGATAAGTGCAATCATTGTGTAATAGCTCACAATATGCGTGATAAAGAAATAACTGGAAAAGTTGGCAGATGGATCTTCAACTTTCTAACCAACAGGACACAAAGAGAATTGGTAAAGAGAGTTAAGTCGAAGGCTGCCACAGTGAAAAGCTCTGTTCCACAAGGCACAGTACTGGCCCCCATCATGTTTCTCTTGCTTATGTATGATATAGAGATGTAAACCATTGCATCGTGTTTTCTTTTGCAGACGATACTAGAATCAGCATGAGACCGTCATCCATTGAGGACATAATAAATCTCCAGGCAGATATAAACCAAATTTTCCAATGGGCAACGGAAAACAATGTGATGTTCAATGAGGACTAATTTCAATTACGCCGTTATGGAAAACTCTAGGCAATAATATCTAGAAATGAGTATACTACAAACTCTAACCACACAATAGAGCAAAAAGTAGTGTGAAGGACTTGGAAGTGTTTATGTCAGGGGATCTCACCTTCAAAGATAACAACAGTGTCACTTTCACATCTGCGAGGAAAATAATAGGATTGATAATGAGAACTTTGAAAACAAGGAATGTCATGCCAATGAAAATCCTTTTTTAAATCACTTGTTCTCTCTATGCTGGAATACTACTGTACGCTTACAGCTCCATTCAAGGTAGGTGAAACTGCAGATCTAGAGAATGTACAGAGAACCTTCACTGCACATATAAGTTCAGTCAAGCACTGTAATTGCTGGGAACGTTTTGAGTCTTCTGACCTATACTCCCTGGAGTGCAGGCGAGAGAGATACATTATAATCTATACCTGGAAAATCCTAGAGGGACTCGTCCCAAATCTTCACACACGAATCACTCCCTACGAAAGCAAAACACTAGGCAGACGATGCAACATTCTCCCAGTGAAAAGCAGGGGCACCTTAATTAAGTATAAGTGTCTGGGACCTAAAAATGTTAAATAGTCGGGGAATTAGAATAGATCTATGGCTGCCTTCAAGAAGGAATTAAAGAAGCTTGGTTCTGGCTCGTACGGTGGACTATGTGCAGTCAGCAGTAACAGTCTAGTTGATCAGGCCATGATACACCAGGAGGCCTGGTCAGGGACTGGACCGAGGGGGCGTTGAACCCTTAAACACCCTCCAGATTGACTTCAGGAAGGTACAAACACATACACACACACACACACACACACACACACACACACAACACACACACACACACACACACACACACACACACACACACACACACACACACACACACACATATATAATATATATATATATATATATATATATATAATATATATATATATACATATATATATATACCTCTTACCAGACGTACAACCACACAAGCGACGTTTTCCACTACACTGAAGTAACTGACCTCCATATCAACTGCACTAGTGTTCAGTGGGAAGACAACATAGGAGGAAACCTAACAACAAAACTCCAAGGAAACTGACAGGTCTGTAGTGATGGTTTTTTCTCTCAGTGTCAAATGACTGAAGGAAGTGAACATTTAAACATGGCTGACTGGCTTTCAAACACCAGCTACTGCCAGACGTTCAACTAGCGATGCGACGTTCTCAACTATACTGACAGTAGCTGACCATCATATCAACTGCACCAGTCTTATTGGGAGGGAAACACAGGAGAAACCACCAGATCTACAAACAAAACTCTAAAGAAAAAAGAAACTCTCATGTTGTAGCTGCGGTTATTTTCCCTCAGTACCAAATCGCGGGAAGGAAGTAAATAATTATACAGCCAAGGATGTTTTTTTCAATAGCAGATCTCCATCTCAACTGACCAGTGTACACTGGAAGGGAAACACAGGAGAAAACGCCAACTCTAACGACAAAACTCCAAGGAATCTGTCACGTTGTAGTGGCTGGTTTTTTCCTCAGTGCTTTTAAAAATGGCTGAAACATCACCTCTAGTTCAGGACCAGACAACAACACGACGCAGCTCCGCTAAATGGGATACATGAGGCTTTGGACGGATAACACCATTGATTAAAATTTTTTTTATCCTGCCAGGGTGGAAATGAGTTAGAAGTGTGATAGGTGAAGCCGGAATGTGAAGTGAGGAGTGAAGAAGTTTTGTGAATTAAGGGGATACGTGAGGATTGAAGGGGGTTTGTGAAGCATGATAACAGGAAATCTACTAGTAGTCAGTGGTGATTGCTAGAGTAGCTGCTAGGCCATTGCTAAGTAACTGATAGCGATCAGTGCTTTCTTTTTTTTTCTTCTTTTAAGGAAGAAAGAAATTTCTTTGTTGCCAAGTGATAAAAATAGTAAAGAGTGAACATGGCTGGTGTTAGAGGTGTACAGGCTGCCATTATCATATTTATCTTTATCCTGCAATTCTCTGAAGAAGGAAATCAGTCATGGGGACTGGAAAAAGCGACTGGGGTGATAGCAGCCTGGACAGTGAAAGCCCAACAGTTACCATCTTACCAGAAACATTAGTGTCGCTATCGCCACAGGGTATGGCAACACTGCATACCCAAACAAAAACAGTGGTGCACAGCTCTTATAGTGGCGCTATTAAGTGGCGATATCCAAACTAATCCAGGACCTCAAACTATGGTACAGGTGCAAAACAGGTAGATAAGTGACGGTGATAATGACGGTCTAGTAGCTAGGAATGATAACCTTAACTCTGTATGTAATGCATATATAAGTCAATGTGAGACAATAGAACCATTCTTATTATCTCAGACACCACCAGACCTATGTATACACTGTACTAAGGTACGAAAGAACAGTAAATATACCTTATGCAAAATGTATAATGGGTTTGTGCACAATGGATGTGTGTTCGATTATGGTAATGGTAGCAGATTTAATTTTATTTATAACAAATGCATTTTGGCACAATTACCCTTTAGCAGTGATGACATTGATTTACCTAATTTTAATACAAATGACCCCTTGCCATATATTGATGATTATGATTATGTTATGAAAACAGGCCTTCACTTTGTTCATGTCAACTCAAGGTCACTTTCTCTAAAATTGGCAGATATTAGGATTCTAGCTAACAGAACTAGGGGGCCAGTTATATCCATCTCTGAATCCTGGTTGGATGATACGGTGACTGACGACGAGGTCAAAATAAAAGGTTACAATATATACTCGTAAGAATAGAAAAGGTGGTGGGGTATGTGCCTACCTAAGAAATGACTTAGCCAACAACTCAAGACCTGATTTAAATGGCAATAAACTGGAAATTGTATGGTTTGAAGTGTTGCTTCCCAAGACCAAACTCATCTTAGTAGGAACTAGTTACCGCCCTCCCACCCAGGACCAGTTCTTAGAAGACTTTTCGAGAGTCTTGTCAGGACCTGATAACAATTGCGAGACAGTAACACTGGGAGACCTCAATATCTGTTTTCAACAGCAAAATAACGGGCTATGTAACAGGTATAAGCAAATTCTAGGTTAAATAGTTACACTCAACTAATTAACACACCAACCCAGATCACATAGTTCTCAGCCACCCTTACTGATCACATACTGTGTAACCGCTCTGAGAACATTAGTCAGTCAGGCGTCATTACCACAGGTCTTAGTGATCATTTCATCACATACTGCACCAGGAAAATCACTAGGGATAGGATAGGCGTACACGGGACAATAAAAATGAGGTCAACTAGAAACTACAGTAAAGAAACACTGGTAAATAGGCTACACAATTGTGACTGGACAGTGATAACAAGTTGCACGGACGTAAATGATGCCTGGGAAAAATTCTAAACAATATTCACTACCATCCTTGATAATATTTCACCAGTTAAAGAGGTTAGGATTAAACGGAGAACCGAACCCTGGATGACTACTGAGATATTAGATAATATGAAATTCAGAGATCAGTTGCTAAAAAGATTTATGACAGACGGGATATTGCATCGCTTAATGAATTCCAAAGGGTGAGGAACAGAGTGTAGAGGCTTGTCAAAGGAGCAAAGGCAAGGCACTATTTCTCAAAAGTCGAATAGTACAAGAATAACCCCAGAAAGCTCTGGCAATAAATAAAACAGTTGGAGTATAACCATAAACCCGTAGATAGATCTAGCATAATACTAAATATCGATAACGAGGTATCCCACGAAATAACTAAAGTGGCAAATTGTTTTAATTCAAATTACACAACTGTCGCATCAACATTAGTAAGTAAACTACCGGTTGTTTACTTACTAATGTTGTATCAAATACCCCAAACAGTTGTCAACTAGTGAGTTTATCTCATGACTTCGTGCAAAAAGAACTAAGCAGGTTAAACCCAACTAGGAGCACCGGCCCTGATAACATCCCGTCTAGGTTCCTAAAAGATGGTGCCTCTGAATTGCCAGTCCCCATTGCTCACATAATAAATTTGTCCATCACCACTAATACCGTACCAGAGGGGTTCAAGGAGGGCAGAGTTACTCCTGTCTTTAAGAAAAATAGCGGGTCTGATGTCAGCAACTATAGGCCTGTTAGAATACTCAGTGTAATATCCAAAATTCTAGAGAGGGCAGTGTACTGTCAAGTAGTTAAGTACCTTAAGAAAGAAGGAACACTGCAACAGGCCTACTGACCCATGCGGAGCAGGTTCATGTCCCCCCCCCGGATTAGCCCAATACCCCCCCCCCCGGATTAGCCTAATGACCCACCCAGTCTGGTCACCTCTACTCAATGAGCACGGCATCAGACCCAGCAGCACAAGCTAGTCAGGTCCAACTCACACCCACCCACACCCACTCATGCATTTATCTAACCTATTTTTAAAACTACACAACGTTTTAGCCTGAAAACTGTACTCGGGAGTTTGTTCCACTCATCCACAACTCTATTACCAAACCAGTGCTTTCCTATATCCTTCCTGAATCTGAATTTTTCCAACTTGAAACCATTGCTGCGAGTCCTGTCTTGGCTAGAAATTTTCAGCACGCTATTTACATCCCCTTTATTTACTCCTGTTTTCCATTTATACACCTCGATCATATCCCCCCTAATTCTACGCCTTTCGAGAGAGTGCAGATTCAGGGCCCTCAGTCTATCCTCATAGGGGAAATTTCTGATACATGGGATCATCTTTGTCATCCTCCTCTGTACGTTTTCCAGAGCATTTATATCCATTCTGTAATACGGTGACCAGAACTGAGCAGCATAGTCTAAATGAGGCCTAACCAAGGATATATAGACTGAAGAACAACCTGAGGACTTCTATTATTTATACTTCTAGATATGAAGCCAAGAATTCTGTTAGCTTTATTGCGAACACTAATGTACTGTTGTCTTGGTTTTAGATTACTGCTAACCAGAACTCCTAAATCCTTTTCGCAATCAGTAGTATTAAGAACTACATTATTTAGTTTATATGTGGCATGGTTATTTAACTGTCCAACATTTAGAACTTTGCATTTGTCAATATTAAACTGCATCTGCCACTTCTTCGACCATTGCATCAGTTTATTCAAATCATCCTGGAGTGCTCTAGTGTCCTCATTAGAATGAATTGGACGGCCTATTTTAGCGTCATCAGCAAATTTGCTTATGTCGCTATTTATTCCCTCATCTATGTCGTTAATGTAAATTGTGAACAACAACGGGCCCAACACTGACCCCTGAGGAACACCGCTTGTGACGTGCCCCCATTCTGATTTCTCCCCATTTATGCCAACTCTCTGCTGCCTATTTGTCAGCCATGCCTCTACCCAGGAAAAAATTCTCCTCCTATTCCGTGTGCCTTAAGTTTCCTCAATAGCCTCTGGTGTGGAACTCTATCGAAAACCTTACTGAAGTCCATATACACAATATCATATTCATTACCATGATCTACCTCCTCAAACACCCTAGTGAAAAAAAATTAGTAAATTCGTAAGACAGGAACGCCCCTTTGTAAAACCGTGTTGAGATTCATCAATCAATCTGTGCCTATCAAGATAGCTACGAATTGCTTCGGCAATTATTGATTCCATAAATTTTCCCACTGTGGAGGTAAGGCTTATTGGTCTATAGTTCGAAGCCAAGGACCTGTCACCTGCCTTGTAAATAGGTATTACATTTGCCATTTTCCACTTATCAGGGACTATGCCAGTATGCAGTGATATGTTAAAAAGATTAGCCAAAGGTATGCTAAGTTCCTCTTTACATTCCTTTAACACCCTTGCAAACAGTTCATCAGGACCTGGGGATTTGTTAGGTTTTAGTTTCTCTATTTGTCTGAGGACCATGTCACTAGTTACCGCAATAGTGCATAGTTTATTATCATCCTGTTCTACATAATCTACTATTTCAGGAATATCGCTAGTATTTTCCTGGGTGAAAACTGAGAGGAAATAGGTATTGAGAATTTCACACATATCCTTATCACTGTCAGTGATCTGACCAGAGTTACTCTAAAGTGGGCCAGTCTTGTCCCTAATCTTACTTCTGTATACCTGAAAGAACCCTTTTGGGTTAGTCTTTGAATCCCTTTCGATCTTTTTTTTGAATATTGTCTTTTAAACATATCCCTGAGGTATCCCGGTAATAACTGCTGTTTTTAACCCTAATGCTGCAGCCTGATTGTTTCCCACAAACACCCATACCTATATAATCTATCAGTTATCAATTACCCTCTCAACCGAATTGGCTGATGCAACCACTCCATCTCCAGAGAGATAAACCCCATCCCTTGCATACATATCATATTTGCCAAAGAATAGGTCCCAGTTATCAATAAATGGGATTGCAAGTTCCTTACAGTACCTGTCTAGCCAGCAATTTATACCAATTGCCTTAGATAGACATTTATTCATTGCCCACTCCCTTTCTCGGCAAGATGCTACATATGACTGGGATTCCTCCCTTAGACCTAACTACTTCTATGGCTGACCTGTACTTATCCAGCAGCTCCTCTTTCCTGCACTTCCCAATGCCATTACCCCCAGCACTAAGACAGACAATGGGCTTGTTCCCATTACCTGCCATAACATTATCCAACCTGCTGACTATGTCATCATCACTATCTCCAGGAAGGCACACTCTCTATCTGACCTTTCTGTTTCTGTTACAAAATGCATGGTCCATATATCTTACCTGAGAATTGCCTACTATTAAAATATTCTTACCTTGATTAGCAGGGGAATCAGTGGTACCTTCAACCTCACTAACCACTGAAGTACACTCGTCTTGGAGAACAGAGAATCGATTTCCTACCTGCACATCTTCTCTATGAACTCTCCTCATCGTCCTTCTTCCAGAACTGTGAACCACGTGCCACTTAAAGTGGCTGCCACCATCACTGCCGGTTACCATTTCCTCCTTACCAGCTAAATCCTTCTCGCACTCACTCCCAAACTCATCTATGCGAAGCTTCTGCCTCCTATTTTCCTCCTGAAAAAGTAGAATCTCCTTCTTCAACACTTGAACCTGAGATTCTAAAACACTACAACAAACCATGGTGCTTGGTAATAGCCCACTCTAACTCCCAAGAGCTCATGCAGGTATGACCACGCGTGACCACTGACCTCAGCGTACTGAAGTAATGACAAGCGTAATGACAACAACATTCTCCATAGTTACAAATCAGGCTTTAGAAGATCTTACTCAACCGACACCTCCCTAATTAATCTGATGGATTACATGAGAACTGAAATGTCGATAGGGAGCCTCATAGGTATGGTAAACTTAAACTTGCAAACGGCACAATATACTATGTAAGAAACTTCAAGCTATCGACATAGGTTCCATAGACTGGTTTAAGTCCTATCTTAGCAATAGGAAACTAATTGTCAAAATCACCAAAACAGAATCAGAACCCCTGCCGATAGAATGTAGAGTTCCCCAAAGTAGCATTCTGGGTCCCTTATTACTCTTATATTATGTAAACGATATGCCCATCAGCGTTCATTGCAAACTCCTACTGTATGCGGATGACAGTACTCTGTTACTGTCAGGTAAAGACCCACAAGATATAGCTAATGTATTAACATTAGAACTGGAGTCCTGCAGCAAAAGGTTAGCAGATAACAAACTATCGTTACACCTCGGGAAAACTGAAGCCATACTTTTTGGCACGAAACAAAAACTGAGAAGGATAAATAATTTTAATGTCCGGTGTAATGGGGAACCCATCACTTCAGTTTCCTCAGTAAAATATCTGGGAATTCCCTTTGACCCATGAATGTCAGGAGAACTGATCGGGAACTGTGTAGTAAAGAAAGTGAATGCCAGACTGAAGTTCCTCTACAGACAAGCACAGTGTCTACCTACTGAGGCTCGCAGGACCCTGTGTCTAGCCCTTATACAATGTCATATGGACTGCGCTTGCTCTTCATGGTACTCTGCCTTCACAAAAAAACTGAAAGATGAACTGCGAATCACCCAAAAACAAAATGGTAAGATTCATCCTGGACCTGGGTCCAAGAAAGCATGTAGGCCAGGATGAATTACAACAATTGGATATGCTGAATGTTGAAGACAGAGTAAAACAACTGAAATTAAATCAAGTTTATAAAATTGCTGACTAATAGTGTCCAGAATATCTTGCTGCCAATTTTGTCAAGGTTGGGAACCACAGCAATCATAGTACTAGGGAGAGAGAACACAACTTTTTAGTAGCCACAGTCAGTGGCCAGGCTTCAAACACCTTTTATTGTACACCAATAAAGAAATGGAACAGACTACCTGCACATGTCAAAGTCAGTCATAGCATGAACCAGTTCAAGAAGAGTGCCAAAAGGTACCTAATGAATGTAGGGACAGAAAGGGAGGAGAATGATTTTTTTTTATTTTTTTTTTTAGCTAACACACATGCAAATATAAATAACTCTTTTTACCTTATTCCTAGTACATATCCTTTATAGTATAATAATAAGATATTATATCTTTCATAGTATAATAATAAGGTATTAAAAGGACCCCAATGGAAATAAGTCACTCTGTCTGACTTTTTTGGGTTATCCCAGGTTCTCTACACATATGCTGCTATGTACGATAATCTATGTAACTGTATTTGTGCATACCTGAATAAACTTACTTACTTACTTACTCTATTTTAACTGCAGGAATTGGTTGAGGTAAATATATTTATTTAAAGTTATCCAGTTGTATAAAAGAAAACTGATTCTTCTCTTTTTCTCAGAGAAAATAACTTTTAGAGGTGACTAAAACAAATCATGCATTAGGCTCAATATACTGTTTTAAATTATCATCCCTCTGAATTATTACTCCCAGGGATTATTTCCGATTGGGGGACCTTTAATTATCTTTCCCAGGATGCAACTAACACCCAGATACCTACTTACAGCGTGCTAGCGGCTGCCCACACCTCTCAAACTAACGAGGCAGCTACCCACACCTCTCAAATTCACGAGGCAGCTGCCCACACCTCTCAAACTAACGAGGCAGCTACCCACACCTCTCAAATTCACGAGGCAGCTGCTCACATCTCTCAGACTAACGAGGCAGCTACCCATACCTCTCAAATTCATGAAGCAGCTGCCCACACCTCTCAAACTATCGAGGCAGCTACCCACACCTCTCAAACTAACGAGGAAGCTACCAACACCTCTCAAATTCATGAGGCAGCTGCCAACACCTCTCAAACTAACAAGGCAGCTACCCACACCTCTCAAAGCAACAAGGCAGCTACCCACACCTCTCAGTCTAACAAGGCAACTACCCACACCTCTCAGTCTAACAAGGCAGCTACCCACAACTCTCAAACTAATGAGGTAGCTACCAACACCTCTCAAATTCATGAGGCAGCTGCCCAAACCTCTCAAACTAACGAGGCAGCTGCCCACACCTCTCGAACTAACAAGGCAGCTACCCACACCTCTCAATCTCACAAGCCACCTACCCACACTTCTCAAACTAACAAGGCAGCTACCCACACCTCTCAAATTCATGAGGCAGCTACCCACATCTCTCAAACTAACGAGGCAGCTACCCACACCTCTCAAATTCATGAGGCAGCTGCCCACACCTCTCAAACTAACGAGGCAGCTACCCACACCTCTCAAATTCATGAGGCAGCTGCCCACACCTCCCAAACTGACATGGCAGCTACCCACACCTCTCAAATTCATAAGGCAGCTTCCAGGTACTAGCTTCCCAATATTTTAAAGATCCTCGGTATTAAGATGTTATCCAGAGACTTTAGAAGTACCTTATACTGTACGAACACTCTAAGAGTAACTAATACTCTACAAACACTTTAAGAGTACATATTGTTGTACGAACATTTTACATACACTTTATTTTTACGTGTCCTTAATAATGTGAGAAAATACGAAAGCGCTTGGATTTTCATTATTTTTTTTCAGTGGTTGTTTTGCATATTGTGATGTCACCTAATACTGTGATGAGTTTGCATATATAAATATATATATATATAATATAATATATATATATAATATATATATATATATATATATATATATATATATATATATATATATATATATATATATATATATATATATATATATATGCAGTAAGATCACAGTAAACAGGTGATATCAGAATATGCAAAACAACCACTGTGAAAGAATATTGAAATTCCAAGCGCTTTCGTGACTTCTCACGTTATCAAGGAACTATATAAACAACACATCAAAGGAAGGCATATAAAGGGTCGAGACTACACCTCGCCACCACATCCCACAACAAAGCAACACCTGACGTGCGACGACACCCGACTCATAAGAAAGGAGGAACATTGGACAAATAATAAATCTTAATTCTTGGGTAGACTACGAGGGCTAGGCAAATATTTTGTTAGTGGGATGTCGTGAAGGACCTACCTAGTTGAGTTAACAGGCCTGCTGCAGTGTTTATCCTTTCTTATGAGTCGGGTGTCGTCACGCATCAAGTGTTGCTTTGTTGTGGGATGTGATGGTGAGGTGTAGTCTCGACCCTTTATATGCCTTCCTTTGATGTATTGTTTTTATAGTTCCTTGATAATGTGAGAAGTCACGAAAGCACTTGGAATTTCACTTTTCTTTCACAGTGGTTGTTTTGCATATAGTATGTATATATATTTATATATATATATATATATATATATATATATATATATATATATATTAATATATATATATATATATATATATATATATATATATATATATATATATATATATATATATATATATATATATATATATATGGCTTTCATTTAGTTAAGAGAATTTAACCCAATGAACCAATTGCCTTATGTGGCCATCATAATACTTTTAAACCAATCACACCCAATGAGCACCATTTTTATCAAGATTTATTTTGTCAGGTGCGACTCAAGGAGCATTGCCAAACAGTGCAAGAGGAGCAGTGCAAAACGGTGTCCGAGGAGCAGTGCCAGGTAGTGCCCGAGGTGCCGTTGACACCGGAGCTGTCATTAACCTGAGCTCGGAGGATGCCGACAATGTCATGACATTCTTCATGCACTGTCACTACACCTGGGCCATCCCACTCAAGGTAATCTCTCATGATCCTTTTCTCAGTTATTTTTGTCTCTTTAGCTACTGTCTTGTTTAACACTTGCACCTTCAGAGCGCCACCTGACCTTCATTCTTCTCATAACCTTGTCTTGCTACATAACATTCTCCTAGGCTCTCTGTTCAAGAAATCGAGGTTACTTTCCCTTCCTTCGGATCAAATCCAATCATCTTCCATTTCCCAAGTGCTGCCTAATCCGGATCTACAGTAATGATGTACTGATGAAAACTTGTTCATAAGTTCTGATGATCATTGTTTCTCTTATTACAGTACTTTTCATTGTTTTTAGGATTTCAGGCTCTGTGACTTCTACCAGTTTATGGTATCCTAGTGAATTGTAATATGGTCATTTGTGAATATAGTCATGCCTCGCTTAACGACGGTGATAATTTTTCATAAATGCATCGTTAGGGCGATTTCGTAGATTGCTGTTGTGCGACCGTCGTAAAGATGTATGAGGCTTTTGTTGGTATAAGACGGCATACTGTTTTAGAGGAAAAATTTTTGTTTTAAGTGGAAAAAGTACACTCTAGAATAACAATAAATAAGTACAGTACAGTAAATACATAAACCAGGAACATAGTTGTTTATTATAATTATCAAGTATTATGTACTGTACATAATTGTATGTGCTATATTTTTATACGACTGGCAGTGCAGTTTACACCGCCGTCGTTGATCGAAACGTCGTTATGCAGAACATAGCTGTAATTGACAGCCTTAATTGCCTCACATTCACTCCGTGGGCAGCAGTCAAAAGATCACAGACACACACATGGGTCTACAGACTGGTTACCTACATACCTTTGATTAAATCGGGTGACATGAGTCATTTGTGCAAGTTTCCTCACACTTACTGCTCCATCTTCACCTTGTTGTAAATAGGCCCCGGGGTGTAAGCCGACTATTTTTCATAAACGAGTCACACTGGTTGTCATGGATTATCCTAGTTTAGTAACCTTCCTGGTTTGCTAACCTTCCTGGGTTAATAACCTTCCTGGATTAGTAACCTTCCTGGGTTAGTAACCTTCCTGGTTTGCTAACCTTCCTGGGTTAGTAACCTTCCTGGGTTAGTAACCTTCCTGGTTTGCTAACCTTCCTAGGTTAATAACCTTCCTGGATTAGTAACCTTCCTGGGTTAGTAACCTTCCTGGTTTGCTTACCTTCCTGGGTTAGTAACCTTCCTGGATTAGTAACTTTCCTGGGTTAGCAACATTCCTGGATTAGTAACTTTCCTGGGTTAGCAACCTTCCTGGATTAGTAACCTTCCTGGGTTAGTAACCTTCCTGGATTAGTAACCTTCTGGGTTAGCAACCTTCCTAGATTAGTAATCTTCATGGTTTGGTAACCTTCCTGGGTTAGTAACCTTCCTGGGTTAGTAACCTTCCTGGGTTAGTAACCTTCCTGAGTTAGCAACCTTCCTGGTTTGCTAACCTTCCTGGATTAGTAACCTTCCTGGGTTAGTAACCTTCCTGGGTTAGTAACCTTCCTGGGTTAGTAACCTTCCTGGGTTAGCAACCTTCCTGGTTTGCTAACCTTCCCGGATTAGTAACCTTCCTGGGTTAGTAACCTTCCTGGGTTAGTAACCTTCCTGGGTTAGTAACCTTCCTGGGTTAGTAACCTTCCTGGTTTAGCAACCTTCCTAGATTAGTAACCTTCCTGGTTTGGTAACCTTCCTGGGTTAGTAACCTCACTGAGTAAGTAACCTTCCTGGGTTAGTAACCTTCCTGGTTTGGTAACCTTCCTGGGTTAGTAACCTTTCTGGGTTAGTAACCTTTCTGGGTTAGTAACCTTCCTGGGCTAGTAACCTTCCTGGTTTGGTAACTTTTCTGGGTTAGCAACCTTCCTGGGTTAGTAACCTTCCTGGTTTGGTAATCTACCTGGGTTAGTAACCTTCCTGGGTTAGTAACCTTCTTGGTTTGGTAACCTTCCTGGTTTAGTAATCTTCCTGGTTTGATAACCTTCCTGAGTTACTAACCTTCCTGAGTTAGTAACCTTTGTGGTTTGGTAACCTTCCTGGGTTAGTAACCTCCCTGGGTTAGTAACCATCCTGGGTTAGTTAATTTCCTTGTTTGGTAACCTTCCTGAGTTAGTAACTTTCTTGGTTTGGTAACCTTCCTGGGTTAGTAACTTTCTTGGTTTGGTAACCTTCCTGGGTTAGTAACATTCCTGGATTAGTAATCTTCCTGGGTTAATAATCTTCCTGGGTTAGTAATCTTCCTGGGTTAGTAACCTTCCTGGGTTAGTAACCTTTCTGGGTTAGTAACCTTCCTGGGTTAGTAGCTCCCCAGTAATTTTTTTTATATCCTCTAGTGCGTGAGATGACAGTGATGCTGC
>NC_069414.1:18972305-18977305 GCF_026875155.1 Cherax quadricarinatus | reverse complement strand
TCTTCACTGTTCGCCGCACTCTCCACTCTCTCCCTGCTCCATGAGCCTTATCCTACCTCGTCTTAAAGCTGTAATATAATAATAATATAATATCTTTATTTCTACAAGTACATGTACAGGATACAAAGTTCTAGCTGACAACACTGACATACTACTACACAGAAAGTCGCTTGTTATGCTGAGTATTTAGGGCAAATTTGGTCACTCGACTGACACCCAGGTACCCATTTTACTGATGGGGAACATAAACAACAAGTGTAAGGAAACACGCCCAATGTTTCTACCCTTGCCAGGAATCGAACCAGGACCCTCGACGTGTGAAGCGAGAGCTATGTATGGTACCTACCTGCGCCACCTCACTTTCCAGACTATTCCATTTCCTGACAACTCTGACTGAAAAAATCATTCCTAACATCCCTGTGACTCATTTGAGTCTTCAGCTGTGTCCATCTATGGAACATCCTGTCTTTGTCCACCTTGTACATTCCTCTCAGTATTTTATATGTCGTTATCATATCCCCCCCCCCTTCCTCCATCGCTCCTGTCCTCTAGTGTCGCCAGGTCGAGTTCCCTTAACCTCTCCTCGTAGGACACTCCCCTTACCTTCGGGACTAGGCTCGTTGCAAGCTTTGCACTTTCTCTAATTTCCTGACATTCCTGACTAAGTGTGAATTCCAAACTGGTGCTGCATACTCCAATACGGGCCTGACGTACACGGTGTACAATGTCCTGAATGACTCCTTACTAAGATGTCGGAATGCTATTCTAAAAATTCGCCAGTCACCCATAATCTGCAGCCGTCATTTTCCTTGAGGTTTATAGTCTTTGGCCCCTTGACCGTGCTCTGTCTGCAGTCTTCTTCGTCCTTCCCTGATCTTCATGACTTTCCACTTGGTGGGGTTAAACTCCAGGAGCCAGTTGCTGGACTATTCCTGCAGCCTGTCCAGAACCCTCTGTCGTTCTGCCTTATCCTCCTCCGACTGAATTCTCCTCATTAACTTCACATCGCCTGAAAACAGGGACACTTCTGAGTCTATTCCTTCCGCCATGTCATTCATATATACTAGAAATAGCACCGGTCCCAGGACTGATCCCTGTGGAACCCCCTCGTCACATCTCGCCCACTATGACACCTCATCACATACCATGATTCGCTGATGCCTACCCGTCAGATATTCTCTGGTCCATTGCAGTGCCTTCCCTGTTATCCCTGCCTGGCCCTCCAGCTTTTGCACTATCTCTTGTGTGAAACTGTGTCAAAAGTCTTCTTACAGTCCAAGAAAACGCAATATACCCACCTCTCTCTCTCTCTCTCTCTCTCTCTCTCTCTCTCTCTCTCTCTCTCTCTCTCTCTCTCTCTCTCTCTCTCTCTCTCTCTCTCTCTCTCTCTTTGTCTCTCTCTCTTGTCTTACTACTGTCACCTTGTCATATAACTCCAGAAGATTTGTGACACAGGATTTCCCGTCTCTGAATCTGTGCTGGTTATTGTGTGTGTGTGTGTACTCTCATATTTGTGGTTGCAGGGGTTGAGACATAGCTCCTGGCCTTGCCTCTTCACTGATCGCTTCTAGGCTATCTCTCTCCCAGCTACATGAGCTTTATCATACCTCTCCTTAAAGCTATGTATGGATCCTGCCTCCACTGCATCACTTCCCAGACTCTTCCACTTCCTGACAACTCTGTGACAAGAAATACTTCCTAACATCCCTGTGATTTATCTGAGTCTTTAACTTCCAACTGTGACCCCTTGTTGCTGTGTATGTGTACTCACCTAGTTGAGGTTGCGGGGGTCGAGTGTGTGTGTGTGTGTGTGTGTGTGTGTGTGTGTGTGTGTGTGTGTGTGTGTGTGTGTGTGTGTGTGTGTGTGTGTGTGTGTGTGTGTGTGTGTGTGTGTGTGTGTGTGTGTGTGTGTGTGTGTGTGTGTGTATGTGTGTGTGTGTGTGTGTGTGTGTGTGTGTGTGTGTGTGTGTGTGTGTGTGTGTGTGTGTGTGTGTGTGTGTGTGTGTGTGTGTGTGTGTGCTCACCTGTGTGTGGATGCATGAGTCGTGTCTCGGCTTCTGGCCCTGCATCTCAGTGGGTATATGTGTACTAGCCTAAATATGATTGCAGGGGGTCAAGTTTCACTTTTCAGTCCCATGTTTTTGCTAGCTGCTACTGGGTTCACTCTTTCCTGCTTTGAGGAGCCTCTTCTTAAAGTTGTATATGGATCCAACCTCTGCCACTCCACTGTCCAGTTGTTCCACTTTCTGACCATTCCAAGGCTGAAGAAATACTTCCCAACATCCCTGTGACTCATTTGTTTTCAGCTTCCAATTGTGTCGCCATGTTCCTGTTTCCTGTCTCTCGAACCAACTGTCCCTTTACACGCTTTTAATTTACGCCTCGGTATTTTGTACATTATATTATAACCCCTTGTCATTAAGGGAGCTAAATTTAATGTCATTAGATTTTGCTCCCTTAATCTATCCTCATAGCCCGTACCTCTTAGCTCCAGGACTAGTCTCACTGAAAACCTCTGCACTTTCTCCAATTTCTTTTCATGGATGATCAGGTGGGGGTTACTTAGGTTCCTGAACGATAATCTAAGATTTGCCAGATTCACACTTGTTGCAGTAGACATCCGACGGATGTACGCCTCAAGTACTATTGCCCACAGGATGGGTATAATACATAATGAAAATATTAAATTAACTGGGCGCCTCAAGCGATATGATCAGTACATTGATTACCCCGAGTTCTTTCTCCTTAAGTGAATTGTGCAGCCTTGCCCACATATCCTGTACTCTATTAGTTTTCTTCTCTGTCCATCCCTAATGTTCATAACACTTTCTGGGGTTAAATTCCAGTAAGAACTTTTCAGACCAGACCTGCAGCCTGTCCAGATCCATTAGTAGTTTTTCCTGGACCTCACCTGTCTGTATTCTCTTCATTAGTTTCACTTCAACTGCGACCAGGGATACCTTTGACTATCTCTTTTCTCACGTCATTAATGTACAACAAGAAATATTAGCAATCCTAGTAAACCCCGCTTGTCACACGCATTCATTCTGACACCTCTTCTTGGACGGTCACTCGTCATGTCCTTCCTGTGAGGTGTTCCTTGATCTATTTTAGTGCCTTCCCTGTTATTTCCTGGTTGTTGTTAATGGACTCGATCCTTTTATATGTGCTCCACCACTTTTCGTGTTAAACTTCTCCATAACTTTACATATTTTGAAAGCCAGAGATACCAGCATGTAGTTCACTGCTGCTACCTGTCTGTCTCCTTTCTTAAATACTTTGACTGCATTTATTGTCTTCCACACTTTGGTAATTGCTCTGTGTTGCTTGATTTGTTGAAGATTGTGACTAGTGCCACACACATTGCTTCTCTCCTGTCATTCACGACCCTTAGAGATATATTATCTGGTCCCATGCTCTCAAGGTGTCCAGCTCGCACGATACTATCCTTACTTCTCCTACCATCCTCCATTCTCTGTTTGATACTTACGGGTTTAGCTCTCCTTCGTTAATGTAATACCTTTTAATTTAATTTTCTATATTTTTTTAAGGAGTAACTATTTTCTTCTGGTTGCACAGCGTTCCTGACCCAGGGGTCAGGTGTGGTGGTCAGCCTGGTGACTTTTGGTCTGTACTCGTGGGTGGAAGGGTCGGCCCTGGAGCCATCCCGGGTATTTTCCGGCCTGGCACTCTTCAACCAACTCACAGTGCCACTCTTCATTCTCCCCATCATCGTCTCCCACACCATCAGGGCCAAGGTGAGTCTGGCAATGTCACCTCCAGGCACTCTTACCTACCATTACCTGCTTTAAGAGTAACTCTTACTCTTCCTAAATTATTGTTATTATTATTATTATTATATTATTTATTATTATTATTATTATTATTAATTATTATTATTTTTATTATTATTATTATTATTATTTATTATTATTATTATTAATATTATTATTATTATTATTAATATTATTGAATTCTTAGCGTGTGTTAAACCCATGAGGGTTTAACCATTTCCATGGTCAGGTTTGACCATGGAAATGGAAGGTAACTTTAATTCCTTAGATCAAAAGCCTCTCACGAGTATCAAGACACGTGTCTTGAAGGGAGAACTTTTCGTTACTACACATATCAGTAAGAAAATTTATTACGGTGTTCTTTAGTACCGAATATTTACTATATTGTGCCGAATGGGTAAAATTTGTCAATTAATAAGAACTCATTTAAAATTAAGTCCTTTCTAAAATTTTCTTCAGTACTTTTAAAGATATATATTTTTTCATTTATGTTAATGTAAAAATTAATAATTTTGTGCCAAAAGAACCTTGGAAAGCTTTCCTAACCTTATTAAAAGAAGCGAAATTTAATTTAGCATACTCCAACTAAATATATTTTAGATAAGTTTTCAATAATTTAATAATAAACAAACACAATAAAATATTTTTTTTTTCGTTAGGTTCAGAATGATTTTTGCGAAATTATTGCAATCACAAATTTTCGCTTGTATTATTCGGTAAGAAGAGCGTTGCTATTTATGAGAAAATCGCAAGTTTTATGTATTAGGCACGACACACACACACACACACATACACACACACACACACACACACACACACACAACACACCACACACACATACACACACACACACACACACACACACACACATATACACACACACACAAAAACACACACATGTACACACACACCACACACACACACACACACACACACACACACACACATACACACACACACACACACACAACACATACACACACACACAAAAACACACACATCTGTACACACACACACACACACACACACACACACACACACACACACACACACACACACACACACAAACACACACACACACAAAACACACACATGTACACACACACACACACACACACACACACACACAACACACACATACACACACACACACGCACACACACACATCACACACACACACACACACCACACATACACACACCTGGA
>NC_069414.1:18942305-18967305 GCF_026875155.1 Cherax quadricarinatus | reverse complement strand
TGAACAAGCTTGCTGACTTAACGAAACATTTCTATAATAACGATCCCTTACTATTCCCCCATATGTCTTGATTATCTGACTCTAAATTCATTAAGAAGATAAAGGAAGGTGGATGGATGGAGGCAACAGTTGTTGATGTGTTATAAGATATACCACGATCACGGCGGGTCACACAGTCACACATTAAAAACCGATGGGGAATTGAGAAAATGTGTGGGCTCGAACCCGAGACTTCAGGCAGCCCCCGAAGAAGCCACCTGAACCCTTTACCTTCTAGACCACTGCACCACCATGGCAGATGACGATAGGTTCTCGTGAGAACGCAAGACATTTACATATATATATACACATGTAACCCATATTTTTCCTTTCATTTTTTTCAAGTTATTTCTATCCCAATTATAATATATAAACACTATTAATTTTTTTTTTAATTAAAGTTATGTATTTTGTAATAGAGAAGATATCCTTCACAGCCAGCATCATCGTGCTCACTTGCGTCCACCGTCTCCAAGAAATCGACTTCGGTCAGAGAAAACGGGACTGTGACCACGACTCTGGCACTGAATAGTGATTCAGAGGAAGAACTGGAATTTGAGAGATGGAAGAAACAGAAGAATGGTAAGTGATTTCTAGGAAAGAGGATTCCTTTAAGAGAGGATGCTTTAATTCTGACGAAAAGCTGCAGATCCAAGGAATTGGAGCTACTTTACTCTTCCTCAGGTCGTACCTGATTACGTAATATTCACTATGTGCTGTAGTTGCCCATACGGATATGGCTCTTTTCCGTGAATATAGTAATCGTTAGGGGACAGGATTGGGATTTATATGATGGGAAATGGTATTAATTGAAGAATATGAAATAGACATTGTTGGGTTTTGAGGAAGAGAAAATTAGTGACTTTATGAAGTGTAACAATGAAGTGAGTGTATGAATATAAGATATTTATCGTGTTTAAGATATATCTGATGCAATGTCTGAACAGTTATACATATTGACACATTATTATGTTGGCACACACACACACACACACACACACACACACACACACACACACACACACACAACACACACACACACACACACACACACACATATATATATATATATATATATATATATATATATATATATATATATATATATATATATATATATATATATATATATATATTATTAGCACACTGGCCGATTCCCACCAAGGCAGAGTGGCCCGAAAAAGAAAAACTTTCACCATCATTCACTCCATCACTGTCTTTCCAGAAGGGTGCTTTACACTACAGTTTTTAAACTGCAACATTAACACCCCTCCTTCAGAGTGCAGGCACTGTACTTCCCATCTCCAGGACTCAAGTCCGGCCTGCCGGTTTCCCTGAATCCCTTCATAAATGTTACTTTGCTCACACTCCAACAGCACGTCAAGTATTAAAAACCATTTGTCTCCATTCACTCCTATCAAACACGCTCACGCATGCCCGCTGGAAGTCCAAGCCCCTCAAACACAAAACCTCCTTTACCCCCTCCCTACAAGTTTTCCTAGGCCGACCCCTACCCCGCCTTCCTTCCACTTCAGACTGATACACTCTTGAAGTCATTCTGCTTCGCTCCATTCTCTCTACATGTCCGAACCACCTCAACAACCCTTCCTCAGCCCTCTGGACAACAGTTTTGGCAATCCCGCACCTCCTCCTAACTTCCAAACTACGAATTCTCTGCATTATATTCACACCACACATTGCCCTCAGACATGACATCTCCTCTGCCTCCAGCCTTCTCCTCGCTGCAACATTCATCACCCATGCTTCACACCCATATAAGAGCGTTGTTAAAACTATACTCTCATACATTCCCCTCTTTGCCTCCAAGGACAAAGTTCTTTGTCTCCACAGACTCCTAAGTGCACCACTCACCCTTTTCCCCTCATCAATTCTATGATTAACCTCATCTTTCATAGACCCATCCGCTGACACGTCCACTCCCAAATATCTGAATACATTCATCTCCTCCATACTCTCTCCCTCCAATCTGATATCCAATCTTTCATCACCTAATCTTTTTGTTATCCTCATAACCTTACTCTTTCCTGTATTCACTTTTAATTTTATTCTTTTACATACCCAACCAAATTCATATTTCGCCTGTTCTTGCGAATTCTAAGCATGCATATATATATATATATATATATATATATATATATATATATATATATATATATATTATATAAAATTATATATATATATATATATATATATATATATATATATATATATGTCGTGCCGAATAGGCAGAACTTGCGATCTTGGCTTAAATAGCAACGCTCATCTTGCCATATAGGACAAGCGAAAATTTGTGTATGCAATAATTTCGCCAAAATCATTCTGAACCTAATGAAAAAAATATATTTCACTGTGTTTGTTTAGTATTAAATTATTGTAAACAAATTTTTACATTAACATTAATGAAAAAAATATATCTTTAAACGTATAAGAGAAAATATCAGAAAGGACTTAATTTTATATGAGTTCTTGCTAATTGACCAGTTTTACATATTCGGCACGACATATTATATATATATATATATATATATATATATATATATATATATATATATATATATATATATATATATATATATATATATATATATATATATATATATATATATATATATATTATAAATTATATATATATAATATATATATATATATATATATATATATATATATATATATATATATATATTATATATATATATATATTATATATATATATATAATATATATATATACATACGGCTTCAGGGGACACGAAACTACGAACTTTGCAACAAGGTACGCAGTGCTTTACCGACCGTACTACACTGGACCAATACCTTGGCGTCCAGCTCCGCTAGACGTTTTGATCCAAGGCAGCCAGCTTCTAGGTAGGTTTCTTACAACTCTTCATCTCATCCCCTGCCTAGAAGCTGGCTGCCTTGGCTCAAAACTTCTAGCGTGAGCTGGACGCCAAGGTATTGGTCCAGTGTGGTACGGTCGGTAAAGCACTGCGTACCTTGTTGCAAGGTTCGTAGGTTCGAGACTCTTTCGGCCAGAGTGTGTCAATATTTCGTCTGTTCTTGCGAATTCTAAGCAAGCATATATATATATATATATATATATATATATATATATATATATATCACAAGAGAATACAACTGCAACAGTATGTAAATGTCAACCTGGTGAAGTAAACAGCACTCAGATGCACCTGACACCTTTGTTAACGAGAGAGTTTCTCCAACACAGTGGCATTATTGTATTAATCTGACTTGATAATGCTCAGTGTGTGGGCGAAATGTTAGTTGTTAATTGAGGTATTTAGCGCATCTGAGCGTTATTTACTCTACAACAGAAGATTAGAACACGAGAAAGTGTTCCTTTGTTTTAAACTGTTTAGGTAACATTTAAATGGTATAACTTAAGATGTGAAGTTTATTGTTTACAAGGTTGACCAGAAAGCTTACAAAAAAACTTCAACCAAATGACCAGAAGCTCTGCTAAGTAGATTATTATGTGACTTAAGAGCCGCATCAGGAGGTAGTGTCCAATGTCTCTTGATAAACAAAGTATCTCCTCTAAATCACTGACGACACAACAGAAATTTTGCAAAAATTATGTGACATATTAAGATACACAGGAGCAAAACACTAACATATGAAAATTCAACCAAAAACATAAAAACAATAACCATGCAACAACAGTTTCAATTGTCATGGTAACCAGGTGGTGCCAGGCTGACGTCAGAGGGCCACGAGGTGGCGGTCAGCGTGCAGAGTGGCACCTTCACCTGGGAGCACCAGGGCCGCCTCTCTGTTCTGGAGAACATTACCAGTGAAGTACCTGCAGGTAAGTCCCTCTTGTTTACCTAATTTTTATTTATTCTGGAGCTCCAGAAAAATTCCATTACGTACCTGTGACTGAATTGGAGTTCTGTTTTTAAACCATGTAACCCGGCTTGAAGTCAGGCTTTTTTCTTATGCTGACTTGATCAGTCAGACAGCTGCTGCTTTCAGCCCGTAGGCCTACATGACCATCACCATCTGCCTGATCAAACACCTTACTCAAGGAATGGTCCAGTTTCCCTTGGAAACACATTTATTTGTTTTATAAATATTTCCCGGATAGTTAATTAGACTTACAGAAGGTGTTGGAGGTCGGAGAATAAGACGTTATTAATACTTCTTCAGGTGGACTGACAGTGGTGGTGGGTGGTGTGGGCTCCGGTAAGACCTCCCTCCTGCTGGCTCTGCTGGGAGAGATGCACACACTCCGGGGACAGCTACGATGGACCGGGTGAGTCAGGGTGAGACGATGCCTGAGGTATGGTGGGGGAGCTCCATAAGCCTGGTAGAGGAAGAAGTCAGTTAGATGATAGGAAACGGAAAGGAGGTGAGGTAGGAGGAAGGGATGGTGATGGGGAAGAGAAAGAACAGCCGTGTGAGAAGTGACAAATAACCCCTTCAGGTGTTGTGATGGCTTCCTGGCGGAAGTCTAAGTGAAAACCTAATATTATGCTCTTCTAGCTGTGGGGGCGATTAACTGGGACAGCAAAGAAGTAATCAGGTAAACTGCGACCAGAACAAGTGAAGCTGGGTCATATAATGGTAGGTGAGGCGGGGGGTAACTGATGCTGCTTTAATTAACAGCTACTCTCACACCAGCAGAAGGAAACAAGAGTAGATATAAAGAGAGTTGAAAGCAGAGATAAACCAAGGTGGGTATGGATGCATACATGTAGATAAAGATGTTTATTTTCCTAGGATACATTCAAGTTAATATGTATGTTTTTCGTTTATTACAGTTTTTATGGCTACTGGTTCATTACAGTTTTAGGAAAATCTTGAACTGCATAATCCAGTACAAGTTATCAGTGTGACGGAGGTAAAGGAATAGAAGAAAGAACAGTTCTGATGCGCGGTTATAGTAACAGAGGAAAGAAATGGAATGAAGCATTTGTGGCATAGAGTATGACTCATGCTGGGAAAAGTAGAGAAATTAGAAGAAATGTTACGTACAATAAGGAATGCAGGACAAATTTCATCAAATAAATTGTACACAGACTCTGGCAGACACAGAATGAAATAGTTACATACGAATGTATATACACACGATTAGAAGAGCATTGTAGTGGAGATGTTTTCCAGGAATTCCATGGATTACGATACTCTTAGTGAAATAGATTTGCGATAAAATAGGATATGCAAAGACAGACAAAATTATCCATTATTTTGGACCTAATGACTTCTGAATTTATTTCCATCAAAGCGAACTAATAAACTGACCACCTGTGAGTTCTGAAACTTTTCTGGGTTGTTACTGGTCTCCCATACTACCCAGCATCTGCGTCAACTTAAAGAATTTAGTGCTTCTTTGTGCGTAATAATAATGATATAACAAGAACAACAAAATAAATAAATAATAATAATAATAATTATAATAATAATTCTCAACATCATCTACCTTCTGAAGTGTATCTTCGCATATCATCTCCCTGGTCTTCACAGGGAGATGTCAGTGTCGTACGTGTCGCAGCATCCCTGGCTGATGAATGCCACCTTGAAGGACAATGTTGTTTTTGGGAGACGCGTCTTGGCCAAGCGGTACCAGCGGGTCCTTCAAGCCTGTGCTCTCACACCTGACATAGAGATCCTGCCTGCTGGGTGAGTCAGGGATCCTGCCTGCTGGGTGAATCAGGGATCCTGTCTGCTGGGTGAGTCAGGGATCCTGCCTGTTGGGTGACTCAGGGATCCTGCCTGCTGGGTGAGTCAGGGATCCTGCCTGCTGGGTGAAGGAAGAATGCTGTAGCAACTATCTCTATCTTTCTAGTTTGTTCTGCAAGAAGTCGGAATATCGGACCTGCCCTGTTTGGGCCAACAGGCCTGCTGCAGTGTTCCTTCTTTCTTGTGTTCTTATGTTATCTACATAGAGATATGTTCATTCTATTTTCCATTCACTCTAGATTTTAAGGACCAACACACAAAACAAAATAATATCGTCTTAACTGCAGCTTCCATTATTTTGTAAACAAAATTCCTTCAGAAGGCAAAGAGAATGCTTCAGAGAATTTTCAGATTTTTCAAAACTCACATGTCATTATTGTATTTCAAGACTGGCTTTAAAAAATAAAATTTTTGTTGGATTTTCATCTTAATCATTGGTCTCATTATTATTAAATTTATCACCATCTTTACCATTATTATCATGACCATCATCATCGTCATCATCATTATCCTCACCATCATTATAATCTTCCCTGTTGACAGGGACCAGACGGAGATAGGAGAGAGGGGCATCAACCTGTCAGGTGGTCAGCGGCAGAGAGTAGCCATAGCCCGGGCCTTGTACTCCGATGCTCGCACCGTCATTCTGGTGAGAATACCCTTCATCCTGGCACTTTTTTTCGCGATAGCCTTTCCTCTCTCACACCTATTCTTCGCCCATCCTCACTTCCCTTTCCCCCGTCACCCCTTCTGGGTCCTTATCTGTGGGTTCTACTAGTGTTCCTTCATCGTAGCTCATAACTAACCCGCAGATTAGAGGTATAAGTAACACCAGGTATAATCAAAGGAAGGCGAATGAGCTCCAGTTCCTTTCGTCAATACCATTTTACCACCATCAAGGTACTCTTTGAAGGGGTTGATACCAAGTAGCCCCGGCTACTAGCCAACCCACAGAAACCTGTCAATAGACTTTTGTTGTCCCAGTACACACAGTGACTACTAAACTACCCATACTAATTCCTCCAATACCCCATCATCTGGGTGAAGGAGGTTAAGAGCTCTTACAATATCTGGGAGTTTTAGTTGAGTCCTTCGATGCTAACAATTTAATTAGGGCTCAGTAATGCTTGTTAATTTAACCTGACATATCAGTGGCACAATTATGGAGAATTTTCTTTCAGATATAGTGAAGTAACATTAGAGACCAGATAGACCCACTTAAATTTTGCTGAGATCAGTTCACTGACAGTGACAAAGAATGTACTCAAGTTTCAACACATATTTCCTCTCAGTTTTTACAAAGTATTTTTTACTCCCAGACGCAATTACTGCTTATTTTCATTTTTCAACTAATGGCTAGATTTTACATTATTGACCAGTGACCACGAAAGCACGATAATTTAAGAAATTTCACTTATATACCAAAAATCATATATCTTTAAAGACGATTCCTTTTTTTTCCCATCTTATGAATTTTTGGCCTCATTTTCTCCCCAGAATAAATCCTGACAGCACTACTGCACATTGTTTGTTTCTGTTGTGTTTGTGGAAGCCGTTATTATTTTGATGCTTTGTTTTATCTTCATCATACGTGCACGTGTGTGTGTGTGTGTACTCACCTAGTACTCACCTAGTTGAGGTTGCGGGGGTCGAGTCCGAGCTCCTGGCCCTGTGCGTGTGTGTGTGTGTGTGTGTGTGTGTGTGTGTGTGTACTCACCTATTTCTGGTTACAGTGATCAAAATCACAGCTCTTGGCCCAGCCTCTTTACTAGTGTGTGTGTATTCACCTATTTATACTCACCTATTTGTGATTGCAGGGGTCGATTCATAGCTCCTGGCCCCGCCTCTTGATTGGTCGCTACTAGGTCTTCTCCCTCCCTGCTCCATGAGCTTTATCATACCTCGTCTTAAAACTATGTATGGTTCCTGCCTCCACTACGTCGCATGCCAGACTGTGCCACTTTCTGACAACTCTATGACTAAGGAAATACTTCCTAATATCCCTTTGACTCATCTGAGTCTTCAGTTTTCAATTGTGACCCCTTGTTTCTCCGTCCCATCTCTAGAACATCCTGCATCTGTCCATCTTGTCAATTCCTCGGAGTATCTTGTATGTTGTTATCATGTATCCCCTGACCCTCCTGTCCTCCAGCGTCGTCAGGCCGATTTCCCTTAACCTTTCTTCGTAGGACATTCCCCTTAGCTCTGGAACCATTCTTGTTGCAAACCTTTGCACTTTATCTAATTTCTTGACATGCCTGACCAGGTGTGGGTTCCGAAATGGTGCTGCATACTCCTGTATGGGCCTGACGTGCACGGTGTACAAAGTCTTAAATGATTCCTTACTGAGGTATCGGAACACTATTCTCAGGTTCGTCAGGCACCCATACGCTGCAGCGGTTATCTGGTTGATATGCACGTCAGGAGATGTGCTCGGGATTATACTCAACCCAAGATCCTTTTCCTTGAGTGAGGTTTGCAGTCTTTGGCCACCTAGCCCATACTCTGTCTGCGGTCTTCTTTGCCCTTCCCTGATCTTCATTACTTTACATTTGGCGGGGTTAAATTTGAGGAACCAGTTGTTGGACCAAGCTTGCAGCCTGTCCATGTCTCTTTGTAGTCCTCCCTCCTGATCCTCATCCGATCTAATTCTCCTCAATAGCTTCACATCATCTGCAGACAGGAACACTTCTGAGTCTATCCCTTCCATCATGTTATTCACACATACCTAAAAAGAGCACTGGTCCTAGGACTGACCCCTGTGGGACCCCGCTGGTCACAGGCGCCCACTCTGACACCTCGTCACGTACCATGACTCGTTGCCTCCCTGTCAGGTCTTCTGTGATCCATTGCAGTGCCCTCCCTGTTATGGGTGCCTGATCCTCTAGCTTTTGCACTAATCTCTTGTGAGGAACTGTGTCGAAGGTCTTCTTGCAGTCCAAGAAAATGCAGTCTACCCACCCCTTTCTCTCGTTTCTTACTGCGGCTACCTTGTCATAACACTCCAGTAGGTTTGTGACAAAGGATTTTCCTTCCTCTCACTCCGTGCTGGTTGCCGTATATAAGCTTATTCCGTTTTAGGTGCTCTACCACTCTCCTCCTGGTAAATTTCTCCCTGACTTTCCATACTGTACATGTCAGTGACACTGGTCTGTAGTTTCGTGCCTCACGTCTGTCTCCTTTCTTAAAAATGGGGACTACATTTGCCGCCTTCCATACCTCAGGTATTTGCCCACTTGCAATGGATATGTTGAAAATTGTTGTTAGCGGCACACACAGCATCTCTGCTCCCTCTCTAAGGACCCATGGAGAGATATCTGGTCCCGCTGCCTTTCAGGTATCAACTTCGTTTAGCAGCTTTTTCACCTACTCCTCGGTTGCGTGTATCTCATCCAGTACTTGCTGGTATATCCTTTGTTGGTGTACCCTCCTGTTCTGACTTCCTGGAGTCCTTTTTGTCTCTAGTGTAAATTCTTCCTTAAATCTCATGTTGATCTCCTCACATACTTGTTGGTCGTTTCTTGTAAGCTCCCAACCTTCGTTCCTTAGCCTGATTACCTGGTTGACTGTTGTCTTCCTCCTGATGTGACTATAAAACAGCTTCGGGTCAGTTTTGATTTTCAGCGCTATGTCATTTTCATATTGTTGCTGGGCCTCCCTCCTTATCTGTGCATACTCGTTTCTGGCTCTTCGACTAATCTCTTTATCTTTCCTGGGTCCTTCGTCTTCTGTACTTTTTCCATTCTCTGGCGCACTTAGTTTATGCCTCCCTACACCTTTGGGTAAACCAATGGCTCGTTCTGGTCTTCCCATTATTTCTGTTTCACGTGGGAACAAACCTCTCCTCTGCTTCTTTGCATTTTGTTGTGTGTTTGTTTGTGTGTGTGTGTGTGTGTGTGTGTGTGTGTGTGTGTGTGTGTGTGTGTGTGTGTGTGTTGTGTGTGTGTGTGTGTGTGTGTGTGTGTGTGTGTGTGGCGCTATGTATCAATATTTTTATTGTGAGAAGCGCTGAGTGATCTCAGAGCTTAAAATACTCTTAAAATCTCACAGCTTCTTCCTATACTTTGATTCTGTTCAAGGCTTCTTGATTGCCTCCTATTCCCTAGGTACCGTAGGAACACCTAAGGGTTTAGCGCTTTTGATAGTGGTAATAGTTGTTCCTGTGCCCTGCAGGATGCGCCTTTCTCTGCCCTGGACGCTGGCGTCGGGGCGCAGGTGTGGGATGAAGGCATCGTACAGCTGCTGCTACGGAGACGTCGGACAGTCATTCTGGCCACTCACCTCACGCACCTTACACGACGCGCACACAAGGTAAGCTCATGTACACACTGTTGTAAGATCCTCGTGTCTATACTTCTCTGTCACGGTACGTACATATATCACGACAGCATTGCTTCACAGCAGACGTAGACCACACTCCACGATGCACTTCTCGAACAGGGTAAAGATCAAACCAGAGAGTGGGACAGTCAATGACTGTGTCATTGGCAGTTTGCAAGTCAAGTTTAATGCGATTCTGTCGCTCAAAGAGGCCTTCATTGTCGTCTGTACTGACGACACCGAGGCTGAAAAACTCATTACTACCACTGCTACAACCACTCTACGAGATCAGGGATTTATTGTCTTGACTTCCCCAGCTCTGAGGGCCAGGAGAACTGTGTTCCTCAAGATACTCGACAGGCTCATCACTGCCCAGGCAACCGAAGAAATCAAGTCGTCCATTGAAGCACAGAACCCTTGGACCAAGGTGGAATTCATTACCAAAATACCCAATGCCTCCTCCATGCTGAAGGTCACCTTCAGTGATGTCAACAAGGCAGCCAGAGGTTCTCGCTGAGGGACTGGCTATTCACTACTTCCACATCAATCCAGCCTTCATCGAAGCAGAAAAATTCCATCAAATTCCACAGTGTTCCAACTGTTACTCATACCTACATACCACCAAAGACTGCCCTGCCAAGAATAAGAAGTTCTGCTCCACCTGCGGCCAAGAAGCTCATGACTTCAAGACGTGCACTACTGCCTCTCCACCTAAATGCTTGAACTGCAAGAATGATCACTATACTCTTGCTGCCAAGTGCCCAATCAGACGAGATATACTTAATAAACAACTCTAACAACAACAACAAAAAAAAAAACACTGCACAAGCGACTACATATGCTGCTATTACCAAGCTTCAAGCAGACACTACCAAGATTCTTCAAGCCACGCAAGCTGCATCTACCACTTCCTTGCCAGCTCTTGCTGGCGAAGAAGTGGTAGGACTGTCAGTGATCAATCACCGCGAAGACAAGTTTTCCCAGCACTTTGCTTCCTGCTAAAGCTGGGGTGTAGCTCCGAAACGAACCCTGTAATTGCTGCCTCCGCCCTCCTATGCTGCTGAAGATGCTAAACGAGAAGACACTTCCCACTTTTGGAGTCACCGCAAGACAGAAGTCACCCTCCAACCGGAGGGCCCCAAGAAAGAATACATAAGAAAGATGAACGACACCCCCCGCTCGGGAGGCCACCGCCGGGTCGCCATCTGGAGAAGACCCGGGCCAAAAGTACCGGCAAACCTACAACAACAACACTTCTCTGCACTCTTAGTTTCCCCCTCACACTCTGTGTTTATCAAGTATTATTAAGCTCCTCATGCACTCTACGTTCCTCATCAATCTACGTTCCTCATGCACTGTTCGTTCCTCATGCTCTGTACGTTCCTCATGCACTCTACGTTCCTCATGCCCTCTACGTTTTTCATGCACTCTACGTTCCTTATACACTCTGCGTTGCTCATGTATTCTACATTCCTTGCGCATAATATATTCCTCAGTCAGATTACATTATACACTCAGCAATCTTCACACTCGACATTTTTCGAATATTCACCGCCTAATTGCAGGAGCCTTCACGCACCTTCCTTCTCTCAGGAGTTAGTGTTTTTGGTGTGGCAAGCCTGGCTGTGTGTATCATGGTGTTAGCGGACGGAGGATCAAGCCTCCATTATTTCTTGCACTTAATAAATTACATGAACAAAGGATTTAGTCTCCACGAATCCTTATACTGAAACACTCACGAGGACAGAGGATGGAGTCTCCAACAATCCCTGCGTTGAAGGATCCACATAGGCTCAGCTTCACACAAATTATTATTACATTTACGTGGGAGGGAATGATCGCTAAACCCATTAGGATCATTCAGCACCTGGAGGAATGGGCGACACTCAGTGGGCGACACTCAGTGGTTGTTTTGCATATTCTGAAATCACCTGTTTACTGTGATCTTATTGCAAATACATACATACATAATATATATATATATATATATATATATATATATATATATATATATATATATATATATATATATATATATATATATATACACACACATATATAACAACACTGCGACTAGTCAAGGAGTCGATCCCATGCTGCTTTGGCCTGCCTCATGGTGGGCGAAAACTCATGACGCCTTAATCCACGGGACCACACAGTCCTTAAGAGTAGCGCATCCAGCAGAACTGGATGTTGTACTCGCTGCCCAAGGACACACGATGGTGTGGATGACTCTAGGCTAATTTCATTCTAGTCACTGTTTGGTGTACTAGTACAACGAGCAGTATTTTATATTATTGTACCCATGAACAAGTGGTATTGATCAAAAACAACACTGTGACTAGTCATGAGCTCTCGCCCACTATGAGGCAGGCCATAGCAGCATGGGGTCGACTACTTGACTAGTCGCAGTGTTGTTATTGACATATATATATATATATATATATATATATATATATATATATATATATATATATATATATATATATAATATATATATATATATATGTTTGTGTGTGTGTGTGTAAATCAAGCCACAGGGGTGGAAATCTTTAGCTTAAGCACTTTCACACTTCTCAGTGCGTCATCAGGAGCTGTGCAATGTTGCAAGGGCAACAACAGGAGAAATAAGGTAACTTTTCAAAGTACGTTAGTGCGGTGGCACCAGCAAAACAGAGACTTGCTGGTGCCCCCGCACTTCCATACTCTGAAAAGTTACCCTATTTCTCCTGTTGTTGCCCTTGCAACATTGCACAGCTCCTGATGATGCACTGAGAAGTATGAAAGTACTTGAGCTGAAGATTTTCACCACCCCGAGGGCTGTCTTGCATTGTTAAGATCGCCTGTCTGCGATTGTTTGTTTTTCATATATATATATATAGGTAGTAGGTTGGTAGACAGCAACCACCCAGGGAAGTACTACCATCCTGCCAGATGACTGTGAAACAGAAACCTGTAACTGTTTTACATGATGGTAGGATTGCTGGTGTCTTTTTCTGTCTCATAAACACGCTAGATAACAGGAATATCTTGCTACTCCTACTTACACTTTGGTCACACTTCACAGACACGCACATGCATATATATATATATATATATATATATATATATATATATATATATATATATATATATATATATATATATATATTATATATATACATCTAGGTTTTCTCCTTTTTCTAAATAGCTCTTGTTCTCTTATTTCTTCTATGTCCATGGGGAAGTGGAAAAGAATCTTTCCCCGTAAGCCATGCGTGTCGTATGAGGCGACTGAAATGCCGGGAGCAATGGCTAGTAACCCCTTCTCCTGTAGACATTTACTAAAAAAGAGAAGAAGAAAAACTTTATAAAACTGGGATGCTTAAATGTGCGTGGATGTAGTGCAGATGACAAGAAACAGATGATTGCTGATGTTATGAATGAAAAGAAGTTGGATGTCCTGGCCCTAAGCGAAACGAAGCTGAAGGGGTAGGGAGTTTCGTGGGGGAAATAAATGGGATTAAATCTGGAGTATCTGAGAGAGTTAGAGCTAAGGAAGGGGTAGCAGTAATGTTGAAGGATCAGTTATGGAAGGAGAAAAGAGAATATGAATGTGTAAATTCAAGGATTATGTGGATTAAAGTAAAGGTTGGATGCGAAAAGTGGGTCACAATAAGCGTGTATGCACCTGGAGAAGAGAGGAATGTAGAGGAGAGAGAGAGATTTTGGGAGATGTTAAGTGAATGTATAGGAACCTTTGAACCAAGTGAGAGAGTAATTGTGGTAGGGGACCTGAATGCTAAAGTAGGAGAAACTTTTAGAGAGGGTGTGGTAGGTAAGTTTGGGGTGCCAGGTGTAAATGATAATGGGAGCCCTTTGATTGAACTTTGTATAGAAAGGGGTTTAGTTATAGGTAATACATATTTTAAGAAAAAGAGGATAAATAAGTATACAAGATATGATGTAGGGCGAAATGACAATAGTTTGTTGGATTATGTATTGGTGGATAAAAGAATGTTGAGTAGACTTCAGGATGTACATGTTTATAGAGGGGCCACAGATATATCAGATAACTTTTCAGTTGTAGCTACACTGAGAGTAAAAGGTAGATGGGATACAAGGAGAATAGAAGCATCAGGTAAGAGAGACGTGAAGGTATATAAACTAAAAGAGGAGGCAGTTAGGGTAAGATATAAACATCTATTGGAGGATAGATGGGCTAATGAGAGTATAGGCAATGGGGTCGAAGAGGTATGGAGTAGGTTTAAAAATGTAGTGTTAGAGTGTTCAGCAGAAGTTTGTGGTTACAGGAAGGTGGGTGCGGGAGGGAAGAGGAGCTATTGGTGGAATGATAATGTAAAGAGAGTAGTAAGGGAGAAAAAGTTGGCATATGAGAAGTTTTTACAAAGTAGAAGTGATGCAAGGAGGGAAGAGTATATGGAGAAAAAGAGAGAGGTTAAGAGAGTGGTGAAGCAATGTAAAAAGAGAGCAAATGAGAGAGTGGGTGAGACGTTATCAACAAATTTTGTTGAAAATAAGAAAAAGTTTTGGAGTGAGATTAACAAGTTAAGGAAGCATAGAGAACAAATGAATTTATCTGTTAAAAATAGGAGAGGAGAGTTATTAAATGGAGAGTTAGAGGTATTGCGAAGATGGAGGGAATATTTTGAGGAATTGTTAAATGTTGATGAAGATAGGGAAGCTGTGATTTTGTGTATAGGGCAAGGAGGAATAACATCTTGTAGAAGTGAGGAAGAGCCAGTTGTGAGTGTGGGGGAAGTTCGTGAGGCAGTAGGTAGAATGAAAGGGGGTAAGGCAGCCGGGATTGATGGGATAAAGATAGAAATGTTAAAAGTAGGTGGGGATATAGTTTTGGAGTGGTTGGTGCTATTATTTAATAAATGTATGGAAGAAGGTAAGGTACCTAGGGATTGGCAGAGAGCATGCATAGTTCCTTTGTTCCTGTGCAAAAATTATAGGGGGATAAGTTTGTTGAGTATACCTGGTAAAGTGTATGGTAGAGTTGTTATTGAAAGAATTAAGAGTAAGACGGAGAATAGGATAGCAGATGAACAAGGAGGCTTTAGGAAAGGTAGGGGGTGTGTGGACCAGGTGTTTACAGTGAAACATATAAGTGAACGGTATTTAGATAGGGCTAAAGAGGTTTTTGTGGCATTTTTGGATTTGGAAAAGGCGTATGACAGGGTGGATAGGGGGGCAATGTGGCAGATGTTGCAGGTGTATGGTGTAGGAGGTAGGTTACTGAAAGCAGTGAAGAGTTTTTACGAGGATAGTGAGGCTCAAGTTAGAGTATGTAGGAAAGAGGGAGATTATTTCCCAGTAAAAGTAGGCCTTAGACAAGGATGTGTGATGTCACCGTGGTTGTTCAATATATTTATAGATGGGGTTGTAAGAGAAATAAATGCGAGGGTCTTGGCAAGAAGTGTGGAGTTAAAAGATAAAGAATCACACATAAAGTGGGAGTTGTCACAGTTGCTCTTTGCTGATGACACTGTGCTTTTGGGAGATTCTGAAGAGAAGTTGCAGAGGTTGCTGGATGAATTTTGTAGGGTGTGTAAAACAAGAAAATTGAAAGTGAATACAGGAAAGAGTAAGGTTATGAGGATAACAAAAAGATTAGGTGATGAAAGATTGGATATCAGATTGGAGGGAGAGAGTATGGAGGAGGTGAATGTATTCAGATATTTGGGAGTGGACGTGTCAGCAGATGGGTCTATGAAAGATGAGATGAATCATAGAATTGATGAGGGGAAAAGGGTGAGCGGTGCACTTAGGAGTCTGTGGAGACAAATAACTTTGTCCTTGGAGGCAAAGAGGGGAATGTATGAGAGTATAGTTTTACCAACGCTCCTGCATGGTTGTGAAGCATGGGTGATGAATGTTGCAGCGAGGAGAAGGCTGGAGGCAGTGGAGATGTCATGTCTGAGGGCAATATGTGGTGTGAATATAATGCAGAGAATTCATAGTTTGGAAGTTAGGAGGAGGTGCGGGATTGCCAAAACTGTTGTCCAGAGGGCTGAGGAAGGGTTGTTGAGGTGGTTCGGACATGTAGAGAGAATGGAGCGAAACAGAATTACTTCAAGAGTGTATCAGTCTGTAGTGGAAGGAAGGCGGGGTAGGGGTCGGCCTGGGAAAGGTTGGAGGGAGGGGGTAAAGAAGGTTTTGTGTGCGAGGGGCTTGGACTTCCAGCGGGCATGCGTGAGCGTGTTTGATAGTACTGAATGGAGACAAATGGATTTTAATACTTGACATGCTGTTGGAGTGTGAGCAAAGTAACATTTATGAAGGGATTCAGGGAAACCGGCAGGCTGGACTTGAGTCCTGGAGATGGGAAGTACAGTGTCTGCACTCTGAAGGAGGGGTGTTAATGTTGCAGTTTAAAAACTGTAGTGTAAAGCACCCTTCTGGCAAGACAGTGATGGAGTGAATGATGGTGAAAGTTTTTCTTTTTCGGGCCACCCTGCCTTGGTGGGAATCAGCCAGTGTGTTAATATAATAAATATATATATATATATATAAAATATATATATTATATATATATATAAAAAATTATATATATTATATTTATATATATGTTGTGTGTGTGATGTGTGTGTGTGTGTGTTGTGTGTGTGTGTGTGTGTGTGTGTGTGTGTGTGTGTGTGTGTGTGTGTGCGTGTGTGTGTGTGTGTGTGTTTGTGTGTGTACTCACCTAGTAGTGGTTGCAGGGGTCGATTCACAGCTCCTGGCCCCGCCTCTTCTCTGCCCACTACTAGGTCACTCTTCCTGCTCCATGAGCTTTATAATACCTCTTCCTAAAGCTATGTATGGATCCTCCCTCCACTACATCACTTCCCAGACTATTCCACTTCCTGACAACTCGTGACTGAAGAAATACTTTATAACATCCCTGTGATTCATCTGAGCCCTCAACTTTCAACTGGGACCCGTTGTTGCTGTGTCCCATCTCTAAAACATTCTGTCTCTGTCCACCTTGTCGATTCCCCTCAATATTGTATGTCTTTATCATATATCCCTTATCTCTCCTGTTCTCCAGTGTCGTCAGGTCGATTTCCCTTAACCTCTCCTCGTAGGACATACCCCCCCTTAAGTCCCAGGACTAGTCTTGCTGTCAGCCTTTGCACTTTCTCTAGCTTCCTTACGTGCTTGGCTAGATGTGGATTCCAAACTGGTGCTGTATACTCGAATGTAGGCCTAACGTACACGGTGTACAGGCTTCCTGAACGATTCCCTATTGAGATGTCGGAATGCTGTTCTTAGGTTTGCTAGGCGCCCGTAAGCTGCAACAGTTATTTGGTTGATATGTACCTCAGGAAATGTGCCCGGTGTTATATTCACCCCAAGATCCTTTTCCTTCAGTGAGGTTTGTAGTCACTGGCCCCCCTAGACTGTACTCCGTCTGCAGTCTTCTTTGCCCTTCACCAATCTTCATGACTTTGAACTTGGTTGGGTTGAATTCCAGGAGCCAGTTTCTGGACCAGACCTGTAGCCTGTGCAGATCATTTTGTAGTTTTGCCTGTTCCTCATCCGACTGAATTCTTCTCATCAACTTCACATCATCTGCAAATAGGGACATTTCTGAGTCTATTCATTCTGTCATGTTCAAAAATACAAGAAACAGCACCGGTCCTAGAACTGACCCCTTTGGAACCCCGTTCGTCACATTCGCCACGTGCCATGACTCGCTGTTTTCTTCCTGACAGGTATTCTCTGATCCATTGCAGTCCCTCTGTTTTAACCTTGCCTGGTCCTCCAATTTTTGTACTAATCTCTTGTGTGGAACTCTGTCAAAAGCCTTCTTACAGACCAAGAAAACGCAATCTACCCACCCCTCCCTCTCTATTCTGGCTGTCTACAGTTTGGTAAATGTTTCAATACTACTTTCAGCAAAACATTATCTCTCACTCCACAGCAGGATTCGAACCTGCATACTCCGCATCAAGGTACACAGTACTTTCGCCACTCAGCCAGATCTCAGATGGCTGAGTGGCGAAAGTGCTGTGTACTTTGATACAGAATGTGCAGGTTCGAGTCCTGCTGTAGACTCAGAGATAATGTTAATTTATTTAGTTATTTATTTAACTTTCAACGTCTCCTGCCAAGGCAGTGTGCCCCAAAAAAGCAAAATAAATTCAGCAATATGCATACTTATATTTTGTCTTCATCATCAGATCATTTATCTGGAAGGTGGAAGGATCGTGCTTCAGGGCAGCCCTTCGGAGGTATCTCTGGCTGCCCCTGAGCTGTGGAAGCAGTGGGAAGTGAGCGAGGGACGTCTAGCCCCTCGGGACCCACAGGGACTTCAGGAAGGACGCACCGCTAGGGAACGCTGGACTCTCCTTAGGCTGGTCACTAGGATCTCTATGCAGAGATCCTCTTTCCTTAGGAACCTTCGCAGGAGTGAAGAGGTGAGAGAGAGAGAGAGAGAGAGAGAGAGAGAGAGAGAGAAGAGAGAGAGAGAGAGAGAGAGAGAGAGAGAGAGAGAGAGAGAGAGAGAGAGAGAGAGAGAGAGAGAGAGAGAATAAGTAACTTGTAGATTATGACGAAATTATTATTAGACTGCTCTAATGTAAATATCTTTGTTTACATATTCTGTGGAGCCTCATCTCCTCAAGGAAGGTTCCTTGATGTTGGTGAGGGGCTCTTGATTTAGGGAATTGGATCTGTGCTCCAGTTCCCCGAATTAAGCCTGAATGCCTTCCACATCCCCCCCCCCAGGCGCTGTATAATCCTCCGGGTTTAGCGCTTCCCCCTTGATTATAATAATAATAATAATGTGGAGCCTCATTATCAATAATAAACATTCAATAACTTTTCACTTGTAGGCAAATAATTTATTTTTCACATATTATTTTTGAATTACATTCGTAAACAAGAGTTTTGTATTTTTTTACAGTACTGAATTATGATCTTTTCATATTTGCTTCATTACTTATTATTATTATTATTATTATTATTATTATTATTATTATTATTATTATTATAATTATTATATTATTATTATAATTATTATTATTATTATTATTATTATTATAATTATTATTATTATTATTATTATTATTATTATTATTATTATTATTATTATTATTATTATAATTATAACCAAGCGCTATACCCGTAAGGATCTTTTCATATAAAGGAACTTTCAGGCGATGTGTCTACCTTAAAATTTATATATTTTCTACCTGTGTAAACGACGTTTGACATCATTTTATTTATCATAAAAATATCTTTAATGAAAAATCTCCAATTCTTGCTCTTTCTTACCCTTTTTTTTCTGTCTCATCTTCTCGCTTATCTCTTTTATTTTCTTTCCCTCCTCCTTTTCCCCCTTCCTTTGTCTTCTCGACGATACAGAATAAGGAAGAAGAGGAGGATGAGGAAGACTACGGTCCAGACCCCGGCAGTAGCTGCAGCAGCAGCTGCAGGAGACTGATGCGTCAGTACAGTGTTAATCGTCACGTCTCGCACAACGCCCTCCTGCCGGGGGATGAGTGCCAGTACCTGCCAGAGCTGACACCACCGCTCTCCAGGCACTCCCTGCACTACTCACACTCAGCCAAGCTACAGCTCTTCAGGTGAATGATACAAGATAACTGTCTGGCATTATCCCACAGCCTCTTCAAGTTATTATCATCTTCACGAGGGAATCGCATATCTTAGGTGTTATATATTGCCTGTGGAGTGGGAGGTAACTGGGCATCATCCCCCCTGAAAGGCAAGGTCAGCTTCAGTTACTTGGATCAAGAGCCCTTCACCAACATCTTTGCTCCTCCTTGAAGGATTTTTTAAGCAAAATTTAGCTATCATACAATTTATTTCCCACTTTAATACAAACCTATTCTTTATATTCAATGTTATTTGCTAATTACCCATGTTCAGTTGAATAGGCTTCAAACCCCAAGTAAGCCAAACGAAATTCATATTAAAGTAATTACAGTGTTATTGTATGTGTGTGTGCTCAAATTTTCTTTAAAAAGAAGGTTTTGAGTGCTAGGGACTTGGACATCCAACAGGCTTGTGTGAGCGTGTTGGGAGTGACAACAGGTGGGTTTTATAATTTGATGTGTTGTTGGAGAGTGAGCAAGGTTACATTTATGAAGGGATTCAGGGAAGTTGGTTAGCAGGCTTTGAGTTCTGGAAGTAAGAAGTTCAATGCCTGCACTGTGAAGGACTGGTGGAGATACTGAGGTTTCAAAGGATGTCTGACTGTAATGACAGCACTCGTCTGGCAAGACAGTGCTTAAATGAGTGACACTGAAGTCGTTTTTTTTTCTTTGTCGGGTCACCCTACCTCGGTGGGAGACAGCCGGAGTGCCAAAAGAAAAAAAGTCAATCAATATAATTTACACCTGTTCACACATGCCAAAAGGAAATGAATTCTGTGTATCATTGTTTTCCAATGACTTTATAATAACAGAAAACGAATAGTAAAAAGTGTGACTAACAAGACTGGATCATCTGGGATACTACACTGTTGTGACTGGGAGGCGCCATGCTGTGTTATTCCTAGAAGGTAAACACCTCTAGGAATCACACAAAAGTAAAGAATCAGGAAGTAAACATTACTCAGCGAACATAAACATAACAACAACGATAACCCTTACAAACGGAGATATATTCCTATTTATTTTCTAAATTTTTTTTTTTTCACCACAAATTTTCAGTAACTCCTTGAGTATTCAGAGCTACTGTGTGGGTTTTACCCACCTAACATTTACATTTTACATTTATATAGGCATACATGTCTATATAACACCCACGCCTACATATCACACACACTTTCCTCCCTACATCTGACTAAACATTCACACCTTCTTCTCTTTGCTTCCTTAACGCCCACACCTTCCTCCCACAGGATCAAATCAAGTGCTCCTGCCTTCGGCCGTAAAACGTCTCAGTTCCAGAGGAAAGGTCTTCCTCGTCACGCCAAGAGCCTGCCTCCCCAACCCCGCCCACTGCCCTGCCTCAAGCCTGTCCCTGCAGGAGTGCCCCGCCAAGGCATGCTTCACAGGCTCTTCTCCAGTGCTTCCCTCAGGTGGGTGCTCCATACTCCTTGAGACTTCCTCAACTGGTGTGTTTCCCCTTTCTTGAGGCTTCCTTCCGGTGGGCTTCTTCCCCTGATGTGGGAAAACCCATTGTTTTGGTAGCAAGTTCCTGGTGTTCAATGCGTTTGTTAATTCCCATTTTGTCCAAAGCAATTGTCACTAAGATACTTGGCCTGTTTGTGTGACGGTGTGTGTGTGTGTGTGTGTGTGTGTGTGTGTGTGTGTGTGTGTGTGTACTCACCTATTTGTACTCACCTAATTGTGGTTGCAGGGGTCGAGACTCAGCTCCTGGCCCTGCCTCTTCAAAGATCGCTACTAGGTCCTCTCTCTCTCTCTGCTTCCTGAACTTTGTCATACCTCGTCTTAATGCTATGTATGGTTCCTGCCTCCACTACATCACTTGCTAGGCTATTTCACTTCATGACTACTCTATTGCTGAAGAAATACTTCCTTACATCCCTCTGACTCTTCTGAGTCTTCAGCTTCCAATTGTGACCTCTTGTTTCTGTGTCCCCTCTCTGGAACATCCTGTCTCTATCCACCTTATCTATTCCACGCAGTATTTTGTATGTCGCTTTCATGTCTCCCCTGACCCTCCTGTCCTCCAGTGTCGTCAGTCCGATTTCCCTCAACCTTTCTTCGTAGGACATTCCCCTGAGCTCCGGAACTAGCCTTGTTGCAAACCTTTGTACTTTCTCTAATTTCTTGACGTGCTTGACCAAGTGTGGGTTCCAAACTAGTGATGCATACACCTGTATGGGCCTGACGTACACAGTGTACATTGTCTTGAACGATTCCTTACAAAGATATCGGAACGCTATTCTCAGGTTTGCCAGGCGCCCATATGCTGCAGCAGTTATCTGGTTGATGTGTGCCTCCGGAGACGTGCTTGGTGTTATGGTCACCCCAAGATCTTTCTCCTTGAGCGAGGTTTGCAGTCTTTGACCACCTAGCCTATACTCTGTCTGCGGTCTTCTTTGCCCTTCTCCGATCTTCATGACTTTGCACTTGGCAGGATTGAATTCGAGAAGCCAGTTGCTGGACCACGTGTGCAGTCTGTCCAGGTCTCTTTGAAGTTCTGCCTGATCCTCATCTGATGTAATTATCCTCATTAACTTTACATCATCTGCAAACAGGGACACCTCTGAGTGTATCCCTTCCATCATCTCATTCACATATACCAAAAATAGCACTGGTCCTAGGACCGACCCCTGTGGGACCCCGTTAGTCACAGGTGCCTACTGTGATACCTCATCACGTACCATTACTCGTTGTTGCCTCCCTGTCAGGTATTCTCTGATCCACTGCAGTGCCCTTCCTGTTATACGCGACTGATTCTCTAGTTTCTGCACTAATCTTTTGTGAGGAACTGTGTCGAAGGCCTTCTTGCAGTCCAAGAAATTATAATCAACCCGCCCCTCTCTCTCGTGTCTTACTTCTGTAACTTTGTCATAAAACTCCAGAAGGTTTGTGACACAGGATTTGCCTTCCATGAATCCGTGCTGGTTGTCGTTTACAATCCTGTTCCGTTCCAGGTGCTTCACCACTCTCCTCCTGATAATCTTCTCTATGACTTTGCATACTATACACGTCAGTGACACTGGTCTGTAATTTAGTACCTCTTTTCTGTCTCCTTTTTTAAATATGGGGACTACATTTGCTGTCTTCCATACCTCAAGTAGTTGCCCAGTTTCAAGGGATGTGTTGAAGATTGTGGTTAGTGGCACACAGTATTTCTGCTCCCTCTCTGAGGACCCACGGGGAGATGTCCGGTCCCATTGCGTTTGAGGCATCAAAGTAACTTAGCAGCTTCTCTACCTCCTCCTCAGTTGTGTATATGTCATCCAGCACTTGTTGGTCTATTCCCTGTTGTTGCCCCCCTCTGTCCTGTCTTCCCAGAATCCTTGCTTTCTCCACTGTGAATACTTCCTTAAATCTTGTGTTGAGCACCTCGCATACCTCTTGATCGTTTCTTGTGAGTTCCCCATCTACTTTCCTCAGCCTGATCACCTGGTCTTTGACTGTTGTCTTTCTCCTGATGTGGCTAAACAGCAGTTTCGGGTCAGACTTGACTTTCGATGCTATGTCATTTTCGTACTGTCGCTGGGCCTCCCTCCTTATCTGTGCATATTCGTTTCTGGCTCTTCGACTGATCTCCTTGTTTTCCTGGGTCCTTTACCTTATGTACCTCTTCCATTCTCTAATGCAGTTAGTTTTTGCCTCCCTGCACCTTCGGGTAAACCAAGGACTTGCTTTGGTCTTCCCATTGTTTCTGTTGCCCTTGGGAACAAACCTTTCATGTGCCTCCATGCATTTTGTTGTTACATATTCCATCATTTCGTTTACTGACTTTCCTACCAGTTCTCTGTCCCACTGAACCTCCCGCAGGAAGTTCCTCATACTTGTGTAGTCCCTCCTTTTATAGTTTGGCTTTTCCCATTCGACTCATGTTACTCTCTCCACTTGTAACTCTACTATGTAATCAAAACTCAGGACTACGTGATCACTAGCTCCAAGGGGCCTTTCATATGTGATGTCCTCTATGTCTGAGCTACTCAGGGTGAACACAAGGTCCACTCTTGCTGGTTTATCCTCCCCTCTCTCTCTCTGGTAGTGTTCTTGACGTGTTGATGCATGAGGTTTTCTAGAACCACATCAATCATCTTGGCTCTCCATGTTTCGGGACCCCAATGAGGCTCCAGGCTTTCCCAATCAATCTCCCTGTGGTTGAAATCACCCATAACTAGTAACTTTGCTCTGCGCGATTGAGCTCTTCGTGTCACCTCAGCCAGTGTGTCCACCATCGCTCTGTTGTTCTCTTCATATTCCTCTCTTGGCCTCCTGCAGTTCTGTGGTGGATTATACATCACTGCAATGACTACCTTATGTTCCCCACATTGAACTGTACCTACTATGTAGTCCCTTTCCCCAATCCCATCCATGTCTTTCATTTCCTCGAAACCCCATCGGTTTTTTATGAGCAGTGCAACCCCTCCTCCCCCTCTGCTCCTCCTGTCTTTCCTCAGGATCTGATATCCCGGTGGGAAGAATGCGTCTGTTATTGTCTCAGTGAGTTTCATTTCTGTGACTGCTATGATGTCTGGTGACTGCTCGTTGATTCTTTCATGCCACTCCTCATATTTGATTGCTATTCCATCTGCGTTCGTGTACCACACCTTCAGCTTCTTATCTATCATGGTGGACCTGGGAGAATATTGAGGTTGGAGGAGCAGAAGCCCTGGAGGGGGGTCTATGGGGGTTTGTGGTGTGGGTGGGGTTTTGTGATGGGGGGAGTGAGGGCAGAGTGCCCGTAGGGAGCTGCTGTAGGGGTGGAGTTTGTGATATGGGGGAGGGGGCAGAGGAAACAGTGTGTGGGTTTTGGTTGAGATTATTCAGTTGCTTCGGGGTTGTTGTGGTTGGAGTCCTTCTGCGGGTGTCTCTGTATGGTGTATTTGTCCTTCCACCTGAGTCTGGGTTCTGCTCATCTTCATCAATGCCTCCCGTTCCTCCTTTCGTCTTTGTACCCGCTCTCTCTCAATGACGTCCTTTCCTCCTGTGTACTGTCGCGATCTAGGTACACTCTCCGGTACTCTGGTTTGTCCCTCAGTCGTGCTTTCTCCTGCAGGACCCTGGTTCGAGCTGATTCTGTCTTGAAGATTACTTTGACAGGCCGTTTCCTTGCCCTTGCAAACCACCCAATTCTCCGAAAATTTACCACCTCGGTCATGTCTCCCTCACCTATTGCTTTCATGATACCTTCGATCGCTTTCTTCTCCCCCTGGTTTCTTTCATCGTAGGTTTCCCCTTCGACTTCTTAGAGCCCGTAGACAAACACTGACCTCTCCCTCTCCTCCTCCCACTGAGTCTCTC
>NC_069414.1:18929805-18939805 GCF_026875155.1 Cherax quadricarinatus | reverse complement strand
ACACTTGACAGTACTCAGGGAGACACTTGACAGTACTCAGGGAGACACTTGACAGTACTCAGGGAGACACTTGACAGTACTCAGGGAGACACTTGACTGTACTCAGGGAGACACTTGACAGTACTCAGGGAGACACTTGACAGTACTCAGGGAGACACTTGACAGTACTCAGGGAGACACTTGACAGTACTCAGGGAGACACTTGACTGTACTCAGGGAGACACTTGACGACTGGGAGACATTGACGTACTCAGGGAGACACTGACATACCAGGAGACACTTGACTGTCCCGGGGGAACACTTGACGTACTCAGGGAGACACTTAAATACCGGAACCTTGACACCGAGACCTTGACGTACTCGGGGAGACACAAAGGGTGACCGGGAGACATTTGACGTACTCAGGAGCCCTTTGACGTACCGGGGGAGACATTTGCAAAAACCGGGGAGACACTTGACGTCCAGGAACACTTACTATTCGGGGAGCCCTTTACTGTACAGGGAGACACTTACATATAGGAAGCCGACAGTACCGGGGAGACACTTGACATACCAGAGACACTTACGTACTCGGGAACACTTGACAGTACTCAGGGAGCACTTGACGAACTCAGGGAGACACTTGACTACCAGGGAGACACTTGACGACCGGGGAGACACTTGCGTACTCAGGAGACACAGACTCCCGGGGAACACTTGACTGTACCAGGGGACATTTGACGTACTCGGAGAAAACTTTGAAGTACTCAGGAGACACGACAGTCTCGGGGAGACACTTGACTGTACCAGGGAGACACTTGACGACTCAGGGAACCTTGAAGTACACCCAGGAGCCCTTTGACGTACTCGGGGGAACACTTGCGTACTCAGGGAGACATTTTACGAAACCCCAGGGGCCTGACGTACCGGGGAGACACTTGACAGTACCAGGGAACACAAACTCTTAAACCCAGTAACCAGGGAGAACTTGACGACTCAGGGAGACACTTGACGTACCAGGAACCTTGCCCTGTACTCAGGGAACACTTGACTACTCAGGGAACACTTACTACCAGGGAGACCTTGACAGTACTCGGGGAGACCGGACGTCCGGAGACACTTAAATGTACTCAGGGAGACACTTGACTGACTCAGGAACACTTGACGACCAGGAGACATTTGACAGTACTCGGGGAGCCCTTTGACAGTACCGGGGAGCACATGCCCGGGGGTTTACTCCAGGGAGACACTGACGTCTCGGGAGACACTTACAGTACTCGGGGAACACTTGACGTACTCAGGGAGACATTTGACGTACCCAGGGAGACACTTACGTCCGGGGAGACACTGACACTCAGGAGACCTTGACGTACTCAGGGGACCTTTGACAACTCAGGAGACACTTACAGTCTCAGGGAAATTGCTGAAAATCAGGGAACACTTGACAGACAAAACCTTCAAGGGGAGACACTTGACAGTACCAGGAACACTTGACTGGGTAAATCCAGGGAGACACTTGACTTACTCGGGGGAGACATTCGTACTCAGGGAGACACTTGACGTACCAGGAGACACTTGACATACCAGGAGACACTTACGTACCGGGAGACACGACGTACTCGGGGAACACTTGAACAAACTCGGAGACCTTACGTACTCAGGGGAACTTGACTGACTCGGGGAGACACTTGCGCCAACCCCTTCGTCCCAGGGAGCCTTACTTACCAGGGAGACCTTACGTACCAGGGAGACACTTGACAGTACTCAGGGAACACTTGACATACCGGGGACACTTGACAGTACTCAGGAGACCGCGCCGGGGCATTGATCTCAGGAGACACAAAACCAAAAACTTGGTACCAGAGACACTTGACAGTACTCGGGGAGACACTTGACAGTCCGGGGAACACGACTGTACTCGGAAATTTTGACAACCAGGAGACACTTGCACTCAGGGAGACACTTGCAGTACTCAGGGAGACACTTCAGTACTCAGGGAGACCTTTACTACTCGGGGGCACTTGACTGACCGGGAGCACTTGACGTACCGGGGCCCCGCGCAGGAGCCTGCCGTGGGAGCCACGTCCAGGAACATTGACAGTACTCAGGAGACACTTAAAGACTGGGGAGACATTTGACGTACTCAGGGAGACACTTTTGCAGTCTCAGGGAGACACTTACAGAACTCAGGAACACTTAATCCGGGGGAGCCTTTTGCTGTACTCGGGAGACACTGACGACTCAGGGAGACCGCGGAGCCCGGGTGGCCGGCCGGAGACACTTGACAGTCTCGGGAACATTTGCTTTACTCGGGGGGTTTAGAACCGGGACAGGTACTGGGAGAATTTGAAACTGGGAGGAATATGGGGACCTTGACCTTTGGGGGTTACTCAGGGGGGTTTTGGGAGAAAATTGGACAGACTCGGGGAGAATTTGGACAGTACTCGGGGAGACACTTGACTGTACTCAGGAGACACCTTACTCCAGGAGACACGAAAGTACCGGGAACACACGTACTCAGGAGACACTTGACTGACTCAAGGAACACTGACGGGGATCGGGGAGAATTTACAGACCGGGGAGACACTTGACATACCAGGAGACCTTGATGACTCAGGGAACACTGACAACCAGGGGACACTTGACGTACCAGGGGGGAACTTACGACCAGGGGACCTTACAGTACCGGGGAGACACTTCAAACCCAGGGGCCTTGACAGTACTCGGGGAACCGACTGTCCCGGGGGAGACACTTGACATCCGGAGACCTTGACAGTATCAGGAGACACTTGACTAAAACCGGGGAGACACTTACAGTACCAGAGAATTTGACGTACCAGGGAGACCTTACAGTACCGGGGAGACACTTGAAAAAACCAGGAGCACTTACAGTCCCAGGAGACACTTACTGTACTCAGGAGACACGACTGTACTCAGGGAACACTTGACAAACCGGGGAACACTTGACATACTAGGAGACACTTACAGTACCAGGGAGACACTTGACATACCAGGGAGACACTTTTTAACTCAGGAACATTTGACGTACCAGGGAGAACTTTCTGTACTCAGGGAGCATTTTACATACCAGGGGACACTTAGGCTGTGGGCATTTCAAAAAAATAAAACTTCAAAAGAACACAATAGACAATTCACATAGTTTAACAAAAATATTTTTAAAGACACTTTAATTTTAATGAAATAAAAAACATAAAATTCTAAGATAGATTAAAAGGGGATCAAAAATACTGTCAACACGAACGGAAATTTTAAAACTGTAAAATAAAATACATTTTCGGATAATTCTTTTTAAAACATAGAGGGACTTTAAAATATATACTCAATAACTGAGAAAATTTTTAAAGGAACCCAAATTGATTAAGAATACGATAGTAATGGGGTAGGAAAGTCATACAAACAGGGAAAGGGTTTTAAACAAGAACGAAAAATAAATGGTGAAAAAATACCGACACAATGAAGTATAAACAAAGCTATAATGTGTTCTTTTTTTGGGCAAGTTTGCCCAACATGATTTTTTTCAAGCACAAACAGATCTACCTGGGGTGGAAAGGACGGAGTTTTTTATATTCGGGGAAAGAAAACGCTAAAGATCCGGAGGGGGGTTTATAGAGTCTAAAATTTTGGTTACTTAAAAGATTGAAAAATAGTAAAAACTTTTTCAGTGTTCCTCCTTTCTTATTTCTTATTGGGATAGCGTGAAAAAAATTTTTGCAAGTGGTTCAACAGTTAAGAAGCCGTTTTCTGGTTGAAGTTGTTGAAATAAATAGCGGGAGAAAATTTATTAATAACAAAGTTTTTAAGAATACAAAAGTAACTGGGGTTTTGGGAAAGTCATAAAAAGCAGGGGAAAGGGGATTAACAAAGAGAGATGGGGTAAGTTATTTAACTAAAGTTAGGCACAAACTGTTTGTTTTTTTTTAATTTAATTTGAGTAAGATTTTGCAATCCTTAAAACTCGTCCTCAATTTTTACACACTTTGGTCTTTAAATTTTTGCATAAATTTCTGTAGATATCATGAAAGAGGTAAATCATGTTGATCTTTGCGTGAACGCTTTTGATTTCTTTTGTTTTTGGGGGGGTGACGCTTGAGTTTTTCTCTACAGTTTTTCGGGGAAATTTCTTAGTTCGGGTTTTACTTTACAGTGAAAAATGTGAGTATACTAAAAGGGGCTGAGCGCCTTATTCCTGAGTGCCGTTTTCCTGAGTGCTTATTCCGACCCGTACCAGCGGTCTCCTTTCAAAACCTTTACTAATTACCTGACCTCGCCCCAGACACCTCCTCTCGCCCACCCACCCTACCACCCCACCCTGGGCCACCCGCCCTCGACCCCCCCCCCAAAAACCCCCCACCCACGGCCCCCCCCCACCGCCCCCCCCCCCCCCCCCTCGCGCCGACCCACCGCCCGCCGCCCCCTCGCACCCGCCCACCCCCCTCGCGCCCGTCCGTCGCTCCCGCCCCGCGCCTTTTTCACCCCTTCTGCACGTCGCCCGGGATCGCCCCCCCGCGGCCCCGAATTTTTTTTTCCGATTTTTTTTCAAATTTTTTTTTTTAATTTCATTTTTTTGGCTCCCACTCCTCGACAAATTTTTGAGGTTCCCCCCCCCACTTTCACCCCCATCCCAATTTTTTTCGAAAAAAACCATTTTTTTTTATCTCCTCGTCAAGGTTTTTGATTCCCCCCTCGGGGGGGAAGCATTCAAATGGGACCCCACTTTTACCCCAAATATTCCTACCTATTCCTTATCAAGTTTTTGGGTCCCCCCCCGGGGTAAGCATTCAAAATGGACTCCCCCCAAAACCCCTATTCCTCCTCCATCCCTTGGGTCAAGTTTTCTCGTAATACAAAGACCCATCTCCTTTATCAAGTTTTTTTGGATTCCCCCTCTGGGGTAAACATTTAAATAACTCCTCCATGGGGGGAGGAATATTTTGGCATGGTACTTTTTTCTTTCCCCAGGTCAAAAAAAGTTGATTTCACCCCACCCGTGTTTACTCGGGGTCAGATGTCACGGAAGACCTTACACATACAGGCTAATCTTTTCGACTTCCCCCCATTCAGTGACGCACGTATGACCACACACCAGGGTGAACAGCGAGGAAACATGCCAAAAAATCGGATAACACTATTTTTATTTAACCAAAGCATTTCAATACATCCAAAAAAAAAAAAATTTATTAAAAAAGTACAATTCTTACAAAATCAACAAATTTTTTTTCCTAAGAAATTCTATCTTTTTTGTACTGGGTCATCTTCGCGCCCCCCACCAAAACACATTTTATAACAACAAGGGAAAAAATTACCATTTTTTACTCTTTAAAACCCCAAAAACCCCAAAAATTCCACATTTTTTCGTTAATAAACCCCCAACAACCACAATTTCTTTACAAAAGATTCACCTCCTCAAGTCAAACTTTTCTCGTTTAACTATTTCACTCGGCACCCCCACAATACCCTCTCTCTCCTTCTCCCCCACCCTTCCAAACCCCACACTCCCACCAAAACCTCACAATTTTTACTCATAACCCACAATTTTTCTCGGTTTAACTATTTCCCCAAAAAAGTCACCCAACACTTAAACTTATAAGACTTTTCGTAATTCCCTAGCACAATTTTTCATATTCAAGTTAATAGCACCCCCACCTAACTTTTCTTTTAAAACCTTCAAAAAACTCTCATAAATCATTTGAATACCACAAAAATACCCTTTTAACAATTCCAAAAGTGTTTTAGGTCTTGGCATTTTAGATTTGCCTTACACTTTTTCGGGTCAGGGGTCCCTTCAGGGCTCACCCGAAAAACCAAAATTTTAAAACTAGTGCTGCTATTTTAAAATTTCTTTGCATTCAACTTAAATCCTGCTTTATCCCTAGTTTTAGTGTCTCCACAAGGTTTTTCTACATGTTCTGGAATGCCCGGGGGTAACTACCACATCATCAAGATATGCCCCGTAGGTTCAAACCCCAAACAGGGGGGAGGATGAAGTTTTAGCTCTTTTGGAACTAGGGGCGCGGTTTTTAACCCTAGGGCATTTGTTTAAACTGTAAATCTGACCCCACTGGAATGCTGTCTTCTCTCTATTTCTTCTAAAAAGGGGTGGCCCCCGTAACGACTTAGCGCCAAATCGAAAAAAACTTAGCTGTTCCCAAATGAATCAAGAATTTTCTGGATTAGGGCAAGGGGTAACTATCAGCTATTTTTTAAATTTTATTCACTTTTCCCATAATCCACACAGAACCGAAAGATTACTGGTTCTTTACCAAAACTACAGGGAGCCCCGGGGAGAAATCGGTCAATTACATCGCTGGGGCATGGTATTTCATTCCCCCTTTTTACTCCTTTCCCTTCTGGGGGTCCCATGACGGGGTTTACTTTAAAAGCCCTGAGGGGAAGTATGTCAATCTGGGGCAGGAAGCCTAAATTTTTCCCCTTTATCCATTGAAAACAACTTGGAAAATTCCTTAAAACATTTTTTAATTATTTTCTTCTCAAACTTTAAATGATTTGATTTCATCAATAAATTTTTTCCCTTTTTTTTTCGTTCGGGTGGGCGGCAGGTGTCACTACCCTTTCTGGGGCTCTGGGATTAAGTTCCCCCCACATGTTGACCTCGGGGAGGTACTTAACGGGTTTAGGTTTAAAAATTAAACTTGGGGGTAACTCACGATGTTAACCTTCCCATTCTTTAATCTTTAAGGGTTTTTACTTTCAAATTTACACTGGGATTAAATATGTCTTTTCTCAAAACCGGCTAGATATTAGGCACCAGGGGGATCTAGCTTCCCCCTAATTTTTAAGATACTTCCGCTCGCCTTTCCTTCCCCCTGAACCCTTTAATTTGAAATTTTTAGGGGACATACCTTTTATAAATACATAACGCATAATCTGCGTCTGCAAGTTCACATTAGGAACTGCGCTCAAAAAGTTTTAGATGGGGTTTTGAATAATTTTTTACTCCTACTCAAGAAGCTACTATTGAAGGATTTTTATAATTTTTTTTGAAAGGGAAAACCCCAGCAGTAACAGCCGACTGGTTCCCCTTCCTTTTTCCATAAAACGACAAAGGAAATCCCAAAACCCTTCTGAAAAATCCCTCCTAAAGAACCCTGGAAACCTTACTCCAACACACTAAACAACCGGAAAAATTTAACTTTCCACCCCTTCAAAGTACAGGTCCGTTTTTTCCCCGACATTAAATCAAAACCTTTTCGCATAAAATCTCTCTTTGCTTTCTTATTTTAAAAACCCCTCCAGTTATTACATCACTCACTTAATTAGACACCTGACTTCCATCAAGAAACTACAATTTTTTTCCATTTACTCTTTTTTTTAATCTAGGTTTTCTCTTTTTTAACAAGGGTTTTCGACCATCTTTCTTAACCTTGTACCCTTCTTTTGAGGGGAAAGAAAATTTGAGCATTGCCCCAAAATGGCCAATCCCGCCACACCCCACATTGATTATTCCCGAGCATTCTTTTTATTAGCCCCCACCGCCTGTCCTCGGTGGGGGGTTATACTTCTTTTCATTTTTGGGTTTGTGCCCCCCTATGGTGACTCAGTTTACTTTTCTGAGGGAACAATTCTATCTCCCTTTCTGTCTCACCATTTTCGGACCGGAGACATGGCATATTGAACTAGTTTTTCGAATTTTAATCGCATACATAGCAATCATTTCCACCAGACTGGGGGAACCTTCAAAAAATACCGCTTTTTATAAAGCTCCACTTTTCCCCATTATATTTTAAAGTTCCGTTTACACTTCCACCCTGGACCATACCAACAAATGAAGTCCCTTAGAGTGTGTCCCCTTTCCCTTTATTGCAATTGTTCCGGACGATGGGTATTTTCAAATTTATACTGCCGTCGGGAAACCATTCTTATAGCCCTTGAAATTACTCCATTCTTACGTTTTAAAAAATTGTGGGGGACTAAAAATGGATGCTTGTTTCTACAATGCCCTGAATCCCAGTGAAACTTTTATTTTTTTTATCAATATATTAACAAAATGGCCTCAAAAATTTTTTTAATTCAAGCTCTACTTTGAATTTCTTTCGATGGGATTCCTCGCAAATCTCTACATAAATTCGGCAAAATTTTCTAAAAAAATTTGGCCTACAACAAATTAAAATTTCCCACCTAGAGTCCCCAAAACCCACTATCGGACATGCCCCCCAAAAAAAATCTTTGCTGGGGGCATAGGGTTCGTTGGCGGTTTTGAGGGGTTGGTTAGGGGGTTTTCCGGGAAAGGGTGGAGGGGCCGGGTTTGGGGAGGGGGGAGTCCCGGTAATTAGTAAGGACCCTTTGGGGAAATACGAAGGTTCCCCAGCTGTAGTTACACTGTGGGGGGGTTTTGGTTAGTTTTACAGGGAAAACATTGGGGAGGTAACACCACACAGCAGGGGGAACATGGGTTTCTGAGGGGTTTTGGGGATACTAGTAACTGTAGAACCAGGGCAGAATGGGAACCGAAAAGGGACTACCCCAGGGGCTTGGGGGCAGGTACAACAATGGGATGAGGTTACCATAACTGAGCAAAAAACACTAAAAAGTTAAGATAAGGGAACAACTATAGCAGCATTACCTGGGTTATTAAAAAACGGAGTATGGGGGTTTGTAGCACCCGGGGGTTTTAAAGTTGAACTCCCGGGCAACAGCAGTGGGAATTAAAATACCACGGGGCCATAGTATTCGTGGGGACTTTTCGGGGTTCCAGGGAAAACCTTTTTCGTTCCGACCTTGGGGCCCCGGGGATGGGTTTTTCCCTGACATATTACCCCTAAGTATTATTTATCACTGAAATCTCATTTTCTTTATTATTTAAAACCCTCACAACTTTAACGCGAATCTTCTTGGGGAAACCCTTTCTAACCCTTCACTTTTACCTGGGGCAGATCACTAACATTTACGTTTGCCTTGCATTCTGTTCACGAGGAACTTTCCCGTATCCTACTGATCGCCCGATTGCCTATTTAAATCGCTACCAAATTATTTTGGGGCATCACCCACCTGACAAACATAAGGTAGGATTGTCCGGGTTTTTTCTTAAGTTCGATCTCAGTTAACGGAAAACAAACTACACACAAAGAAATTTAAAATTGTTTGAAGCAAAAACCGACCCTCGTAAAGCATAGCCGCGTTTTAAAATAAACCTAAACCCTGCCACCATTTAACCCAAACCCCCTCACCTGAGTATTCCCCGCGAGGGGCCGTCCCTGTAACCCATTCTTAACGAATAGGGAATACATAGAAGGACAAATAAAAATGGGAACTATGGCATATTTCTTAATAACAAAAAAAGGGGTAGAATACAACATATCCTATGGAAATTTTTCACAATATAAAAATTGCCTTTTAGACTTATTACCAGGGGGGAAGGTAGATGATCAAACCGGGCAAACTCACTCTTATTCACCGACCCCTGACCCAAATTCCCAATGGGGTCCACACACACGCGGCGGGCCAGAGCCTTTGCCCCCCGGGCCTGTCACCAACAAACCCCCTTTTCTCGCTTTCCCCGGCTTTTTATCGAGTCAAAGAACCCCCTCCCCCAAGGGGGGATTACCCGTGTTACGACCCGACCCGAATCTGACCCGTTAAAACAAAAGACCTCAGACTGGGCGTGACACCCACATTTTGCAAGGCAGGTGTGACCATATAATTATCTCCCTAGAGACCTCACAAGCCTCTGAAATGCATCCAACAACCTGAAACACTTCCAAAAAAATTCATTTTTTATACTCCCAAAAATACCACTAATACTACAAAAAAACCACTGAAAAAAGTCAAAAAACCACCAAAATCACCATAAACAAGATCAACAAACAGACTAACCCCATTTTTTACACAAAACCCCTCAAACACTATAAACCCAAAACGATTACCAATTTTTATGATAACTCACCTCACTAAGAATAACATAACGCAAAAAAAAAACAGCATGAACACAATCCAACACACACAACCTTAAACGAATCACTTTTTTTCGGTATCCTAGTTCGAC
>NC_069414.1:18914805-18924805 GCF_026875155.1 Cherax quadricarinatus | reverse complement strand
CCCAGCTAAGAAACCCAAAAAGTAGCCCACCAGGTCTCCCACCCTCCAGCCCCCCAAACCACAGTGTTGGAAAGGAACTGAGGTATGGTACACAAAACGCTGGATGGAATAACAAATAAGGGAGGGGTGGCACGAAAGAGCCAAGAACATCACCGGACATCAAAGCTCTCACAGAAACCAAGCTTACAGGTAGATAACCCCAAGCCATCTTTCCAAACGGGAACCAAATCCTGAGGAAGACAGAGGAACAGGGGGGGTGGAGGGGGTGGCGTTGCTGATCAAAAATCGCTGGAATTTTGATGAGCGGAGAGAGGGGATAGCGAGAGAAAGTGATTACATAGTGGGAACACTTCACTCTGGAGGTCCCAAGGTTGTAATAGCAGTGATGTATAAACCCACCACAGAACAGCGGAGGCCAAGGCAAGAGTACGAAAGAAGCAATAGAGCGATGGTTGACACACGGCTAGAGTGGCCAGAAAGGGTCATGCTGCAGGCAAAGCTCCGAACAAGGGGGACTTTAAAACCCCAAGGGATCGAAAAGGGAAACTTGGACCCACATGGGGGGCCAAGATACATGGAGGGCTAAGATGAGGAGGTGGTACTGGAAAACTTCAGTACCAACACGTAAGGGACACTACAAGAAGAGAGGAGGGGATGAACCAGCAAGGCGGACTTAGTATTCACCTTGGTAGTGAAAGATATCGGGGAAATCACATAGAAAGCCCCCTTTGGGGCCCCGTGACCATGTGGTTTTAAGCTTCGAATACACAGTAAAGCTCAATGGGGGGAGAACAGAAGGGGGCCCGGACGAATGAACCCAAAACTAAAAGAAAGGGGACTAAACAAATAAGGAACTACCTGAAGGGGTTTTCAGGGGGACGGGAAACTGGCAGGAACATTAATAGATGTTTGAATATGTAGCAACAAAATGAAAGGGGAGCTGAGGAGAGGTTTGACCCAAGGGTAACAGGTTTAATGAAAAAGCCAGGATAGCCCATTTTTCCCCCAAAGGTGAGGGAGGCAAAAACCAAGTGGCTGGGGAAGGAAGAAATAAAAAGGGAAAAGGGACCCAGGAAATAAGGAAACATCGTAGGCCAGAAACGAATATCACAGATAAGAAGGGAGGCCCAAAGACAAATAAAAATGACATACAGCAAAAGAAAACGACCCGAAACTGTTGACAGCCCATCAGGAAAAACAACATAAAGGACCAGGTAATCAGGCAAAGGGAAAGGGAAGGAGGAGAGACAACAAAAATACCGTGAAGTATGTGAAGAACTCAACAAGAGATTAAAAGAAGTGTTCACAGGGAGACAAAAGGGGGACTCCAAAAAAGGGGAGAGTGGGGCACACCACCAAGTGCTGGACACAGTGCACACAACCGAGGAAAATGAAGGGGGCTCTGAGTGAGCTAGAAACTAAAAGGAAAAGGGGCCAATAACACTCCCCATGGGTATTGAGAGAGGGAGCAGAGGCGCAATGTGTACCCCTAACAACAATTTCAATACACAACGAAACAGGGAGTTTGCCTGGGGCATGAAGCAGCAAATGTAGTCCCAATCTTTAAAAAGGAGACAGACATGAAGCTTTAAACTACAGACCATGTCCTGACAATATATCAAAAACTGGGGAAAAATTTCGGGAAAAATGGTGGAAAACCTAGAAAAGGAATGATCTCATCAACACACCCCATGGGTTTAGGGACGGAAAACCCCCTGTCACAAACCTACTGGAGTTTTAAGACATGGTGACAGCAGAAGACAAGAGAGAAGGGGTGGGGGATTGCATTTTCTTGGGCTGCAAAAGGGGTTTGAAACAGTTCCCACAAGATTGGTGCAAAAACGGAGGGCCAAGCAGGGGAAAAAAATGAAGGCACTAAATGGATCAGGGAAACTTGTCAGGAAGACAGCAGCGAGTCATGGACGTGGCGAGGTGTCAGATGGGCACCCGGACCAGCGGGGTCTCGCATGGGCAGTCCAGGACCATGCTTTTCTGGTATTTGTGAACGCATACGGGAAAGGAAAAGACTCTGAGGTGTCCCGTTTTTCAGATGACGTGAAGTGATGAGAAGAATACACCGATCGAAAGACCAGGGAAACTACAAAGGATCTGGGGAAAGGGTGCAGACCCGGCAGCAAATTGGGTCCTGGAGTTCAATTTCCCCCCCAAAGGGAAAGTCAGAAGATTGGGGAAGGGCAAAGAAGGCCGCAACGGAGACGTTTTAGGGGTCAGAGACTACAAACCCACCAAAAAAAAATCTTTGGGGGGAGATAACAAACCCGGCCTCCCTGAAGCGCACAACAACCAAAAAAACTGCTCAGCAATGGGCGCCTACAACCTCAAAAAGAATTTCCCACATCTTAATAAGGGAACGTTTTAGGACCCGTACAAACCCTATACGTTAGGCCCAAAATTGGAGTATGCGGGACCTTTTTGGGAAACCCCCACCTACCAAGCAGTAAAAAACAGAGAAAGTGCAAAGGGTTGCAACAAGACTATCCCAGAGCTAGAGGGATGTCCTACGAGGGGAGGTTAAGGGAAAAAACAACCTGACGACACTGGAGGACAGGAGAGATAGGGGGGACATGATAACGACATACAAAATACTGAGAGGAATTGACAAGGGGGACAAAGACAGGATGTTCCAAGATTGGACACAGTAACAAGGGACACAGTTGGAAGCTGAAGACACAGATGAATCACGGGGATGTTAGGAAGTATTTCTTCAGCCACAGAGTAGTCAGTAAGTGGAATAGTTTGGGAAGCGATGTAGTGGAGGCGGATCCTTTACATAGCTTTAAGCAGAGGTATGATAAAGCTCACGGCTCAGGAGAGTGACCTAGTAGCGATCAGTGAAGAGGCGGGGCCAGGACCGGACTCGACCCCCGCAACCTCAACTTAGGTGAGTACAACTAGGTGAGTACACAAAACACACACACACACACACACACACACCCCACACACACACCAACACCACACTTTACTTTGTACAACACCAAAAACATCATCAATTACCTTTGATTACTCCAAAAACATCATTTGAACACATTCAAGAAACATCATCAAACTCCTTTGAATACTCCCAAAACACATAAGAACATAAGAACATAAGAAAGGAGGAACACTGCAAGCAGGCCGTTGGCCCATACTAGGCAGGTCCTTTACAATTAAACCCACAACAAACATTTGACCTACCCAATTTTCAATGCTACCCCAAGAAATAAGCTCTGATGGGGCAAGTCCCACTCAAATCCAACCCATCCTACTCATGTATTTATCCAACCTAAATTTGAAACTACCCAAAGTCCTAGCCTCAATAACCCAACTAGGTAGACTGTTCCACTCATCAACTACCCTATTTCCAAACCAATACTTTCCTTGTCCTTTCAAAATTTCTAAACTTATCTAATTTAAATCCATTACTGCGTTTCTCTCTTGGAGAGATATCCTCAAGACCTTGTTAATATCCCCTCTATTAATACCTATCTTCCACTTATACACTTCGATCAGTCTCCCCCTCATTCTTCGTCTAACAAGTGAATGTAACTTAAGAGTCCTTCAATCTTTCTTCATAAGGAAGATTTCTAATGCTATGTATTAATTTAGTCATCCTATGCTGAATGTTTTCTAACGAATTTATGTCCATTCTGTAATATGGAGCCAGAATTGAGCGCATAATCTAGGTGAGGCCTTACTAATGATGTATAAAGCTGCAGTATGACCTCGGGACTTCTGTTGCTTACACTTCTTGATATAAATCCCAGTAACTATTTGCCTTATTACGTACGCTTAGGCATTGCTGTCTTGGTTTAAGGTTTTCTGCTTACCATAACCCCCAAGTCCTTTTCGCAATCTGTATGGTTAAGTTCTACATTAAATTTTAAATTATAAGTGCTAGGGTTATGGACAACTCCCGAGCTTCAGAACCCTTTCATTTACTACATTGAACTGCATCGCCACTTTTCTGACCAAGGTAGAGTTTGTCTAAATCCTCCTGAAATTCCCTAACATCTACTTTGAATCAATTATCCACCTATCTTCGGTCATCGGCGAATTTGCTCATATCACTAGTAATTCCTTCATCAAGATCATTGATATATATTATAAACAACAACGGGCCCAAGACTGATCCCCGTGGAACGCCACTTGTTTCTGATCCCCACTCGGATTTAACCCCATTTATGGACACTCTTTGCTTCCTGTCTGTGAGCCATGATTCGATCCACGATGACACCCTTCCCCCCCAAAGCCCATGAGCTGCTACTTTCTTCAACAGTCTTTGGTGCGGAACTCTATCAAATGCCTTACTAAAATCTAAGTAAATAATATCAAATTCTTTATCGTGGTCAACAGCCTCAAAAGCTTTAAATGAAGAAAGTTAATAAATTAGTTAGACAAGACCGGCCTCTTGTGAATCCATGGTGATATCATTTAAACAAGCTATGCTTATCGAGATGGCTTCTTATAATCTCAGCTATAATTGACTCTAGTAATTTGCCTACAATTGAGGTCAGGCTTATTGGGCGTAATTTGACCGTAACGACTTGTCCCCTGTTTTAAAAATAGGAATTACATTAGCCATCTTCCACATATCAGACACTGCACCTGTTTGAAGAGATAAAAATTAAAAATATTAGTTAATGGTTCACAGACTTCCATTTTGCATTCCTTTTAGAACCCTTGAAAAAACCCCATCAGGACCCGGTGACTTATTTTGCTTCAGTCTGTCTATCTGCTTCACAACCATTTCACTAGTGACTGTGATGTTACATAATTTATCTTCTTCTGATCCACTATAAAAATTAATTACCGGAATATTATTAGTGTTTTTCCTGGTAAAACCGAGAGAAAATAATTATTTAAATCAAGCACATTTCATTCTCTTTGTCAGTAAGAATGCCCATAGTTTATTTTTAAGGGGACCTATCTTATCTCTGACTTTTGTTCTATAGACCTGGAAAAAACTTTTTGGGTTAGTTTTAGAATCCCTAGCAACTTTAATTTCATAGTCCCTTTTAGCTTTTCTTATCCCCTTTTTAATGTCCCTCTTAATGTCAATATACTGATTCATAAGATGACCCTCGCCTCTTTTGATACGCCTATAAATTCCTTTCTTATGCCCTAGTAGATATTTCAGCCTATTATTCATCCATTTTGGGTCATTTCTATTTGATCTTATTTCCTTATAAGGGATAAACGTTCTTTGAGCAGCATGTATTGTGTTCAGAAAACTGTCATATTGATAGCTCTCTTCGTTACCCCAGTCAACAGATGATAAGTGTTCTCTAAGCCCATCGTAATCTGCTAAGCGAAAATCTGGGACTGTTACTGAGTTATCCCTACTATCATACTTCCATTCAATTCTGCATGTAATTGATTTGTGGTCGCTAGCACCCAGTTCCTCTGAAACTTCTAAATTATTAACAAGGGATTCATTGTTTGCCAGAACTAAGTCAAGCAGGTTATTACCCCTTGTAGGTTCTGTCACAAACTGCTTCAAAAAACAATCCTGAACTACTTCTAAGAAATCGTATGATTCTAAATTCCCAGTCAAGAAATTCCAATCAATATGACTAAAGTTAAAGTCTCCTAGAATTACTACATTATCGTGCCTTGTGGCCCTAACAATTTCCTCCCATAGTAGTCTCCCCTGGTCCCTATCTAAATTTGGGGGACGGTATATCACACCTAAAATTAATTTTTCATGTCCCTCTGAAAATTCTATCCAAACAGACTCTGTATGTGTTACTTCAGACTTAATACCCGTTTTTATGCAACAGTTCAAGCGATCTCGGACATACAATGCCACCCCACCTCCCTTCCCGATACTTCTATCTACTTGGAACAATTTAAAACCCTGAATGTCACATTCTGCAGGCATGTCCCGACTACCAAAACAGCACCGAATACTGCCCAAACAACACTAAAAATCACCAGAAACTAAGATCAACACCACCAATTAACACCAATTTTATAGAAATTCCCTCAAATCACTATAACCAAGACGATCCCACTCACCTCAGACTATTATATAACATGAGTTCAAAAAACAACATTCTCATAAATCATTTGAATACTCACAAAAAAACACCTTTGAACATTTCCAAACAACACCGAAACACTTACAGCAGGATCACCACCAACTGAAAACATAACATGTACACACACAAAAAATAAAACTAAGACATCCATCAACTATCATCAATGACCACTCATTTTTATAAACATTCGCACAAAAAATCACAATCACCAACTCCATACAATATCTAATACACTCCTCTCACTACCACCAACACATACCAGCACAGATAGGGATACCTCCCATGACATCACACTCCATCCTGTGTTTACTTGACGTCGCACCCCACTTTTACTTCATTTAACTTATTGAGAGGAAGCTACTTGTTTCAACCTGTTATATCTCCAATATCTAAGATCACCACAATCAAGACGTTTACCAAATTCTATAACCCCACCACTAAGATCACACATTTTTTGTACACATTCTCTTAAAACATCATCATAATGAAGTTCACTAAAACTATCTTTACTTTTACTAAGATCACATAACATTTTGTCTTCTCTAACTCACTCACCAATTTACATTCACACTTACACATTTCATTAACCGAAATTATATCTCATCCACCAAACTCCTCCCTCATTCTCCAGACTTTACAACATTAACACACACAAAAAAAAAAACTAACTCATACACATATGACATGAGACATTACCACAACTAACACACTGACTAACTTTGAACCAACTCTGAACATCACCAAAACACCACTGAACATCTTCAAAAAATACTCTGCACATCATTTGAACACCTTCAAAAACACCATCAAACACCTCCGAATACTCCCAAAACACTACTGATTACTTCCAAATCACCACTGAATACTACCAAAACACAGTCAAAATCACCAGAAACTAAGGTTAGCATCACCAGCTAACACCCATTTTATAGAAGTTCCCTCAAATCACTATAACCAAGAACTCCCTCCCCATGGGCGAAAAAAAAAAAAAGAAAAACTTGAACACAAACCTAATACACAAACATTTAGTACATGATCACCATCAACTGAAAACATATCTTGACCCATCACGACATAGGAGCCAGGGCGGGTGGGTCTTCGCGAGGGCGGGGCGGGTGGGGGGCGCGGGTGGGGGGGGCGTGGGTGGGGGTTGAGGGCGAGGTGGTCGAGGGCGAGGTGGTCGAGGGCGAGGTGGTCGAGGGCGAGGTGGTCGAGGGTGAGGTGGTCGAGGGTGAGGTGGTCTACAGGGCGAGGTCAAGGTCATTAGCATAAAGGTGTGAAAAGGAGACCGCTCAGGAATACAGCGCTCAGGAATACAGCACTCAGGAATACGGCACTCAGGAATACGGCACTCAGGAATACGGTACTCAGGAATACGGCGCTCAGCTGCATACGGCGCTCAGCCGCTTTCAGTACTACTAATGTGATTATGTAAATTGAAGTATGTATGAATTGCATTTATATTTAGTAAGTTTACGGATATGAATAAGTGCAAAGTGTGTCTCTTGTTGGAGTTTGTAATTGTTCTGAGAACTGCCTTTTGTTGAGTTATAATTGTTTGAGGTGAGTAGCCGAGGTGGACCCCCAGGCACAGCTTCCCTACGTCAGGTATGGTGAGATGGATCCCCAGGCACAGCTTCCCTTCGTCAGGTATGGTGAGATGGACCCCCATGCACAGCTTCCCTACGTCAGGTATGGTGGGGAGGACCCCCAGGCACAGCTTCCCTACATCAGGTATGGTGAGATGGACCCCCAGGCACAGCTTCCCTACGTCAGGTATGGTGAGATGGATCCCCAGGCACAGCTTCCCTACGTCAGGTATGGTGAGATGGATCCCCAGGCACAGCTTCCCTACGTCAGGTATGGTGAGATGGACCCCCATGCACAGCTTCCCTACGTCAGGTATGGTGAGGTGGACCCCCAGGCACAGCTTCCCTACATCAGGTATGGTGAGATGGACCCCCAGGCACAGCTTCCCTACGTCAGGTATGGTGAGATGGATCCCCAGGCACAGCTTCCCTACGTCAGGTATGGTGAGATGGATCCCCAGGCACAGCTTCCCTACGTCAGGTATGGTGAGATGGATCCCTAGGCACAGCTTCCCTACATCAGGCATGGTGAGATGGACCCCCAGGCACAGCTTCCCTACGTCAGGTATGGTGAGATGGATCCCCAGGCACAGCTTCCCTACGTCAGGTATGGTGAGATGGATCCCCAGGCACAGCTTCCCTACGTCAGGTATGGTGAGATGGATCCCCAGGCACAGCTTCCCTACGTCAGGTATGGTGAGATGGATCCCCAGGCACAGCTTCCCTACGTCAGGTATGGTGAGATGGACCCCCATGCACAGCTTCCCTACGTCAGGTATGGTGAGGTGGACCCCCAGGCACAGCTTCCCTACATCAGGTATGGTGAGATGGACCCCCAGGCACAGCTTCCCTACGTCAGGTATGGTGAGATGGATCCCCAGGCACAGCTTCCCTACGTCAGGTATGGTGAGATGGATCCCCAGGCACAGCTTCCCTACGTCAGGTATGGTGAGATGGATCCCTAGGCACAGCTTCCCTACATCAGGCATGGTGAGATGGACCCCCAGGCACAGCTTCCCTACGTCAGGTATGGTGAGATGGATCCCCAGGCACAGCTTCCCTACGTCAGGTATGGTGAGATGGATCCCCAGGCACAGCTTCCCTACGTCAGGTATGGTGAGATGGATCCCCAGGCACAGCTTTCCTACGTCAAGTATGGTGAGATGGACCCCCAGGCACAGCTTCCCTACGTCAGGTATGGTGAGATGGACCCCCAGGCACAGCTTCCCTACGTCAGGTATGGTGAGATGGATCCCCAGGCACAGCTTCCCTACGTCAAGTATGGTGAGATGGACCCCCAGGCACAGCTTCCCTACGTCAGGTATGGTGAGGTGAACCCCCAGGCACAGCTTCCCTACGTCAGGTATGGTGAGATGGATCCCCAGGCACCGCTTCCCTACGTCAGGTATGGTGAGGTGGACCCCCAGGCACAGCTTCCCTACGTCAGGTATGATGAGGTGGATCCCCAGGCACAGCTTCCCTACGTCAGGTATGGTGAGATGGACCCCCCAGGGACAGCTTCCCAACGTCAGGTATGGTGAGGTGGACCCCCAGGCACAGCTTCCCTACGTCAGGTATGGTGAGATGGATCCCCAGACACAGCTTCCCTACGTCAGGTATGGTGAGATGGATCCCCAGGCACCGCTTCCCTATGTCAGGTATGGTGAGGTGGACCCCCAGGCACCGCTTCCCTACGTCAGGTATGGTGAGATGGATCCCCAGGCACAGCTTCCCTACGTCAGGTATGGTGAGATGGATCCCTAGGCACAGCTTCCCTACATCAGGCATGGTGAGATGGACCCCCAGGCACAGCTTCCCTACGTCAGGTATGGTGAGATGGATCCCCAGGCACAGCTTCCCTACGTCAGGTATGGTGAGATGGATCCCCAGACACAGCTTTCCTACGTCAAGTATGGTGAGATGGACCCCCCAGGCACAGCTTCCCTACGTCAGGTATGGTGAGATGGACCCCCAGGCACAGCTTCCCTACGTCAGGTATGGTGAGATGGATCCCCAGGCACAGCTTCCCTACGTCAAGTATGGTGAGATGGACCCCCAGGCAAAGCTTCCCTACGTCAGGTATGGTGAGGTGGACCCCCAGGCACAGCTTCCCTACGTCAGGTATGGTGAGATGGATCCCCAGGCACCGCTTCCCTACGTCAGGTATGGTGAGGTGGACCCCCAGGCACCGCTTCCCTACGTCAGGTATGATGAGATGGACCCCCAGGCACAGCTTCCCTACGTCAGGTATGGTGAGATGGACCCCCCAGGGACAGCTTCCCTACGTCAGGTATGGTGAGATGGATCCCCAGACACAGCTTCCCAACGTCAGGTATGGTGAGGTGGACCCCAGACACAGCTTCCCTACAT